>CM034004.1:23319273-23372214 GCA_019603395.1 Cyrtorhinus lividipennis
TTCATTAAATAGCATTAGAAAATCACGCAGATGATGATGCGGCCGTCCACGCGGGAATTCTCATCTGGGAGACTGCAGAGTTGGAAATTCGTGAAATGCTCCTGTTTCTACCCATAAAGGAAGCAGAGTGCAAAATTAAGCACGAGGAAAATCATCTTCGGTTCAAAGTTTATTCAATAATATTATATACAACAACAACAAATGGAATCTACAATACGTGAAGGCTTGATTCAAAAGGTAAGATACCTAATTAAATATTATTTACATAATCACAACTAATAACAATTTGTAGAAGAAAAGCATCTAAGTACGTAAGTTTGATTCAGACATTACTCATGGTAAATGGCAACATTGAAGAGGAACAAGGGCTAATGTGATGAAAAATTTGCATGTAGAAGAGCATTTAGATCGATACTGATTGCTCGAACCAATACATGGAGGATTCGTCGTTTTCGTTTTCATCGTCGCTCTTTTTGCAGAAAATTTTGAGAATTTGTTCAGAAATTACTTTTGTCGCTTCGGTCGCTTTAGGTATGTAAAATCTGAAACAAATCAAATTTGAGTCCAGTGAGGTGGGTGTTAAGAATTCTTGTTTCTTGAGAATATTACTATAAGGAATTTGAGCGATATCGCGCGTTAGGGCTGTAGATACGAAAGTCTATTCACCGTTGAGATGCTTCGTGTCGAAATAAGTCGTTCCTTACGCCTCTGGAACTCTATTATCACAGGACCTATTGCAAATAACCGTTGGCCAACAGATGTCACTCAAAACTAATAAAAATGCTACAGTTCTCATTACCTGGCCAGCTATTAGGGTCCCCACTATTTTGCTCTGTGGTAGGGGCCTATCGCTCTGGAACTCGAACATCCCTTAAAACGCCCTATCCCAAAGAGTCGACAGAATGCACAGATTGCATGACGTCACAGGAGTGACTCGTTCTCCCACATTGCTCTGATGGTACCCTTTTCTAAGCAATTTATTACAATTAAAAACGTGAACGCTTTTTGACGCCTATCCGACACGGGTTTGATTGACAGGGCCGACATTTTCCAAGGATGAACATATTCATACGTAAAGATACGAATACAATTTTTTTTTTTTTTTTTTTTTTTTTTTTTTTTTTTTTAAGAAAAGAGTAGAGACCATATGCAAAAAGTATGAACAAGTGAAACTGCATTAATAAACGCGAGTGTTGGTATAATTCTACAGAAATTAGGCCGCCAATGCAGCAATCAAATTTGGTTGCCACCTCAATAAACCTTACCTGTCCATATCGTTGATGACTAGGTTGTCTCCTTGGGCGGATCCGTACTTGAACGTAATAATTTGTGGGCATTTCTTCTTGCAGGATTTTAGCTATGGCGGAGAGAGGTTTCCTCACGACAACTTTGGCTTTATCCCGAGAATTGGTGTGTCGAAGGACGTAAACGTGGGTTTCGCTGATCATGAGTTCACTGAGAAAAAATTACATTAAAAATCCACAACGCTTGAAGAAAAATTTTTAGACTAGAATTAGAAATCTCAAAATTCACCTCTCGTACGTGTCACCGTTGATTTTAAGCTCTTTGCACTCGTAAGAAGCAATGATGTCATTTCTTGATCTCCACGATAAAAATGAAACAAGTTCGAACTGAGAGTCTTCCTCTTCTTCGGGGTTCCAACCAAGATCTGCACAGACAAACACAAAAACATAGGTTGATTATTCTAGGAATGATAAACAAAAAACGCTGCAATTTCTCTTTCGCTCTTTTACACATACTATAATCAGTCATACCTTGAGGATCCTGATCATCGTCTATGCTAAAAACAGGCGCAGTGTTTCGGTAGCGTTTCCCTTTTTTATCACTCGGCTTGACGTGACGTTCCATATCACTCGCTCCAGGGTTGACGATGTATTCAAGGAGTTTTTCTTTTACTTCGACGCTTTTTGACTTCACTACAGCCCTGAAGGTAGCGCAAAATAACGACAATTCAGTATGTGTTATCATACCAATAATAATTAGTGGAATACAACGGATTATGTTAGCAATTAGTTAGTCCAAGACGGCGAAACCCACCATTTCAACGAAAGTGGCCTAATTCACCTCAATCATAGAAGAAATAAAACTTGAACGATTTATTCTCCTTAGCCTTAATAACAAAATTCATTAGATCAAAGGCGATGTTGCTTGGAGCAAGAGTATGGGGGAAGTAAGTGGGGAGAGTCCAGGAATACTTCCAATCGACTCAGCGTCGAATATTCAGTGTTAAATGACATCCCTCATGCCTGGCACCCCGAAAATCCACTTCCGAAATTGGTAAATCGGTACATATTTTGACCGATTTCCAACTCCGGTGGACGCCAATCGGTCCGGAGCCCCTTTCAATGGATTCAACGTCCAAAATTTAGTGGAATATGAAAAATCGTTATTCCTAAAACACATTTTTACCCCCCTCTCACAAGTCCGATTTCTGATTATCCTGAGAAATCTCAAGGACCAACTAGAGCCAGAAAGAGATTCCTGTCGAAAATTATTCACCACACCTCCAATTCGTAGTTTTTAGAAATCAAAACAGAACTAACCCAATTTTTCCGAAAATGTCTTTAGAAGGAGACTGGACGTTATTTGCTTCCGCGCTGGGTGGGCGGTCGTTTGTCGAATTCTGCAAGCAGACGAGGCAGGCGCCAGCATTGTGGTCCGTCAGCATGCTCCCAACTGAGTCGCCAAAGTACTGATGAAGAGCTGCGAATACGATCCCATAACTCAGTATCGCGTAGCAAACTGTTTAAGTATGATTGTATGAAGGTCTATGTCTCACCTTTGTAGCCACCGTTCAATATAGACACAAAATGCGAGGAGTCGCGAAGAAAAGACGCGACGACCATGTGAGTATATTGATCCAACTCCAAATCTCCGCAGCCCATGAATACGAGGTGCTCGCCACCGGCTGTAGAACCTGCGTCAAGGGCTTGCTTCTGAGCGGAGAGCAAACCTTGTACCGCCATCTTGTACACGTCACCAGCCTGGAGCATCTGTCAAGGAAACCGTCAGTCGTCAGTAGTCGACATGCAAACCAGCAGAGTACATTTGAGAGTTCCCAAGTATTTACCAAGTTGCAGTCCAAATGGAAAGCGGTGGGCATATGCCCAGCGTTGTACTGATCAGCAGGACGGCAGTCGACCAAAAAAATCGAACGCCTTCCCCACTCAATTCCTGCAGCATAAAAACGTTCTCCACGAGCTCGGAAATGTTGATAGGGAGGCACAGAGCTTGGGTGATTCCTTGAATTGCCTCTGGACAGTCTTCGTCATCAAATAAACACCTTTCCAAATCCTGCGAGTGTCAAAATGGGACGTTGAATTTCTGCTTCATTAGAATAAATGTTTTTAAAAAAGTAAAATGATCAAAGTTTGACCTGTCTAAATGAGCCAGGAGTCCTCCCAGAATGGTATTGAGCAAGTGAGCAAAGATCCTGCACGTCGGCTTCGGTCAGAGCTGAAGGCAGAGCGATAAGGGCTTTGACGATAGAGTCTTTAGGTAAGTCTTTCAAATTTAAGATATTTTCCCTGCAAAAATTGAGACAAAGGTTAAGTAAGTCCATTCAGTTTCCATTTAGATGAATAGTGTTGAGGCATTTTTCTTACCTTGAATTGATTATCATTACCAGGCCGAGAAATAATAGAAAGAAGGGATCTCCTTGTTGGAAATACAAATCCCACATCAGAGTGACGACTGGTAGAGCACAGGGGGCGGCGAAAAGTGACTGGAACTGAATCGAGAATTCAATATTTCATTCGATATACAGAGCGGCTAGAGACATACAGGGTGCGGTAAGAGATAGGAATTGGCTTTGTAGGCAGTAAAGAAAACTACTCAACTTAGAAATATGAACCAGCAAAAACATAGCGTGCCGCATGCACCGTTGCTGTTCGGTCGTCCTCTTCAAAAATATAACCGATGACCCCGAATTGGGAAACTGCACGCCTTTAAGAAACCAAGGCCAAAATTGGACAGTTCGTGACCCATGGCTACACCAATGCACAATCCAGTTGTCGAATAGCATAGCACCATTCTCAGGCTGATTCCTAGCCCTCCAAAACCTAGAGAGAAAAGAACGCCTCGAAATAACTACCGTCACTGAACTCACCCAATTAGTTGAATACTGCTCTGGGGTGATCCTCTTGTATCCAAAAACGAACACAAAGCCGGATCGTGGTAAAGAAGCACCAGGCGGAACAAATGGTAAAAAGCCGGGCCTCGAGGGATGAATTTCGTTACGATGGCCTCGAACAGAAGATAAGTTTCAGATCTTGGGAGTTTGAGGGCGATGAGCGGGAGCAGAATGTCGATCCATCCGTTGCCTGTTGTATAAGGAACGTTGACGGATTTCCTGTGGTACGTAAGGAGACTCTCCAAGTCGGACTGGACACACAATTTGTCCTCTTCGTCATTACCAAGTTTGGCTGCCAACGACGAACAAAAACCATGAGAGAAGCCAACTTGCATCTTCAGCAAAGAAACCTACAAATCCAAAAACTCACCGACAACCTGTTGACAATCTTGTCGCAAAAGCCTCTGCTCGGGAGGTCGAAAATCTCGTCAAAATACGTCGACTTGGTGTGAACGCCCAAACAGGATTTCCATATTTCCGCTCGCAGCTCCTCAGATATGAACATTCCAGTTTCCTCTCCCTCGAGATGAACGTCCTCCTTCAACGCTGACTCTAGTTCGGCAATCCTAAACAAAATAGGCCAAAATGCAGACAAAATTGCGCATGAGCTCAACGAAATTCTGCGTTTGAATGTTCTTTACCAGCCAACTACTATCGAGTGGTACCTTTGCAGTCAAACTGACTTCACAATGTACTAAAGCACTGGAAGTGGCGTAAAATTTAAACCATAGCCACTAGCTGCCATCCGGTATGTGCTACGTTACGCTATGTCACTCAACGTTTGCAGGCATAAAACCCGCACATTTCACAAGACTGGCGTTCAGAAGTTTAGCCCAATCCTGCATGATGCAGAATGGCAGGACTTCCTTCAAATTTCGTAAGTCTCCCGAAGTTTCTACTAACCGCGCTAAATAGAAACTGAGGATTAGAAGCCTCAGTACTAACCCGTCAATAATTGAGCACAGCACAAATGAATTGTCAACTTTACCCAACAAATAGCTAAATCAATAATTTATAACGCTCACTCATTACCTTATTGGAATTCCCGAATGCGATAAGGACAAGGTGTGTTCTGTGTAAGCCAGAAGTCCTTCGAAAACTTCCAAAATCTTATTAGCTGTACTCACCAAGAGTTGTCGTTCGTTTCCCCAGCCATTTTCCATTCCTAGGTACGTTTCGCCTCCGATTAGATTATTTGCCAAAGAGGATCGTCTTCTTTAAACGATGAAGTAATAACTAGCGTTTCACTTCTGATAATTATTTCACATACGTCAGGAAACGAAAACACCAGCCAACAAGAACGACGGAAGGCCACTCGTCGAAAAATTGATAACAGCTGGATCGTTGAGGTGGTTTGTGATATGTTTTCTCTATGTTTCCTCAAAGGTGGACTGCTCGCCAACGTCATGACAGAATCAAAATCTGGAAAGTTTCCCACCAAACTTCTGTTCTTTTTCCAACCTTTGTTTGTTTCCAGGTGATTGCCAAATTTTTTGAAGTGTAAATAAGGGCATGTCGATCCTAGCACGGTAGAATATAGGAACTCCCTAGGCAGGAACTCTCTATTGATCTTAAATATTTTTCGTCGTTGGAAGTTTACAATTTTGTTGTTGTTACCTTGAAATTGAAGTAAGCAACATGATGAAAATTCGTTTAAGCAGGAATAATTCGGATTGTACATGAAAAAAAAACATGAGAATTCCCTCAAGTCAAAATGTAAAACAGCATAGATGTCTAAAGCCTGTTTCTGATTTGAGAGCTTGATTTTCTGACTGTTAGCTGTCAATTTCCACAATTTAAGATGTGATAATTACGTAATTTGTATGTATATCAATTCTGGTAGAGGCTACCTCAGGTATAATCTTAAGGCATGGTTCTAGCGCAGAGGCCACTATTAGGGATCTTCATGGGATGTCAATTATTTAATTTATTTTACATAAACACGGGTTTGAAGCACAGTTACAACTTTACCAGACATCTCACTCACAAAAGCATTAGAAACCTACATAATTGAATTTCACATATACTATATATTATGCATAGCAAGGTATATATTATACATAGCAAGAATAGGTTAAGGCATACAACCACAAATCATAGGTAAGTTTAGTGCCTGGGTAAGTACAGTTTTAGGGGCAACAAAATAATAACAACTGTGCAACCATTTAGGGGAAAAAATCAGAAAGGACAACGGACAGCTTTCACGTACAATTCGAATAATTTAAAACCTGTGAGGCTATATTGAACATTTACATCTGTAATTGCGGAGTTAAACAGTTGTGGCAGTTTCTCGAGCCATACAAGAAGTACCATGTATCTTCGTTTCCTGAAATAGCGCAAGAACGTAAATTACTTGAGTATAATAATAATTCGAATAAATAGATATCACCTAGGTTTATATAAAAATATGCTTCTTTGTAAGAGAATCCTGCTGCGTGACTTCAGAAAGCACGATATGAATTGATGTGTTCCAATATGGTTAAAACATATAAAACACTAGGAGAAACTTGAATAAGGAGCAAGACGGGTACTCATTATTGAAAGTGGTTGTTATTCGGATTCCAACCGGCGGCTAGTGATTACGTTCCTTTTATCTGATCAGACCTGGAAACAGGTCAGCCACTAAGTAATAAGTAATAATTGCCGGGTGAATATGCCTGTGCCGGGGTCAGTATCCTCAACCGCGAAATGAGCTCATCGACGCAAATGGTGTGTTCTTTGGATGCCCTGCCCTTCGCCGCCTCGATATGGGTGATGCGATGCCCCAGGCCAGAGGTCAAAAATGAACACCTTTCATATTCGAAAATCGGAAATATTTTGTTTGTTTTGTAGTCAATAAAAACGATCCTTGAGGCCACGTTGTCACGATTTTCGGATGTTTTCACCTACTTTTGGCGCTCCATTTAAAAGTTGACGAAATTGCTCACCAGGCGAACTATTTTCTTCTCTGCTCAGGGCGGAAGAATACAAAACGCAGCCCTTCCCACCTGAAGTAATTCCGATGTATCGAAAAGAATGGAGTTCATGAAATCGATTGCTAAAAATCGAGTTGGGTTGTTGAAGACAAGGTTGACTTACCCATTTCTCTTCTACAACTATAGGAAGTCGTTGCAGGTCCTGGCTGGGAATTTAATGACGAATACAACCAAAATAAGACTATTTGTGTCCTATCAAAGTTTACTAAACTGTGGTATATTAGAGGGATCATCCATCTAACTGAAGTCATTTGGTGCGGCAGGCTGAGATGTCGAGAACAGAATATTATTTAGTTAGAGGAATGCGTTTACATTAGTTGCACAAAATATATAATCAATCCCTTCCAATTTAAACCTTTTATGCTTCCCTCTCGGATTCAATTGACAATCGAATTATTTTCTGAAATGTACTCCTGCCTGCCTAATGTCAGTTGATCAGCCTAAATCCCACCATCCCACAGATGTCAATTTCAGCAGAAGTGCTGATTGGCAATTTGAAGAGATTCAACGAGGAAGATCTTAATTTAATTTACTCTAGGAACGTTAGCGGAGAAATAATTGCTCATTTCTCGATGCATTTCAAATCGATCTATCGAAAAACGATCTTAATCGATTCCGTTCTCGAAGACACGCCCTCTTACGAGGCAACCTCTAGTTTTGGTTTAACGTTGAAGAGTGTTGTTTGGTGGTTTCGCGATCCTTCAACTCGGAGTCTTTTACGAAACAAATCGAACGTGAGTTGTTTGGTGTTTTTTCATCTTTCGAAGTAATAAAGCTTATAGAAGTTCGCGTTTCTATGAGGCTGAACACAATGATATAAAATACTGGCCGTCGTCAGGGCCAAATTCCGCTGTCATTTACCGTAACGAACTGTTGCTTTTGATGGGTACACCCCCCGAAAACAGGTTTTATTGTCGCCTGGTTTGTATTGTTATAATTTAATTCAATGTTGGCCCCTCCGTTCTGAATTCTACCTGAATTTCGTCAAAAAATTGAGATTCTCGGTTGAAGCAATGAGCACGGCTGATAAGCTTCATACCAAATAGCGGTTATAATACCCATTCGGCCTCCAACGAGAAAGTAAACATATCAAACGGGCTTCTCGTCAGGAATGAGGTCAGTTTTACTCTTGTTCCCTCAAACTTCCGGAAAATGGTTACTCCAGTGAATTTATTTCGCTTTTCGTAAACCTTCGGGAAGATCAACACCACAAGTTAGTGATTAGCCGTCCCAGGTTGTCTATAATGTCGATAAACCGAATCCGTCAAATTCTTCGTGTCATACTCATCTCAATTTTTTGACATTATTCATTAAGAAGCCCCCGTCATAACTATAAGGGAATATGGTAATCATCCAAAACAACCATTTTTTGTTTAATAAATTACTTAATGTCAACAATACTGGGACACATACCTATTTTAGCAAATTGGACTATTCAACCCTGATATTTTGACAAGGGTTCTCCTGAGTTTTGTTGTTTTCGGCGCACTCATTTCGGCGTAATTTTTTCTTTACGCAGAAATTAAATAAGTTGGACATTTAACTTGCGCAGCTGCATCACAAACTGAGGTGAGTTACAATCGTGTTATTATCTAAAACTTGAATTTTGTGTAAAAAACACGACTAAAAAATGCACTCATGCACTTGTTGCATTAAATACAGTCGTGCCCTGGTAAATTTGTAATAAATTCTATAGCGTATGGTCGAGTTGGCTCAATAGTAATACTCACATAGGTGAGAATGTTAGCCCCATGAGCGTGAACATTTTTGCAGTACTTGTGACCTGAAGACATTTGTGACGAAAATCGCTCGTCCGTACTAATTTCCGTGAGCACAGATCACGCTCCGATGCCCCCATTCACTTGCCCTTTTCATGAATTGCCCGAGCTGTTTTTTCTCCTTTTTTTCCCTCAGTTTATAATACGTAATAGATAATCACCGAATCTTGAATGTCTAAATAGGATTCCATAGTCTGCTAGCTTTCCAAACTAATGTTTGTTTGTTATTATAAGCATCCTTTAGTTTTTACGAGGATCCTCGTAATTGTATAAACAAAAAAACAAATTCAAAATGTATCGAACGACGTCCGGGACTGCGATAACGCCCCAAGATAAAGAAAAATACGACATTTCAAGTGTCGCATACAGATTAAGAGTTTTAAGAATAAATGTAAAAGTTGGCCGCGTATTTTGTTGAATAATAACGTATGTTTTCATGCCAGAGGTCGGCAACAGGGTCCCAAAAATTGACAATTCGTTTCATGATCTCTAGGTAAAAAACGCTGCAAATTCTTTCACACAGGTTAATCATTCCTCGGATCAGGCGGATGGAGACTCATTTCTTCAACATGGGGAAATGGGGGAAACAGTTGGTGTGGCGGGTCCTGGACCTATTACAATCGATTCAGGGTTTGAAATTTAGTGGAAAACGATACCCCACACGCCTAGGTACCAGAAATCATGAAAACACATTTACAAAACAGGTAGATAGATACCCATTTTGACCCACAACTTCTTCCCATGGGTGCCAATCGTTCTGGGACCCATTTCATTGAATTCAGCGTCCAAAATTTAGTGGAAAATTATACCCCACGCACCTAGTTACAAAAAATCTCGAAAATCCATTTATCGAAGTGCGTTTTGACCCCTACCCGCCCAAATTTGGTTTGATCGGGCTGAAAAGTTTCGAGGACCGACCTAGGCCGGGAGCAGACCCCTGACCCAAATTTCAGATTTTTAGAAAATGATCTAAACTCCTTGAAACGTCCAGAAAAAAAATTTTTGAGCCGAATCGGAGAGGTTGACCTTTTGCATGAAAACATAGGTTGATTATTCACGGAATAACCAACCAAAATCATCCGCCATACGCGCCGTTTTTGGTATTAGAAAATTTTCTGAAAATTTGAAATGTTGGTCAGTGACCTCTTTCCGGCTTAGTAACTAGTTAGTTAAATAGCTTAGTATATCTTAGTTTTCCTCTCCTAATTTTAAGCAAGATTGGCCCAAATTTGGGAAGGGTATGTGCAAAAATGTTGTTTTCAAATTAGATTTTCTGAATTTTTGGGAACTAGGCGTGTAGGGTATCATTTTCCTCTAAATTTTAGACGCCAAGCCCATTGGAAGGAGTTCCAGGCCGATTGAAGCCCATCAGAGGTGGTTTTGGGCTAATGTGGGTACCTACCTACCTATTGGAATGAGTCCTAAGTCCTTACTCACTGTTTTCCCCATATTCTTGCTCTAAGCTCTCTCTGCTTAGCTCACCTACCTGCTAGTTGCTTACTTGCCCCTCGTAATTCCACAATTGCTGATGATGATAGTAGTTACTTGTGCAATTTGTACTCATTACAAACCTGTTGGAAATTTTTAGGCGAAACTAACAAATATTGGACTTCTGTGGAACCTGCGGGTTTTTGACCTGCAAGAATGTTGGCTAACCTAAGACAGTTGTGCCTGTGTACAAATGAATACATGTCTGTGGGGCGCCAAGGCCACAGAATACAGCTTCTACAATTTGTACAGAATTATTACGGTCGTTACCGGTCTTGCCACAACACACAATGATGTGGTTAGTTGTGTCCTCTGTTTCAAGGAATGTCACGCTATATACATTTTCTCCTTATACTCCAGTTTGTCTCATCTTTTTCGGGTTCCTGTTTCGGTGCAGGGTTTTAACTAATAAAGGAAATGTAAAGAAAAGGTATTCTTTTAATAATGCTCTCCACAAGGCAGGTTGATCAACGTAAAACATAATGTGTAACCTTCCGCCACGTAACCCCCCTGATCCAATGACGTCATCTAATGAACATCGATGCAACATCCCTCCCCTCAAGTATTTCTTCGTCTGACAACCCTACCAGATCGAGTCACAATACCGCTCTCGCCCGGTTGACCCATGATTCCGGTATTGCTGCCCTCTTCAATGCTTGCTTCATGCCCGGATGGCTCATCCTGGTCCACCAGGCCTCCGTCCAGGGCACCTGCAGAAGCCGAGGGCTCGACAGGTTCCTCGGCATCACCGCCGCTGGGATGGCGAATGGCGAGTGGGATGGATAGTCTTGCAGATCTTGATGAGGGGCGAGGATGTTCCCTTTCACTATAAGTTGGTGTTGGTTCTATCAAATTCTGGGGGACGAGGTGGAACCTGTTTCGGCGAATTGTACTAGCATCTGTTTTTATCCAGTACGAGCGTGGTTCAGCTGCTTTGGATACCACTATACCAGGTCTTTGTAGGTCCTTTACCCATACGTTGTCTCCAGCTGTTAGGGGTGAGAGAGGCTTGGCTGATGTCTGTTGTAGTTTGCTGTGTATTTGCTTCGGTATGCCTCTTCTCTCTCTCTCAAGCAGTTCAGATCTGGCTTTTCGTCCAAAACCTGTGGCAGAGTGGGTAGGTTATCTCTTAGTCGACGACCAAATAGGAGCTGAGCAGGGCTGAATCCATTGGCAATTGGAGTATTTCTATAGCTCAAAAGGGCCAGGTACGGGTCTTCACTGTTCTTTTTCAAAATAGCTTTAGCTATCTTGACAGATGCTTCTGCAGATCCGTTGCTCTGATGGTGGTGGGGGCTGCTTGTTGAGAGGCGGAAGTTATATTCATTGGCAAATCTCTTGAATTCTGCATTTTCCACGGTTGGTGATCGGGTCGAAAATTGTGTTCCACAGTCGGATCTTACTTCAGAAGGAATTCCATGACGGCTGAAGGTTGATTTACATTTCTCTATGACCTCTCGAGTGGTTAGTGACCTGAGGGTAGCGATTTCAAAATAACGTGAAAAACAGTCAGTTATTGTAACAAACCATTTTCCTTCAAGTTTGAATAGGTCAACGCCGACTTTTTCCCAGGGTCTTGCAGGAAATTCAGCAGCAATCAAAGGTTCGTGACGTTGAACTCGATGTTCGGTGCACTGTGGGCATTCCGTGACGATTCGCTGAATGTCATTTGATATACCAGGCCACCAAACTGTTTGGCTAGCTCGCAGTCTACATTTGTTGATTCCAAGGTGTCCGACATGTAAACGATGTAAAATTTCCCCTTGAAGTGTCTCAGGGATAACTAATCTCGTCCCTTTTAGCAAAAGTCCATCTATCAAGGTGAGATCATCTCGTGAAGGGTAGTACGGATTCAAATTAGAGGAAAGTTTGTTTTTCTCTGGCCATCCAGATTGACAGTATTCGGCCAGTTTACAGCAGAGTGCATCAATTCCTTGAGCCGATCGTATCTTATCAATCATGTGATCTGATGCATTGAATTGGGTGGCTATTTGATTGATGAATGCTTCGATTTCATCTTCAAGATCGTATTGAGCTTCTTTGGCTTTGGTTGTTGGGCTTCTCGACAAACAATCGGCTGTAGCTAGGTGTTTCCCAGGAGTATAAACGATTTTAAAGGAATATCTCAAAAGTCTGATACGAATTCTTTGTAGTCGAGGTGTAAGGTCATTGAGATCTTTGGTCTTCAGAATACTGAGAAGCGGTTTGTGGTCAGTTTCAATCACAATCTCTTTACCAATAATATAATCTCTCAATTTATCACAGCTCCAAGCAACTGCAAGTGCTTCCCGCTCAATATTTGAATAATTTTGTTCGCAATCAGAAAGCGTACGTGAAATATATGCAACAGGTCTCCAGGAATCGTCTTCTTGTTTTTGAAGTAAAACTCCTCCCAATCCCAATGATGATGCGTCGCTGGAGATCATAGTTGGGCGATTAGGGTCATAAAAGGCCAATATTGGGGGTGACGTAAGAAGTTTTTTAATTTTTCTGAAGGCTTGGCTTTGAGGGTCTCCCCAATGCCATGAATTTTTCGTGTTCAACAGCTCACTGATGGGTTTAATGATGTGGCTCTTGTTTGGAATATATTTTCCTATGAAATTAATCATTCCAAGAAGTCTCTGAACTCCGGCTATATTTGTGGGTGATTCCATATCGGTGATTGCCTTGACTTTGGCTTCATCAATCCGTATGCCATCAGTGGTTAAGATGTGTCCCAAGAACGTTACAGTATTTTTTGAGAACAAGCATTTCGTCTTATTGAGTGTGAATCCATCCTGTTCGAGCCGAGAAAGCACTTTGTCCAGTACCTCATCATGTTCAGTTTGAGTTCGTCCCCAAACAAGAACATCATCCATGTGTATTGCCACGTTCTGTAGTCCATGAAGAGTTTCATTGACGCGTTTTTGAAACACCTCGGGGGCAGATGAGATTCCAAAGGGAACCTTCAAGAAACGGTACCTTCCAAAGGGGGATAAAAATGTAGTCAGGTGCTGGGATTCTTTACTTAATTTCATTTGCCAAAAGCCATGATTCATATCTAGTTTAGTGTAGACACTTGCTCCAGCTAGACTTGCTAAAGTGGTATCAATTGAGTGGATTGGGTAGTAGTGTCTCTTTACGTTTTCATTCAATTTAGTTAAGTCCACGCAGATCCTCACTTGTTTAGAGCCCTTTTTTGGAACAACGACCATCGGTGCACACCAGTCAGTTGCACGGTGTACTGGTGCTATTACGCCCATTTCGACCATTCGATTGAGCTCTGCTTTTGTTTCTGTCCAGAGAGGCAGTGGCACTTTCCGAGGGGTGTAGATAGCAAAGGGTTTTGCATTTCCTCGTAGTTCGATGTGGTATTCTCCAGAGACTGACCCCAATCCTGTGAATAATGACGGATGTTTTGAGAACCAATCCGTTGACGGACATTTTGATATTTGATTGATTCGAGCCAGAAGGTTTAATTTTTCAATAGCAGGTTTTCCAAGTAAAGGCGTTCCAGGTTTTTCCGTAATGTAGAAAGTTTCGGTGCAGTTTGAGTTTTTGTAAGTGAGTGTTGATTGAACAGTTCCAAGAATTGAGAGTGGGTTCCCGCCGGCTCCTCTAAGTATTCTCCTGGTTGGCTGAACTTTGATTTTCTGTGATAGACTGATATTCGCAGGTAACACGGACACGTCCGCACCAGTATCTATTTTGAAACGAATTTTGTCCAAGTTATTGTTGAATCCCAGAGTGATGGCCCATGGGTCTGCTCCTGTAATGGGTCCCTCTTCATCTACATTTCCAATAAAGAAATCAGGTTGGTAGTTGTTTGGCTCATTTGTTGTTTGATGTCCTTTGAATTCCAGGGTATTTACCCGACCGGACTTGCAAACTTTCCCGTAATGTCCGAGGATATTACAGACGTGGCATGAGGCGTTTTTTGCAGGACACAGGCCTCTTCTGTGAGATGGGTATATACCACACCACACGCAAGGAGAATTGTTATTTGGTGTATTGTTTTGTCTGAGTGTCCATAAGAATTTGACTTCCACTGATTTTTCATGCGGTTTGTTGGGAATGTGTTTTGTTTTGATCCATTGTTACTGTTGTAATTTGATCTCCTTACCTCGTCGATTACTGGGTCATGTAGTTCACTTTTTTGTCTTAGAGTTCTTCCGATTTCCGAATTGTGTTGATAGCGGTTTCAAGTTGAAGATCAGACTCTAGCTGCAAGCGGTCGCTTAGATTTTGGTCACGCATTCCAATAATGACCATCATTAATAACATTTGTTCTTCTAATTTATCCCATTCGCATGTCTTTGCCAAACTATACAGATCGGTGACGAATTCTTCAATGGTTTCGGAAGTTTGTTGTTTTCGTTTTAGGAATTTGGCACGCTCGTAGATTAGATTCTTCTTTGGTGTAAAATAGTTCTCAAATTTGACCATGACGGTGTTGTATTTGGCCAATTCAGGTGTTTTTAGACCAAATGAATCAAGAATCTGTTCAGCTTTTTCACCCATGCAGTACACAAGCATGTCGACTTGTTGTTGTTCAGACACTTTATCTAATTTACTCACCGACCGGTAACGCTCAAACCTCTGTTTCCACGATTTCCACTCATTTGGTTTAAATGAGAAATTGTCTGGGGGTTTCACGTGTAGATTTACACTCGATTGCGACTGTTCCTCGTTGGGCATTGCGGCGACCGGGTTTGTGATGTTTCGCGACCTCGATGCAAATTCACTACTTCACTACACCAAAAAATTTATTCAGTTGCGTACTGAAGAATTTAAATATTTGACTGCGCCATGTTTCGGTGCAGGGTTTAACTAATAAAGGAAATGTAAAGAAAAGGTATTCTTTTAATAATGCTCCATCCACAAGGCAGGTTGATCAACGTAAAAATAATGTGTAACCTTCCGCCACGTAACCCCCCTGATCCATGACGTCATCTAATGAACATCGATGCAACAGTTCCAATGGCTGTTTTCCTGCTTCTTCATACATGGCTAGTCCATCAAATCATTCGGTCGTAAATGCGCCCTTTCCGCTACCGTGTTGTTTCTTTACATTACTCCAATCAACGATTCACCGTAATTACGAAGAAATCGTGGTTGGTTAGAGGAAAAAACTGGACTCTTTTGACACGTTCAAATCTTGTCAGAATGGGCGATAAGCTGAAAATAGCCCCGTTGTATGAGTTTTTGCGGCTTGCAGCCTTTGTGTGTGTTATCTGGGATTGGGTGACACCTCGTACATCTAAAAAGTTGGAAGGTGGGTAGTAAATACGCCAAAAGTAAAACCGCACTCGAACTCGTCGAAAAGATTATTCCTTCAAAATACTCTGGAACGGGTTTTCTCAACGGAATCGTATTGTGGTTGTTTATTGGGATTATTTACTGTAATATGTAATTTTCGTCTCATAACCTGTCTCATCATTGGTCCAAAACCTATCTCGATCAGTTCTTTGACAAAAATATTTTAAAGAAACCCACCAGCCTTCATGAAAAAATGAATTTCTCATAAACCATTTTCAAAATAACCATGTTCGCGCATACCCTGCTTCCGAAAATGACCTATTTTCACCCGTAGACCGCCTCTGTTTGTGACGATCGCGCTGAAAAAAATGGACATTATTAGGCTTTATACAGAGTCTAGTATTTTTTTAAATTAATTTAATTTTTTATTTTTTTAAATTTTTTTTTCTGTTTTGGTTGGTTATTCCTTGAATAATCAAAATGTCAAAATGTGTATTTCGAAAAATGGATTTTCGAGATTTTTGGTGATCTAGGCGTGTGGGGTTTCCACTAAATTTTGGACGCTGAATTCAATGAGACGGGTCCCGGAACGATTGGCACCCACCGGAAGATGTTATGGGTCAAAATGGGTACCTACCTACCCATTTCGAATGTGTGTTTTCGAGATTTCTGGTACCTAGGCTGTGGGGTATCATTTTCCACTAAATTTCGGACCCTGAGTTGATTGGAATGGGTCCGGGACCCGCCACACCCACTGTTTCCCCCATTTTTCCCATGTTGAAGAAATGAGTCGCCAAGGCGCCTGGGCCGAGGAACTACCAACCCGTGTGAAAGAATTTGTAGCGTTTTTCTGGAAATCAACGAACTCAGAACAAGTAATATTTTTCAGAGTTTTTTTTCTAATAGGTACGAATGCAAGGATAATAAACTATGCATAGTGGAAATCATACTAGGGTAACCACGCATTCCTCCTCATGTTTTTATATAACACATTCACGTCATATTTGAGGTTTCACACATCAATTTGGAGATTTTACATATCAAAGTGGAGGTTTTTATTTCAAATTGAATCAACTGGCACCTTCAAATGAACGGCATTTGGAAGGAATGGATGGAATATCATCGTCATGTTGTGTTGCACGGAGTAAGTATTTCCAGAGTCTAGTACTAAACTAACGTGAAACGAAATCTTCTCATCTCGAATGGAAAACGTTCAATTTGACGTGAAAATACTATAAATTAATTATATATGAATAAATTGAAGATTTTAATAATAAGTCCCTTCGTCAGACCCTCTACACCTAGAAAATCACCATGTTCGAAAAACCGTCAAACCTTGGTCCTCGCTAGGCAAACGGCGTCTGAAGGCTCATTTAACATTCGAGGAAGCGCTTACGACCTCTAGAAGATAAGAGTTTCCTCTACCCACTTAAACTGGGCCCCAAAACGACTGACGAGTTCAAACAATCCCTCATAACACTGACGAGATATGTGGAAAAAAAAAAAAAAAATCTGGAAAGTTCTGAACGCCTCCTGATGTTATGGAACTGCCGAAGTTTGTTGGTTCGGTGGCTGGTGGACATCCATTGTCGGAGGCGCTTGTCAGACCATCGCTGCATTCAAGGGCCGCGCCTCTTTTCATCGCTCGTCAAAATGCGGACTTACAGGAATGCGGTCAACTAAACGAGACCTTGACAACAAGCGTCTCATTCACGGGGGTTAATTTGCCGAGTCGAGCATCGAAATAGCTGCCCTCTTCGGTATTTTCCAACGATCCAATGTCATCCCGAATCTCGAATCGAGCTTGTCTGCGGGAATATTCTCTTTGATGTGACTCGGCGAGAAAAATACGGTGAGAAGAGGTCAATAACGATCGAGGGCACGGGCGTGGGTAATTTCAATCTGCTTCCAGTCAGGCGGCATGGCTTAAAAGGAGCGAACGTTCAAGGAAATTGTACAGCAGATGCCGGAAGTTCTCTTGTAGAAAGTACCTTATAGTCTAATAGGTAGACAGGAGACTCATCGTTGGAACGTGATGTTGTCATCACTTCTAGTAACAGTCTTCCCTCGATGACGCCACTGCCTATTTGAATATTCACTGTCGCGAGCGAAGGTGTTCCGCAACGTCCGTTAGAAACATGAAAATAGTGCTTGTCTATGAATGACAAGTCATCGGCAAACAACGCGATAAACTAAAAATATCATAAATATCTCAAAACAAATATTTTTCTAAATTCAAATTTTGACTCGTGTTCCCAGAATCGATCGTATCAATGTTTGAGTTACTCACAGAAACACCACGTTCGGTTTTTGGCAGGCAGCCCAAAGGCGCGATGGAATTCGAAAAGGAAATGGAACGGCACGTGACTGCAATACACGAAACCCTCGTTACTGCAGATGGGAAACAACGGGAAAATTACATTTTCCCGAAGGAACACGAGACAGCCATCATGAATTCACAGAGTGAGACATGAAATTTAAGAAGACTATTTTGGTCTTCAGTACGGAGGAAAACATGTCGTTTTGAGGGACTATGTTCATTATGAATTAAGGATGGTGACTCGATGGAGGCCAAAACTCACAAGGATAATCCTAAGCACTTGAAGATTCCCGACCCGAGTCGTAATGTACGTACCAATCGAAGCGCCTGTTGTTAGGCCTCTATGTCTCTTATGACGGTCATGTTACCTGCTACATGTCCATGTACCCCGTGAAAAATCGATCATGATCATATTCAAATCATGTTGATGAATGCATTCGGAGGCGTCCTGAGATGAGTCACGGTCCGTCTACACAGGAGACGAAATGAGGTAAATCACGTCTTCCTTAGTGCGTGCGGCCGCTTCGTAGCTATCGCAGCCGCCCACGGTGTTAAATCGAGTGTTTGCCGCCGATATGACGGCTTCAACGTCAAAAAAAGGAAGAAACATACGACGGATTTTGACCAAAATTATACGGCGTGAAGGTTGAGTTGAGTGGTTTCGACCAGAAATAGGAAATAGTCGCCCCCGCGTCAATTTAAAAACGCTCAATTTCTGAAGACCAACACTTGGAAGGAAGATGAGTGTCTCAGATTCTGCAAACGCTCGTAATAATGCAATTTTTGCACCAATGGCCTTGATCATGGTCGATGTGACGCCTCCACAAATGTACCACTTAGTTGTGGCAATTGAAACATAAACGTCCTCATGAATCCTGGCTTGTGATGGATGTGTGGCAAAGCGGATGGGGTTGAATTATGGCCGCAATATAATTTTATTTGTTAGCAATATGATTTTAAGCTAAACAGTAAATATGAGAATCCTCTCATTGCCGTCCAATCTGCTCTATACCCTAAATGGACACCTAACTTAAGTCATAATTGAATCATGAATCAATTCACAGCAGCCGTTTTTTTCTCCTTCCTTGCTAATGAATTTGTCTTCCACTCACCCCACGAGTACGTTAGGTAACAAATCAGTGTCTCGAAGGGGAGTGTCGGTAGCCGGCCGGTTATTTCTTGCCGCCTGAGTTCAATTGGCCGCAATTGGAACCAATTTTAGAAGCTTATGAGTCGAAAACGTGAATAGACTGCTCCAACGGAAGACCGGCCTTCTATCGTTGAGAAGCATCGATGCGTTGAATTGACTGGACTCAATTCTTTTTAGGTTCAGAGAATATTTCTGTGATACAGCTAAGATACATTGCTTAGCTTATAATTATTCTATTAACTGACATCTTTGCATTAGCAAACTAATTCACGTGGTTTCGTTCAAGCCTTCTTAGGAGATCTTGGCGTCATGAAATCAATCTTCCTGTGACATGATCCTGTAGCCTTTGGTGTTAAGCAGCAGCTTGAAGCCTGATGGTTTCGTTTACTGACGACTTGTAGCCATGATGTAGCTGGCCGTTTCAGAAGTACCATGGAGCGTTCGTGATGCACCTGAGTACCGAATCCTGAAATCTCAATCATGTCTCGATTGTTTTGAGCGGTGCAGTCGCTTTTAGAGGATCATGTCGTTGTTGACGCACAGATGCAATAATCCAGCAGTTTTCTGAATTTGAGTGTCAGCTTTTCCTTTTTCTTTTTCACGCGGGCTCTCCATCTGAGCCTAGCGTCGAGCATCATACCAAAGTATGCTTCATTGGCGTATGGAACCACCTTGTAGTTGAGGTGTTGGTAGAGTCTACAACTTGGCCTCATTCATTTTAATTCTCTACTTGGCTGTTCATTATTCAATTTGGGAGATTGAGCGGTTGAGTTTTGTCATTGAATCTTGTGTTGTTTCAGAGGAGACACAACACAACAGTGGACCAAGTACACTCCCCTGTGGCACTCCGGCATTGATCATTTTGGGTTCTGAATAGGCGTCTTAATCTTTTACGTTGAATTATCAGTCTGATAATATGGGATCTCAAGAGCTGTACATACTTTTGTGGGAGCATCAATTAGGAGTTAATGATTGAGCTCTTTGTGCCACAAATTGGTCAAACGCTTGTGTGACGGTCGAGGAAGGAGGATGAGCATACTTTCTGCTCTTAAAAATCCTTCGATAGTGGTTATTTGGGAGCTTGACCGATGGACGAATGTTTTGTTCTGAACCAATTGGTGTGTGGTATCAGGTTTGGAGACACCCTGAACCAGTCTCTTATAAAAGGAGCTTTTCGTATATATTTTGCCACCAAGGCAAGAGGGAGGGCCGTATGACGGGGCTTCCCTGTAAAACGTTATAAATATGAGCGAGAAGTCCTCGAGATTTGAGTATGCAATTCATAAGTCTCATGGCCGATGGTTTGGACTTATATTGGTTTATTATTCTTATTGTATTGAGGTATCGACAAAAAATCCTCCCCGAACACTAAAATCAACACCACCACCAAGATGTATTCTATTCAACAAAATGACCTCTTGTGAGTCGATAAATTACAAAATTATGATTTTCCCCCTTAGTTGAATTAAAAGCAAGGCGAATCGACGAGCTACTGGTAAATTCTGAACAACCTCGCCGTCCTCATTTTTTAAAGAGCGACGGTATGAGGGATACAAAAACGGTCTTGTGACTTGCCTAGTCTCGAACCGAGAGAATTCTCAGAGTTATGAAAAAAAGAGTCAGACTCGCTCTCGTGACTTACCATTAGAAATCTGAAACCAGCTCAAGTTTAAGCCGCTTGTATTGACGCAGGTCAGGTTTCTCTTAAATGCTTTTGACGTGAACCATCCGCCACTTGGCATATTAGGTTGTTATGGTTTAATACGGCAATTGAATCCAACCTGTTGATGATTCCCTTTGAAACAGATGATTTCGGGTTTCTTATTAACCAATGGACATTCCATACTATCTGGCTAATTGGTCGGTTCAAACCAATTTGGGCCGCTTAAATGATCGTAATTTTTTGTAAAAGTAGAATTTTTCTGGTTTATCGCTCAGTGAATTGAAGGTATTGAGGGTGAATAAAACGCTGGAATAATGGCTTATTGGATTATTCTTGGTGAGTCTTATCGTGTAGGATGAAGAAGTTCAAACATGAAAATCATGAAGAATTATGAAAAATATTCAGGTGGACAATCCTGCAAACCGGCGTCTTTTTATGACCTACGGTGTGAAAAGCGGTTAGCGGTTCGTGGGAAATTTTCTCAAATAATTTCCTCCTTTTTTCGACCGTCTGTCGATCCTTCGACGCTTGCTCAGTGTCCGGTCTCACGCCCTTGGCTTTATAAGTCTCATTTTTCTTCCAGAAAACCCGGGAAGAATCGAGTTTCACAACCTCGTGAAACTTGTCGACAAATTGATTCTGAAATTCATTCAAATTGTTCATTTTCTGTTATAGATTACTGGTGAAATGACCGTCTGAGCTCTCTTTCTACAAATAACCGCCTATTTGGAACTCTCCCGTCAAATTTCAACGCTTCCCAGGGCCTTTGAGGGAAGTAAATCATGGCCGCCGTTCACGTTCTTCTCCTTGATGGAGAAACCCTTGAGCTGAATATTGACGTAAGTTTTTTATGATCTAGCACCAACGTTTAAATTTTGCAGAGGAACATCATTATGTATCTTCTATTAACATCGAAGTTTTTTTTCCTGAATTGTTAGATATTGCCGATCCAGTCTCCAATGCTACTGCACCTCGTTCTTTGGTGTCTAGCTTAAACATGGTAGACTCAAATACGCTTGAATTTCGGTTGTTAATTTAGCATTAGCCAGATTTTGGTAAATTGAGATTACGAGAAGTGTCTTGGGTGGAAGGTACTCACGGGTAAACCCTGAGAGATTTTGAGGTTCTATTGATTGAATATAGGGAGCCAGATATGCATGTGCCAAAAACAATTTGTTAGCTATCCCCGCCAAGAATTATTGAAATAGTATGCGCAGAGGTTGCCGCCTCTTGGCCTAATGTGTACTTTGAAAAATGGATTTTCGAGATTTTGGCGATTCAGGCGTGTGGGGTATCATTTTCCACTAAATTTTGGACGCTGAATCCAATGAAAGGTCCCACAATGGTTGTGCCCACCCGAAGAGTTTATGGGCAAAATGGGCCTTATATACCCATTTGATTTGATATTTCTGCTATTAAGGCGTATGGAGTATCAATTTTCACTAAATTTTCGACGCTGAATCGAATGAGACGGGTCCCGGAATGATTGGCACCTGTCTCCATGCGCCTGGTCCAAGGAATAACCAACCCCTGTGAAAGAATTTGCAGCGTTTTCTTTAATTCAACAATTTTCTACCTGCAACGCAATGAGTGAGAAATTCTTTTTGAACTACAAAACGCTATGACCGAAAAATGTTCAATTGGAGAACTTTTCATAAATCCGACCTTCCACTGACATAACTTCACTCGAAATTTCTTTTGATACATTTTTTTCGGTAATCAATTCATTAGGCAATAAATTTTCGTAAGAGGTTTTCCATCAATGTCGTTCCAGGTCTTGGCTCCTCCAGTCGGGCTCCGAGTATTGTGGTTTTCCGAAACTGAAATATCAATGCCCCAATGAAAAACCTGTTGAGAATAGCTCTGTCGTTCCAAAGTGTCCTTCGTTTGTTCTTTAATTCCTAGCCGCCCTTTACTAATTCCTACCTTAAACTTCTAATCCCTAATCTAACGGGAACATCGCATCACATGTTTTCTTCTAGCCCCTCGAACGGTTATGGACTGTCCCCTAATGCTTATAACGAGGGGGGGACAAGGGATTGGGTTCTCAAACACGCGTACACCAAGAAAGCTTCAGTTACCAGTTCGAGACACGCAGCTATCCGATCTGAGTTAACCTTTTAAAACGTTTCGCATCTTCGGTCCTGCTCAAACGAAAACTATCCCCTTTTAGAAGTAAAAAATGGAATTTGTTTGAGTAATGACGGCTATGTGAAACCATACGCAAAGGCTGGTGAAAACCAAAATAGAGGATAAAAAGGCAGAGCCAAGACAACCAAAACCGTTTTTTCGTTCGCCTGAAATTAGCGTATTCATTGATCACGAACATGAATGGACAATTTCTGAACCTTAAAGTATTAATTTAAATTCTTACTCAGGAAAATCACATCTTTATATGGATTCCTTTAAAACATATCAAGATTAGAGTGGGTCAGGTATTTGTTGTGTTGTTTGTTAATCGGATTCAGCTCTATGGAAAATCCCTTCTGCAAGATATAGTCCCTAGATTGAACTATCTCATTGGGATGATGTAGAAGGAGAATATAATGATCTCAACTTGGATTTTCGTTCCACAGAGAAAAGCCAAAGGGGACGAACTGTTTGAAAAAGTCTGCGATCATTTGAACCTCGTCGAACGGGATTATTTCGGCCTCGTCCACGAAGAGAAAGGTGACCCGAGGAATTGGTTGGAACTCGACAAAAGGCTCTCGAAATTCTTCAAAGGTATATTAACGCGCTTACTTACAGTGGCACAACACACTGACGACAACTGTTACTAAATAGTTAGTTTTATTGTTTGCAGCTGAACCGTGGAAACTCAGTTTTGAAGTGAAGTTCTACCCACCGGATCCCACTCAACTCCAAGAAGACATTACAAGGTAAACTATCTCATGCCAAAAAGAATAAATTTCTTGTATGGAAAACTGAGCCAAGTTTCAACACTGTCAGCATTTCAAAATGACTTATATGAAAATTGAGGCATCTGACCTGTATGTCCTATGATTCCAGAGCACCTCCTAGAATAGTTTGGGAATCACCTTATGAACCGATCTCAGGTCGTTAGGACTAAATCAGTCGTTTCCAATAGCTTCCCAAATACATCTGGATTCCCTCAGAGCTCTCATATTGGACCACTGTTTTCTCTCATATTTATCAGACATAACAACGATTCTTCCTGTGCCAATCAGCTTGCTAAGTAGCTTGCTCTTTACTGACGCCTTGAAGACTTTTCTTAGAGTTCGTTCGTCTGTTGATGCAAATATGCTTCACCCAGCCTTGGACTTATCGTCCAACTGGCCTGCGATTGAACTTTGACAAATGTGCGGTAATGACCTTTCTTAAGAGCTAAGTATCCTTATTTGTACCCGAAAAATCTGGAAGGCCATAGAATAGCCAAGATAGACACTTTCAAGAATCTCGGGGTGAAATTCGCGCTTGTCATTCAACTTTAATGTGGATGCTCAAAAGATATGGGAATCTTGGCTTCATGAGGTGTCATAATATGGGACTAACTTATGGGACTAACTTATGCCGTCGCCTTGGTTATCCTTCTTAATGCAATCCTAGAGTATTTTTAATCTTTTGGTCCCCATTCGATGCCAATGCATCATATCTCTTGGAGCGAGTTCAGCGAAAGTTTCTACGTTTCGTTGCTTTTAGGCAGGATGTAAGCTGATATGATTTTCGACCTGATTGACACCGTCAGCCTCGCCCTTTTCAGCTCCTCAGCCAACGTCGGTGTAGAAATGATTGCTATATTGTGTTTTGTTTTCGCAGGTACCAACTGTGCTTGCAAGTGAGGAATGACATCCTTTCAGAAAAGTGAGTGTTTGCTAGCATTTGTTTTTGACTTTTACTTAAACATATTCCTA
Organism: Cyrtorhinus lividipennis; assembly: GCA_019603395.1. Taxonomy (NCBI): domain Eukaryota; kingdom Metazoa; phylum Arthropoda; class Insecta; order Hemiptera; family Miridae; genus Cyrtorhinus; species Cyrtorhinus lividipennis. The sequence continues at coordinate 23,343,911 of CM034004.1, forward strand.
TCTATTGACGACCTCTTACCTCAAACAACCCCTGATTCCCACCCATATGTGAGTACCTCCGTGGTCGATGTTGAGGTGCGTCCAGATTAGTAAATAGCTGGGAACGTGATGGTTCAGGGCCTCATTTACGATTGATGGACGTTGCCTTTTTGTAGCTTTTCTTCTGGCAATTGGATGATTTGAGCTGACCCAAAATGGGTTGCGGCGTGGTTAGAGGATCCGTTTATCCATTTTCCTCCAGACAGGCGTCTTCTGAAACCTGTAACCAGTCATTACTTGGCAACCTATCCAACAAACAGCAGGAATGGTACAAAAGAGTAACGCTCACCTAAAAGGCCATTGTGAACATTTATTTCATCTCCCTATCCTTCTCAGTAAAGCGAGTCCCCTGATTCACACTCCCTTCAAAACACCTGGCAACATCGATTAATATTTCAATAATTTATTGTACAATTTTCTTTTGTTTTGCAGGCTCGCTTGTTCTTTTGTCACTCACGCTATGCTCGGGTCTTACCTCGTGCAGTCGGAGTTGGGTGACTTCAACGCCGACGAGTACACCGATACATCTTATCTCAAAGTGAGTGTCTTGATCGATGGTCGGACTGGAAATTGGTCCTTTAGATAAAAAAAGCCTTCATTTGAACAATATTTAGACAAATGTATAGTCTCCATCTGGAGAAATAACGGGGCTGAGACGACTGGTGGCCCTATTCCTCTTGAGTATTTACCTTTGCACATGTTGAAACGTTATGACGACCTTCACTGAATTGTTATTTCTCGTAACTCAGTTATCTGATGTTTTCCTAAATTTGCAGGACTTCCGATTTTCGCCCAATCAAACACCTGAACTCGAAGCCAAAGTCATGGAGCTTCATAAAACGCACAAGTAAGTCACACTTATGATTCAGTTTTCAGATTTAATGTAAATACCCTCTATGAACGACTGTCTGAACGGAATTTTAACAATATGATTGAGCACAATTTTAATTAAAACATTTCATTCTGAAGAATTAGTTTATTTCTTCTACTTTTTCTGGGATATTTGTTAACGTCTCCTTTCTCCAGAGGACAAACACCGTCGGAAGCGGAGCTTCATTACCTCGAAAATGCCAAAAAATTGGCGATGTACGGTGTTGATCTTCATCCGGCCAAAGACTCGGAAGGTGTCAACATTCATATTGGTGTCTGCTCCACTGGGCTCCTCGTGTACAACGACAAGTGAGTTCACGCTGCAGTACTTCTTCGCCAAGACTTAACTTTCTTCATTGTATCTGGAAATCTATTAAACTAAAAATGTTGCTCTATTCGTGCGCAGGCTAAGGATCAACCGTTTTGCGTGGCCGAAAATCCTGAAAATTGCCTACAAGAGGAATTATTTCTATGTCAAAATCCGCCCTGGGGAATACGAACAGTATGAACAAACCATTGGGTAAGTCATGATGCTTGAATCACCCTATACTATACGTACTTTTATTGTGAATATTCTCCAATTCTGTAAGATTCTGTAATCCCTTCGTAGGTTCAAACTTCCCAGTCATCGTGCTGCTAAGAAACTATGGCGAGTCTCAGTTGAACATCACACGTTCTTCAGGTACGTAATGAGTGATTGTCTCAATAAAGTGACTAAATTTGTGACTTGGATATGAATGGTGTCATCGTCACTACGCTGTTTCAGGTTGACGTCTCCAGACGCCACAGTCAAACCAGGAATCATTCCCAAACTGTCTTCCAACTTCAGGTATCATCATGCATAAAATGAACACAATTATGTTCTGTGTTGTTTGGCTTATGTTTGCTCCTATTCTTGTTTTCTGTTTTTAGATACTCGAGAAGAACTCAGTTCCAAACGAAGCAAATCCCTATTGACAGGGAGCAGCCGTATTTTGAAAGGACCCTCTCCTCAAGGAAAATCCCTGTCACGCGCAGCCTCGACCGTAAGTAGTAGTAATTTGTGCTATTGTACTATATATTATCTTGTCTTGAGATGCTCTTCATTAATTTGTAAATCAGCGGACCAGTGCCAATGCAAATTGACTCCTTCCCCGCTCAATGTGTGTACGCTTTGAACATATGTTTTGTACATTCATCATTAGGGCCTAAAGCAAAAGGTTGGGAGCATTGGAAAGCTATCAGAGCAGTATGGAAAAGCTCTCATGACGTCACAGACATGTAATATTTTCATTGTACAAAGCTGCTGTAGGAGATCTTGACTCCATTAGTTGTCCTGTCACCTTTCCTGACTTTGCGTTCCTCCTTGAAAAAGTTTGCTCAAATTCCTGACGTCGTATGCGCATCCCCCTCAAAATTCAAAACACCCACCTACAGACAAATTTTCGACTTCAATGAGTGAGTTGTAGTGCCTCACTGGTCCGCTCACTGCACCGCTTTCGGGTTTGTTTCATTGTATCGTCACTTCCATTTGTCACCACTTAATCGGTTTCTCTCCACCTTTTTGTTGCACGAGGAGGTGACCAAGTCGGAACACCTTCATTAGAGGACTTGCCTGGTATTTCACTTCATCTCTCCATTCTTTGAATTTATTTTCTTTGCCAATTTTCTATTTCTTCTTCGTCATTCATGCGTCATCTTAGTTGCTTACGTGTCCAACATGGCATGCGTATAGATTTTCTAAAGATGGCCTTGACGGGCAATAACCATCCATGGCATTGTAAGGAATAGTATGATGACCAGCTGAAAGGTTTCAAAAGAACCAATGTCGTTGTCCTAATTAGTCCCTTACCAGGGATTGGTGTATTCATATCCATAAATATGAATACGATAAATTTATTTTAAATAAATGTGAGCTTTAGTGAATTGTTTTTAGAAGTATTATTTCTGCTATATTTGTATAAGTACATATTTCCAGATTCATAGATTCTTCTGAATACTTACTTTCTTCTAGAAAATCCAAAAGTAGCTGGAATTGGGGTTTTGATGATCTTTTATCATATCAGTTATTACATCAATTTATTGTTCCTCAGAGTGAAGGTACCCTTCAGGCATTTACAGACATCTTTGGCTATGCCAATGATGCTGGATATGGAGATAATGCAGTTCACAATTTGACCCAAGAGTGCGCTGGGATTGGCCTCTGCTAATCACTCAACTTGTATATGCTTGAAACTGGGTGGGGTGCTGTTTTGTTTTGTAAAAGTGCGCATGCGCATGAAGTGAGGGCACAAGCTGTTAGTTCCAGTAGCTTAAATACAAACACCAGTTTCTGACGTTTGTTTTGTGTGATTTTGAGTAGATTATTGTACTTTGAGTTTAGCGAATTTTGTTCTGATCCTGTGGCTTGCTGCCATGTTGAGTACCAATTAGAATCGCATTACAAACTTCTATTCAATATATCACCGCACGCCTTGAACGCTTCAATTGAAAACGTTATGCCCACAGTAACCCTCAACATTGAAAATTGTTTTGCTCTCTTTCAGCGCTTCATCAACAGAACAACGACAACAAAGAGCCGACCAACAAACGACACACGATGCCTCACCCTCCATCGAGAGTTCCTGGTCTCGACTCTTCGCCGCTCAAAAAGGACAAGGTGTGATTTATGTGATTCATTTTGAGATTTCATCAAACTTACAAACGACTGAATGAAAAAATAAGATGAATTTAGCTAGAAAATTGGCATGAGAGTAACTTTCGTTCACCGTTATTCGAGAATACCTACAAGATAACTGTAAATTAATGTCCATTTCATACTTACCAAAAGCCATAATTTCGTCTTCTAACATTTTAATTTCTCATCATTCGTTTACATCCACATATTATAGTTCTAATCCGTGTCATCAGGTACTAATAATTAGAGCTAACACTATTAATACTCCTACGCAGGACGAATCTGGGACTTCGATATCGAGCGAAGAAGGAGAATTCAGTACACACGAGGTTTGCCATTGGCTTCCCCTTTTTTATCCAAATTTTCTCCTCTTTCCACATCTTTATGAACGAAATTTTGCAACGAGCAGCATCCGCTTTTGTTTTACAGTACAAAAGTGTCGTGTGTGACGAGAGGCTTGGGACAAGGTGTTTCTATGTCATATTTTATGGTCATAGTTTATCTAAATTACTCAAATCCCTCAAACAATAATTAAGTTTAAAAGCCTCCCTTTTAAAATTAAACAAAACTTGAAGTAAATGTATCAAACTTCATATGAATACGTTGTGAGCTACGAAAATGAGCTCTTTTTGGCTCACTGGAGTAATTTAGGCTGTTCTTGCTGAAGTAATCTTCCCCTTGAGTTCGTATCGGAAATAAATCCTTCTTCAGTTTGTGTTTCTCACGTAGGTACCAAAGTTTGTAGGTGAAAAATACTAAATGTCGGTTTCTTCTTGGTACGAACTCATTTTTAGCCATATTACCGCTACTATGGGTGTGAATAAGTATTTCAGATATCGTTTTTGACATTATTGGGGCGGCTAGACTACTCAATGTAATTAGTCCACGACGTAGACGTCTACCTCAGACCAATTATAGTTTTCGGATTAATAAAATGCTGTCTTACCTTGACTGAGTCCCTCGTTATGTTCGGCACGTTCACGATTGGCTTCGTACTCGTATTGTGCGCATTTAGTCTCGTTTTTTCTCTTATTTCCTTGCGTATTGGCGTCTTCCCCCCTCTTGCCCTGTTGTTTTTGGTGTGTACTCAGCTCCTTGATATTCGCCTTTGCTTTTCAACTTGTTCTGTTTGTCTTTTCTTGCAGTTGAGGCGATGAGGTTGCGGTGATTTGACATCCAATAATAACCAGTATATCCCTTTTGCTGAATGGGAAGTGGTTTACATTTGATGTACATTTTTATACCATCTGAAATTATCATGTTGGTCACCGCTTCTTCTCGTTTAGCTCTAGCCGTCCTTTGTGTATTTTCTGCGTAAAATCCTTCCGTTCTATCGTCGCTGCAATCTTTTGCTCTTCTCATTTGTTGCTCTTCGCTTTAAAAATTAATTCCCATGTCATGATCAAATTTCCATAGAAACCTCTCGGTGGTGTGGCGGTTCTACCAACGGAATTCAGTCGAAAAGGAAAACCGGAGAAGATCCAAGAGAAAATCGACGAGAAAACTAAGTGAGTTTCCAATTTTGTGAAGTGTCTATCATTTCAATATTCTATAGATATTTAGCTGAGGTAAGAATTTCCTAAATTGATTCAAGCTTGAAATTTTCAAATCAAACTGAAATTCAAATAATGTTTACCGAATCAATTTTGGAATTTTTCAAAGGAAGAGGTTTTTAATTAAACAGAGTCTTTTTTAACAATTCAAGAATTTCCAAACCAAATTAAACAATAACCAAAAACTGTAAAGAAGTTTCAAAATTCAGAGAGTTTCTCCTTAACTAAATGGCAACATAACAAATGGAACTTTTCTGAATCAAATCGAAAGTTTTCTCAGCGAAAAAAAGTCCATTATTATCTATCAGCTTTCCTCACGAGATAATAAAAAGAAATTTTGAAAGGAGACTTTTTTTTAATAAGTAAAATTTAATACCCTCAATTTGACGTTGCAAAATAGCACAGTTAATAATGTTATTTTTTGACGGAGTTTTTTCATAACAATTATTCTCAAATGAACGTCATTTTGAGGCGTCCCTCTTCTTACTGCATTAATAATCAATTCATTTCCTTCATATTCCAGTGGTATTTCGAACGAATCCGACGAAGAGAAAGAAAACCGTCAAGTTCTGTCTGACAGAGAGTCGACGAAATCGCCTGAGAATACTTCGGACAAAAAATCCAAATCGAAGGTATTGTGCCGTTCATTTCAACATCCGCAATTATCCTGATTTAGATCAGATTAGAATATCATTCACCTCTTTCATCCAACTTCAGGTAGGTTGGTGTGGTGCTGCGCATCCTTTAGAAAATGTAGTTGCCCTAGAGATTTTGCGCATTTAGCCGAACGATTTAGTTTTTAAGGGCTTCCAACTTGATCAAGCAAACGTTTTTCTCATGCCTTTCCCTCGCTTATTGTTTCAGTGTCACTAAAACCAGCGTCTATTCAGTTTGCTGGTCTTTGCGGTTGTTTATCAAACTTAAAATCAAATTTAAAATCGATTCGAAATCGTAGAAATTGATAACTTTTGATGAAAAAGTATTAGAAATTCAACATTTCCGTTGGCAGCCCTGATTAGTTCCCCTCAACGCTTAATCCGTTGCTGAATGTTCCCGATTTATTATAATAGCTTCTATCGCGTTTTTAGATTAGCTAAGAGCAAATTATTACTGTTTCGAGAGTGTGGTCAATAAAGTATGTGATATGGGTGTATTATGACTACTTCAGTCATCGACTATGCCATTTCTTAAATATAGTTCTTATCGTTGAAATCGGTGACATTTAACAATATTGAAATGAAAATGTTTCGTGATCAGGCAAGGTAAAACAGCTTTTTGTATTTCTTGTACTCGTAGTGAATTACTTTTGAACATGGCATGGTTTTGTGGCTAATGCGTTTTTGTTTCCTCTGTTTTGTTCTTTTTTTGGTTGTTTTTCGCTTATTTGGCGCTTGCGAACGAAATCGTATCATCAGACGAGCAGCGGTTTCGCTCTGTTCTCGAAAAGTCCCAAACGGTCTGGTAGCGGTGCTGGCGAGAAGGATGGAGGTGAGACGGATATGAACCGGATGAATGTGTTCAAAACGGGAAAAGACAAGAAAGAAAAGAAGAGCAAGAAGGAACCAGCCCAGGCTCAAAGTATTTTGGTGGGATCGAGCGAAGAGCAAAAAGCTGGACGAGTCACGGAGATCGTGGGTAGCGGTGGGGTAACAAAGGAGTACGTTTACGAGGAGACTGAAGAAGAAAAGAGGAAGAAGAAATCTAAAGGATTCAGTTACGAAAAGCGAGGGAGCAAAAGTGAAGACGAATTAGAAGATGCTCAGCGTTCCCCAGTTCGTCAAAATATCGGCATCGCGTTTAACTACAGCCCGTCAAAAAGCCCGCAAGACACGTCAAGAAGCCCACAAGACACGTCGAAAAGCTCACTGGACACTTCGAGGAGCCCTCAAGACCTGAAAGACGCCAGGAGGAGCACAGGTTCAGACGATCAGCGGGGAATCAGGAGGAGCACGGCTTCAGACGACACAGCCGAAACAGCGTCGACCCAGTCGAAAGAGGACAAGGTTCGACGTAGTCTGATGTCGAGTTTCTTCAAAAAGAAAGACGACAAGAAAGTTAAAGAGAAGAGTGAAAATCGACGTGATAGTTCGTCAAGTAGCAGTTCGTCGTCTGACAGCGAGAGTGACAAAGAAGGCAAAACTCGCAAGAAAGATAAGAAAGCTGTTGGTGCGGATGGCAAGGGTTCCTCTAGCAAAGGAACCAAAACTGCCAAAGATTCCTCCAGCAAGGGGCAATCCAGTAAAACTGAAAAAGATGCTGGTAGATCTGGCCGTGATTCTGGCAAAGGTGGTGATGAAAGTTTGGAACATGGCAAAGATCATTCATCTCGGTTCTCTTTCAAAATCGGCAAAGATCGTTCCAGCAAAGACGACCCAAGTGGCAGAGAAGCCAGTAAGGCTGGCAAAGATGGCGGTAGCAAAGGCGTGGGTGACGGTCAAGATCCTGGCAAAGAGCATTCATCTCTGTTCTCATTCAAAATTGGTAAAGATCGTTCGAGCAAAGATGACCTGCCCGGAAAAGGAGAAGCTGGTAAGACTGGCAAAGACGCGGGTAAAGGTGGCGATGAAGGGCAAGATGGTAAAGAGCATTCATCTCTGTTCTCTTTCAAAATTGGTAAAGATCGTTCGAGCAAAGATGACCTGCCCGGAAAAGGAGAAGCTGGTAAGACCGGCAAAGACGCAGGTAAAGGTGGCGATGAAGGGCAAGATGGGAAAGAGCATTCGTCGCTGTTTTCCTTCAAACTTGGCAAAGATCGATCAGGTAAAGATGAGTCTGGTCGGGAAGCCGGCAAGGCTGGCAAAGATGCGACTGGTAAAGGGGACGCTAGTAAAAGTGGCAAGGATTCCTCAGGTAAAGTAGAAGCCGGTAAAACTGGTAAAGATAATCTGGGCAAGGAAGATGGTAAAATTGACGACGGGCTCGAGTCTAGCAAGAACATTCTCTTTTTTCATTTAAAATTGGCAAAGACAGCAAAAGGACGCCTGGAAAAGAAGGCAAAGTTGATGAGAAAACCTCAGCTTCGGGAAAAGATGATAAAAAATCGAGCCCTGGAAAAGGGGACAACAAAAAGTCGGACAAAGATGCTAAAAGTGATGACAAAAAGAGTTCTGAGAAAGATGTGTCGAAATTGAAACTAAGCTTCGGCAAGGGTGACAAGAAAGGCCAGAGCCCGAGCAAGGACGCGAAGGGTGACGGTTCAGAGGGGACTCCCTCGAGAGAGTCGACTCTTGAGAAGAACGTGTCGTCACCGACCGACAAGCCGAAGAAGACAGGGCTGTTCAGTTTTGACTCAATCGGCAAGAAGAAAGACGACGACAAGAGGAAGAAAGTCGAGGAACGGGCTCTCGGAAAAGAGGTGATCTCGTCGACTGAGACGATCGAGACGGAAAGTGACGTCGGAGCTGGAGACTCGGCCGAGAAGAAAGAGAAGAAGAAAGGTGGAATTTTCGCTTCGTTCGAAAGACGACCCAAGTCGTCGCCGGAAAAGGGTGAGAAGGCTAAGACCCCGTCCAAAATACCCGTCGCTGACAAAGTTGGAGACAGATCCGAAGAAAAGAACAAAGAGAAGAAACGACTGTTCACTTTCAAGCCCAACGTCAAAGGAAAAGACGACTCCGTGGAGCCCAAATACTCGACGACCGTCTCAGGCTCGCCAACCGTCATCGGCGACTCGCCGAAATCCGTCAAAACTCCGTCGGCTGTCATCACCGAAGATCCTTCAGCGTCGTTTTTGGCCGCCGAGCGACTCGGCGCCGACAGTGAGTCTTCCTTTGCCGAACAAGACCGTTCCAGCGGGTCGATCGTCGAAGAGAAATCCGTCGGCCCCAAGATCGTCAAAACGACGACAAAACAGTCCGTCGTCAAGAACAAAGGCGCCGTCACGCATAACATCGAGGAGAAAGTCGAGGACTTGTCGACCGGCGACTTTACCGTCAACACACAGACAAACACTGTGAGTATTCAACTTTTAACTGTTTACTGTGAGTATCCGTTGGCGCTGAAGCTCATCATGTTAACAGCCGACTGTTGCTTGTAGCGACGTAGAGATCCACCAGTCTTTTACCATATTTCCCTCATATTAGACGAGTTTTTCGTAAAGAGCGAATTTTCGAGCACTTGTTGCAATAGAAATCGACTATAAATTGGGCCAGGAGACCTCTCAAAAACCCAAATTGCCCAAATGTTCATATCAAGCCTCTTCCTCGTAAATTCGCTCAAGCTTGCACGATGTAGAATTTATAGTTGAATTATTTGTAGAAAATAATCCTCCGTAGTCATTAGGTTTATATAGTTCATGTTTGCCGGTAATTTTCATTTTGTAGTCAAATTCATTTTTCTTCATTTTTTGTTTTGTTTTCATCGTTCTCTCCATTGGCACCCGCTTCGCGCATGTGTTTTCTTATTCGATGGTGCACGATTGTCGTTTGAATCGTCGACTCAAAAAGGCGGAGTCGTTGGAGGGTTTGGACCCTTACGTGACCGCTACGGCCGTCACGACAAGGACGGCAATGACGACGGAGGACCTTGGAACCAACGCCAAAACCAGCCAGGTGTGAAATTGATTTTTATTTATTTTATTTTATTTTTAATCAAGTTATTTTCACGTGTTTGTTTACCTCAAAACCAGTTTCAGAGGTACTTAAAACTTCAGAGGTTTCAAATAACGCCTAAAGAAGGAAGAAAAAAAAAACGCTGCAAATTCATTCACAGGGGTTGGTTATTCCTCGGACCAGGCCCATAGAGACCTATTTCTTCAACTTGGGAAAAATGGGGGAAACAGTGGGTGTGGCGGGTCTCATTCGAAATGGGCAGATAGGTACATACCCATTTTGACCCATAACCTCATCCAAAAGGCGCGAATCGTTCCAGGACCCATTCCAATCGATTCAGCGTCCAAAATTTAGTGGAAAATGATACCCCACACGCCTAGGTACCAGAAATATGGAAAACACATATACAAAATGGGTAGATAGATGCCCATTTTGACCTATAACATCTTCCGGTGATGCCAATTGTTCGGGGACCCGTCTCATTGAATTTAGCGTCTAAAATTTAGTGCGAAATGATACCCCAGATGCCTAGATTGCCAAACACCTGGAAAATCCATTTTCCGATTTACACATTTGACCCCTACCCCTCCCAAATTTGGTCCGATCGGGCTGACTTAGACCGAGAACAGACCCCTGACCCAAATTTCAGATTTTTAGAAAATTTTTAGAAGATTTTTCAGGGAATAAGCAACCAAATGAAAGGAAGAAAAACATTCCAAAGCGAATTTCCAAGTTCAGAATTTCTCTAATTAATTAATTATTATTATTATTTATTATTTTTTAATTTAGGTTTATTTTTGTGTTTTTTAATTTTTTATTTGGGGGCACTTTTTAACGTAGGTGGAAGAAAAAACCGTTGCGAGGACCACAACCCAAACTGGAACCCGTCAAGAGAAACGAGTCGTCACTCAAGAAGTCAGAGCTACGTCAACCATTGTGTCGGCCGACCCTCAGGTAAAATTGGTGTAAATTTTTTACTGAAATGAGCATTGTGAGCATGTTTGTTTTACTGAAGTTTGAATTTTTTTCGTTTTATAAGAATTAGTACATGGTACTGTAAATAAGCATGAATCTTCTACAGTAATGGGATACATCGGTAGTCCTTGGTCTGAGGTTCTGAGTAATGTGTTAGGACGTCCGTGGATGTCCAATTTAGTGGTATACTAGTCCCCTTCATATTTTAGGGTGAATGTGAGGGGCTCCAAGTAAGGGTTGTAGGGCAATGAGTCTCCTATTAGGCAAAATGTGGAAGCAACCGGCTAAGCTAGCCCATAGTATGGGGCCATATTCGGTTATTCGGATTATGCGTATATATACCCAGAAATCACTTGTATTCCATTAATTTTTTTTTTTTTTCGCTTTTGCCGTGATGACATACTGAGAAGGGGATTTGGGGGGGGGGTTATGTGTTAGAGGATTTGTAAGTGGGGATTATTATAAGAAGAAGGACAAATGGTTGAGTTGGGGTGGGCAATTTGTTACTTTCCAGAGAAAATAAATGTCATGTATTTGCGTTTATACGTATATTTCTATCTATGTCTAAAATATGGTTAATTCATTACAACTTATAGCTTCAGTACAGCCAATATTTAGCTCAATATGATTAATTACCAATAACCTGGACATGGATGATCATCCTCAGTCACCCCTCAGCCCTTACACATATAAGCCCCTAAAATGTTCTCACCGTCATTTGTCGGCGTCACAATGGCGTTTTCATATCAAAAGCACTTACTGCCCCAGATATGTTAGATAAGACTCTCTGTAATGTCAAAATAATATTAAAAAATATAGTCATTTTAAAAACTGTTGATTTTTAGACTTTTATTTTGGTAATTCTTCATATTAGTAACAAGGAGACGAGGTTAAAATTGATTGATTGACGCTCCCCCTAATACTAGACTAATGAAGGGCCTGCTTACCGGGTTGCTTTCACATTTTACTTGATAATAGTCCTACAGCCCTTACTTGGATATCCTCACCTTCACCCTAATGCTGTAAAGAGGACTAGTATATTGTAACGATTTATGTTCTTAGTAAATAATTTATTACAGTTGTTCACGCAAATACATACACTGTTCACATTCGCGCACTTACACAATGACAGAATCACAATACACGGTTTTAACGCGTTGTCGGTTGTTGCACTATTAATAACGCGGCACGGCACAATTTATAACCCGAAGCGTCTATATCTGGACTCCGAATTGAACTGCCCTCCGCGGCGTTTCTGGGCCCGTTTTATACCTGCTGGCTAGCCGAGAACGTTCTGGAACAAACGGGGAGGTTCCCGAATGTTCGAGACCCTTAATCCTCCACAGGTCGTTGACCTTGCGACGCCAGCAGCCCATTTGACCGGCGCCAGTGCGAGCTCGCAACAATATCACTAAAATGCTCTTTCCCTCTTATTCCATATTCTAAAATCCCCTTCTTACCGTCATTAGTTGGCTTCACAATGACGTCCTCACGTCTAAAGAGTTCATCAACTGCGCCAGATCGGTTAGCTAAGGCTGACCGTCTCTCTAATGACTCTATTTGTCATTAAACAACCTGAAAATATTTGTTGGTTAGGGTTTTTCAAGAAAGTCGTATTCTTGTTTCATCATCCATCTTTATTCAGACGTTTCGCCAGGTCCTAGTCTGGCATTTTCGGGGGTCGTTCCGGCAACTAGGTCTCAAGTTCCCTACATAGACACATACCTCTTGTACCTACACAAACTATAAGTAATCTAAAACATGTAACAGATGACGTGTACATCCTTTAGGGAATTGGAAACCTTGCCGGAACGACCCCTGATGATGCCAGGCTAGGACCTGGCGAAACGTCGGAATATATTTGGGTGATGAAACAAGAATACGACATTTTTGAAAAACCCTAACCATCAAACAAGACGAGATTGAAGTTCAATCCAACACAACTAAAACCTGAAAATACTTAGATTAATTCACGAAAACTAAGTAGGTTGGACAATTTTAACGAAAATAAAGAAAGAAATCATCATGTGTGAACTTCCACCGAGCGATGTATCGAAATTCTTACCGATATTTAAGGCGTTCACGTCAAAATGATTCCCATCTTTCCAGAAATTGTTGAAAAAATTTCAAAATTTTGTTCCTCAATAAAGACTGTTTTGGGGGATTTTCTAAATAACATTTCTTGAATGTATGTTTTTTTTTTAGGCGCACACAACCTTTAATGGAATCGTGCCGCTCAAAAATAAAAATAATAAATCTCTTTTCAAATTACGTATATTTCTCCTTAAAAGGCCATTTCTTAATAATTAGCCGCCTAATCGTAATCAACCTTTTACTACCGATGTATCCCATGTTTTTACATAATAACCGCTCGTATTTTTCCTATAGAAAATTAGCATTCTCTGATTCCCCTTGCTCGCTTTGTTTTTTGGACTTGATTGCATTTCTTTGTTTTTGAACTTGAAAAATAAAGCTTGAAAGAAGGGGGTTCGTTGAGCTCGACGTCCAGCGACGACTCGGGAACTCCCATCGACGACGACCGAGGCGTCTATTACACTCAAGGGATCACCTACCAGGTTAGTCGAAAATCTGAATGTGTTTATCGCACGTTGCGCTGACAATGTGATCTAATGAATTCTAAACGGCTTATGGAACTTGTTGCTCGGATTCTTGACAGCTCTGTTCGTCGTTTGATAATCCAGCATCCTTCGGTCGCCCCAAGACGTATAATTTAGAAACAAATTGTTGTACTATGACCGATTCGGTGCCAAATTTTACCAAGAAACCTGCAAATTCCTCTACAATGGTTGATTTAGCAGTATTGTGGGGAATATTGTGAGTGTTGAGCGTCCCGGACTCATTCCAATAAATTCAAAGTTCAACATTATGTAGAAAATGATACCCCGCACGCCTAATCCCGATCGTGTTTCAAAAAACGCTGCAATTTATCCACATAGGTTGGTTATTCCTCGGACTAGGCGCATGGAGACTCATTTCATCAACATGGGGGAAACAGTGGGTGTGGGTGGGTCCTGGACCCATTCCAATTGATTCAGGGTCCAAAATTTAGTGGAAAATGATACCCCACACGCCTAGGTACCAGTAATCTTGAAATCACACATTCGAAATGGGTTAATAGGCACCCATTTTGACCCATAGGGAGCACCCAGAGGGTACCAATCGTTGCAGGACCCTTCTCATTGGATTCAGCGTCCAAAAATAAGTGGAAAATGATACCCAACACGACTAGGTACCAGAAATCTCGATAACGCGTATTCAAAATGGCTAATAGATAGCCATTTTGACCCATAACCTCTTCCAGCGGGTGCCAATCGTTTTGGGGCCCTTTTCATTGGATTCAGCGTCCAGAATTTAGTGGAAAATGATACCCCACACGCCTACCAGAAATATCGAAAATACACATTTTGGCCCCTTCTCCGCCCAAATGTAGTCCGATCGGTCTGAAAAGTTTTGACGACCAACTAGGGCTGAAAAGAGATTCCTCACTAAAATTCCATATTTTCCGAAACTTTTCTACTACTCAAAACGACGTGGACGGCGTGCGGACATTTGGACCTTTGGTTGACTATTTCAACTTATGCAATCATACCCAAGGTCATGGAGTGGTTAACCTCTCCGATTGGCCCCACAATTTGACAGTAAACGTTTCATGACGTTCAGATCAAAGGTAAAATGTCCGTCCACCGTTTTTGATAGTAGAAAATTTTTCCAAAAATCTGAAATTTTGGTCAGAGCCCTCTTTTTGCCTTTAGTTGGCCCTCGAAACTTTTCATCCCTATCGTATCAAATTCGGGTGGGGTAGGGGTCAAAATGTATTTATTATAACTCGATTTTTGGTATTTTTAGAAACTAGGCACGGGGAGTATCACCTATAAAGTAAATTTTGGCCGCTGCATGGATTGGAATGAGTCCGAGACATTCCACACTCGCTGATTTCCCCATAATCTTGCTACAAGGAATAGTCAACAATTGTGGAAAAATTGGCAGCGTCTTTAATCTAGACATCAATATACGTCACATTTTGGCACCAATCGGAGAGGTTGACCTCAGGCATGATTACACAGGTTAATTGTTCAAGAAATAACCAACCAAAACGAGAACTCAAACCTGGATGAGTTGCAACCATAAAACCGCAATGTCTTTTTCCATTTTTTAGTTTTCCCGCGTTTTGACGCAAATTGCTTACAAATTTGCAGCCCTGCAGTCACATTGGAACTGGTAATATGAGTCTCCAAAAAATGATCAATTTCGCCCAAAATTAATTTCAAAAAAATGATTTTTCATGAGGTTTTGACGGTTATATCGGTTTTTACGTTACTCCGAAAAATTATTTCATTGTACTTCGTGTATATTTGGGCTTTTGCGAAATTCGAAATAAAAGTAATTTTATGATAACAACATTTTAGAACAACTCTGTATTTAGAAAAAATGATCGAAAATATGCGCAAAAAAATGGGAAAAGAGGTCGTTTTGTGCAACTCGATCATATTTTAATATGTCTAATTCGTTTTATTCAGTTCATTTAATTACAATCGAAATTATGCACAAATTGAGATACGTTCTTAAAAATTGAACAAAGGAAATTCCATAAATTTTTTCTTTGCGTGTTTTGCCCAAGAGACTACCTCAGTTCGAGATAACCCACTTGAATTCCTGCTGGCTGTTACGTCACGGGACGACAGGTCCTTCAGCAGTGGTCCTTATCTCATCTCCCACTACATTGTAGACGCGTAATCGACCTTTTCACCCGCTTTTCGTCTTCAGTTATTCTCCGCGTTTGTTCAGTTACAATTCGTGAGAGGCTAGAGTGATCGTTGAAAGTCGTACTATCTTGCGTTTTGGCTTAATACGAACGGGTTGTCAAATTGGAGAAAAGGTCGATGGGTTGGGCACGGTTGAAGAAATATTTTAACGTTAAAATCAAAAGGAAAAAGGATGGTTTTAAAGTGAGCACTTTATTATTAACTCAATTATAAACTCTATAAAGGGGGCGGGAGAGGCAATCTTTTGGCTAATTTGAACTAAAATGTATTGAAATTTTGACATTTTAGCGTCTATTAAACGTGAAATGTAAAAAAATAATAATTTTTGTCAAAACTTTTAAAGTGGCGCGAAAGTGCCGCAACTTAGGCTTCAAAATGCCCTTCTTTCCCTCTGATATCCGTTTTGAGGGGAACTTTCGTCCTTGAATCGTTCTCACCTTCCTTTCTCGTCCTCTTTTCAGGAGCCCATCGTCGAGACTGAGCCGATCCTCGTGACGAACGCCCTCGGCGAAGAGACTCTGACGACAACACGGGACGTTCCTCTCGTCGAGACGGCGCAAGCTGTCGTCCTTCCTTTGGGGGAGAAATCCTTCACGTTGACCGGAGAAGTCGTCAGCTCGCAGACCATCACGAGTAAAACACGAACTGTCGAGACCGTCACGGTGAGTACTTTTTACACGATAGTTTGTAATCATGTTGCTGTTACAATGTGATGAGTGTAGTCAGCAACACGTTTGCTAATTCGTCCAAGGCAGAAGTTGGTCCTGCGTATCCAGAAAAAAAATCTGCAAATTCTTACTCACGGGTTGGTTATTCCTCGAATGGGGGAAACAGTGGGTGTGGCGGGTCCCAGACCCATTCCAATTCATACAGGGTCCAAAATTTAGTGGAATATGATACCCCACACGCCTAGGCACCAGAAATCCTGACACATACAAAATAGGTGGATACATACCCATTTTGACCTATAACTTCTTCTGGTGGGTGCCAATCGTTCTGGGACACACATCATTGAATTCAGCGTCCAAAATTTAGTGGAAAATGATACCCCACACGCCTAGGTACCAGAAATCCCGAAAACACATATTCAAAATGGGTAATATATACCCAATTTGACCCATAACTTCTTCCAGTGGGTGCCAATCGTTCTGGGACCCGTTTCATTGGATTCAGCGTCCAAAATTTAGTGGAAAATGACACCCTACTTGCCTAGATCGCCCAAAATCTCGAAAATCCATTTTTCAAAAAACACATTTTGACCCCCCCCCCCCCAAATTTGGTCCGATCGGGCTGAAAAGTTTCGAGGATCCGTCTCGGCCGGGAACAGACCCCTGACCCAAATTTCAGATTTTTAGAAAATTTTCTACTACCAAAAACGGCGTGGACAATGGACGGCGTACGGCGGACGGACATTGACCTTTTTTGATTAGGACATCATGAAACGTCCAGAAAAAAATTTTGAGCCGTATCGGAGAGGTTGACCATTATCATGAAAACATAGGTTGATTATTCAAGGAATAACCAACCAAAAAACAATGCAAATTCTTACACACGGGTTGGCTATTCCTCGGACCAGGCGCATGGAGATTCATTTCTTCAACATGGGGAAAATGGGGGAAACAGTGGGTGTGGTGGGTCTCAGACCCATTCCAATTGATTGAGGGTCCAAAATTTAGGGGAAATGATAACCCACACGCCTAGGTACCAGAGATCTTGAAAACTGACATTTGAAATGATACCCCTATGGGTCGAATAGGTACCCATTTTTGGTTGGTTATTCCTTGAATAATCAACCTATGTTTTTATGAAAATGGTCAACCTCTCCGATTCGGCTCAAAATTTTTTTCTGGACGTTTCATGATGTCTAGATCAAAAAAGGTCAATGTCCGTCCGCCGTCCGCCGTCCACGCCGTTTTTGGTAGTAGAAAATTTTCTAAAAATCTGAAACTTGGGCAGGGGTTTGGTTACGGCCTAGGACGGTCCTCCAAGCTTTTCAGCCCGATCGGACCAAATTTGGGCGGGGTAGGGGTCAAAATGTGTTTTTTGAAAAATGGATTTTCGAGATTTTGGGGGATCTAGGCGAGTGGGGTATCATTTTCCACTAAATTTTGGACGCTGAATCAAATGAAATGGGTCCCAGGACGATCGGCACCCACTGGAAGAAGTTATGGGTCAAATTGGGTATATATTACCCATTTTGAATACGTGTTTTTGAGATTTCTGGAACCTAGGCGTGTGGGGTATCATTTTCCGCTAAATCTTGGAAGCTGAATCCAATGAAGTGGGTCTCAGGTCGATTGGCACCCACTGGAAGAAGTTATGGGTCAAATTGGGTATATATTACCCATTTTGAATATGTGTTTTTGAGATTTCTGGAACCTAGGCGTGTGGGGTATCATTTTCCACTAAATCATGGACACTGAATCGATTGGAATGGGTCTGGGACCCGCCGCACCCACCGTTATCCCCATTTCCCCCATGTTGAAGAAATGAGTCTCCATACGACTGGTTCGAGGAATAACCAACCCCTGTGTAAGAATTTGCAGCGTTTTTTTTAAATGATAACCTCTTTCAGGGGGCACCAATCGTTCTGGGACACACATCATTGAATTCAGCGTCCAAAATTTAGTGGAAAATGATACCCCACACGCCTAGGTACCAGAGATATCGAAAACAGACATTCGAAATGGGTAGATAGGTACCCATTCTGACTCATAGCCTCATCCAGAGGGCACTAATCGTTCCGGGACCCGTCCTTTTGGATTCAGCGCCCAAAAGTTAGTGGAAGATCATAACCCACACGCCTAGGTACCAGAAATCTCGTTCCACTCCCGCGTTCCGATTTCGTGTAACGTTTTTTGGCAGTTAGGTGAAGGCTAAAACATGTTCCGTGTTAAAATAATGAGAAACTTGTGTTTACAGTTGCCGCTTGAGGATTATCGTTCATTCCAAAGGATTACTGTGATTTAGCCACCAATTGTCGAGTAAACCCGATCAGTTTGCATTAATTAATTAATTAGCGTACATTTCCACATCATTCCGGTTAAAATGCAAATCTGCTGGTTTTCACTCGGTGCCGCTATATTTCGCCCGAGGACCTATGAGTTATGCCTATGAGTTTATAAGTGAGGTTATGGTAGACAATCATCCTGTGTGAGCCAAGCGAAGCGATTAAAAGTTAGCATGTGCATGAATTACTTGTGGGGAAATTGTTGATTAGGTGTAAGGGGAGAATAAAATGTCAAGAGTCTTGTCAATAGTGTAATATTGATATGATCGCTGGTTTTTTGTTAATTTGAGGTAGAAGCTTAGAAAATGAGTTTCTTTTTACCTGATTTTGCCTTGTTTTCCCTACTAGCGACACTAGCGCTCATGTGTCCTGTCCTGCCCACATAAGGTTTGTTCGCACAAGCTCCCCAACTCCACCAGAGGGGAGCGATGGTGGAATGGACTCGCCCACTGCCGTTCGCACAACGCATCAAACCGGTTTGAAACCCGTCAGAGCAGTCAGAGGTTTTTCCCGCTGACTGCTTTCAAACTGTTTCGCCCCTCCCCCTTCAGGGCCGCTCGGCCAATCAAATCATTCCATCTACATCCGTCTTCTGCAGCGTTCCATCTGAATTCTCGCGGTTTGCCGTGGATTTCTTTCGATTAAAACGACAATATTATTATAATAAATTATTTTTGGTTGTTGAAAATTTTCAAAAAAATCTGAAATTTTGGTTCAGGACCCGTTTGTTTCTTTAGTTGGCCCTTGAAACTCTTCAGCCCGATTGCACCGATATTATGGGGGAGGGGGGGTGTCTCTAAATGTCTTCTCCGAAAAATGGATTTTCGAAATTTTTGGAAATCTAGGGGTGTAGGGTATCATTTCCACTAAACTTAGGACGCTGAATCGATGGAATGGGCCTGGGAGACTCCACACTCACTGCTTTCCCCATTCTCTTGGTCCGAGAAATAACCAACCCATGTGGAAGATGTTAGTCAATTTGTTACCTTCCATTTTGCACGTTGTGTTAGAGAATGGATTTTTATAAGGGTCGGATGTTATTACGTGCTCTTTTTATATTTTCTCCAACGTTTTGCCGGCGCCCGGGCCAGCATAATCAGGATGAGCAACTCGGTCTCCCCTAATTTCAAAGAACATACTGAGCCCATTATTGGGCAGGTCGACAAGAATAAAAGGTGGTATTTAAAAGGAAATTTTTCGCGGCAGATGCACACCTAATTTAGAGTTAAACTACGTGATTTAGTTTAGTGTTGTAAATTAATTTCGATCCTTTATTCTGAATCAAGGTGCGGATAGCATCTCGTGAATTAGTGTTTTGAAAACAGTGAGAATTCAAGTGTCATACATTAGATTTCACATCCTTCACTATTTGACAATTTTTGGGGTTGCGCAACTTTGCGTGCTCGCTGAACCGGTTGCGTGCATTGGAAAAAATTGTTTGAGGGATCAAATTTTCATAAAATTTCTAGTAGAATGTGAATCTGCAAACAAAAAATTAGAGTTCCCAATTGAAATAATGATGTTTGATTTGAAAAATTTTGTTTGTTTTGTTTGCTCTCATTTATAAGATTTTAGGGAGAGAGGGTGGGGGACAATTTGTGGGACACCCTGTGTAATGAGCACGAAATAACGACCGACCTTAAAATTCTATTCTATCCCCTGTGATAGAATTCGCAGCGTGTTGTGATCTATTCACCTCAAAACGCAATCGGTAAAATTTTTGGGAAAAATGAGAGGTTGACCTTCATGAAAACATGGGTTGGTCATAAAAGGGAAACCAACCAAGAGGGCGAGAGAAGAAAAGAGGCGGAGAGAAGGGCGGTGGCTGAGGGAACGCGGATCGGGTCAAACGCGTTCGCAGAACACCTTGGTTCCAACCAGTTGGAAACCGTTTGAAAGCTGGTAGAGGTCGCGCGTGCGCACTGCCAAAACTCCAACCAGTTTGATATCGGTCAGCAAACCGTTGGAAACTGCTACCTATAATCTGTGTTCTGAAGGATGTCAATCCATTAATATCTTCTCTTTGTGGTCTATAATAACAGTTGAAATAAAAATTGAAATGGATCGTCTTTTTACGATATTTGATTTTGTTGCAGTATAAAACAGAAAAAGACGGAATCGTCGAGACGAGAGTTGAACAGAAAATTACGATACAGAGCGACGGAGATCCCATCGACCATGACAAGGTGAACATTTAGTTCCGTCAATTATATTTTCTCTTCCTAATTTCTATCAGAATTAACGTTATTTTATTTCTGAAGGCTCTCGCCGAGGCCATTCAAGAGGCCACTGCGATGAACCCGGACATGCAAGTCGAGAAAATCGAAATCCAACAGGAAAGTTTACCTTAAAGCTTGGCCTCCTTCAAGCTTGAGCCAACTTTGCAGCCGCTTCCAAGAAAAATGGTAAAACATCAAAACAATAAATTAAAACAGAATAACAATTTCATTTTCTTTTTTAAATTTGATTTTTGTTTATAGGAATTTTACGCTCAGAAAACGCAGTCTACTAAGAAAAACGTCAGCTTCTTTCTTCGCATCTCATTCTGGTAATCCGTAAAATTTCACTTTTTTCTCTTTTATAAACAATCAACGTTCACAAAATTACGTCACTAAATGTTGTTCAATGTACATTTTTCAAGCAAAAAAAATTATTTAAAAAAAAGTGCTTTTGGACCAATAGGCAAATATAACCAGTTGTTGTGTTTGTTGTAATATACATTGTAGGTAGTTCCACGCAGTTACTTGACTGTACAAGTAGATGAGTTTGACTGAACGTGGAGTAGAGTTCAGCTGGACGCCTCTAGGAAGAAACTGAGATCACTGACAATTTTCGATCTCTCAAGTAGATTTGTTCTATTATGCTATTGCTCATTACCTCAAAAACTAGTTCGAATTGTGAGCAATGGAGTAGAGGATTGCGATTGCTGTGAAATATTGGTTGTTGCGCAGCTTGGGGCCTGAACCTTTGTGTAAGGTCACTTCGCTGATGACCACTCATTCTACCATCTGACAGAGATAACTTAAAGGGACGCTGCAGCTGAGCAGCTCTTGGACTGAGTGACAGAAGCGTAGCTATCAGCGTCAACCGCTTGTTCTTCTCCTGCTGGTGGAATCAGAGGACCACTTGTCTTTAGTACTGGATAGAATATATAATGCTCCCTTCTAATTCAAAATGACAGCCAGATTGAGTAATGACTGAGGCAGCCTGCGTAGTCACTTGTCCAGGGGGCAACCTTCTCTTACCACTGCAGTTGCTACCAGGCTATGCTGCTCTCTTGAGCTGGCCATTAGCAGCAGCAGAGATGTGCGTCAAGCCGTAAACTCCTGGGGAATCCACGATTTATATCAAACCATTGCTGTTAACACTACAAAAGGTACTTCTCAGCCGCAGCCAGACCGAGCTATCAAGCATCAAGTGCTGAGCATCAAGCAATCTTCCCTGTTTACGATCTTCTGAGATGTAGCAAGATTTCCTCACTGCTCGGGCAGCCGTTGCTCTCAAGTCACAATGCCGTGCTCAAAACAGCAGCTAATGCAGCTCTCCAGAACAGCTGCTGCAGAGTGGTGACCGCCAACCTGCCATTTTCCCCCTAAAGGTCTCCTCTCTGCCGCCCGCTAAATTAGACACCAATTGGCTTTCCCTCTTGTACAGCTGATCTTTAAAACCTCTATGCTTTCTAAATTATGTTTATCTTCACCCCACAATTAGTCACATTTCCTAGAACACAGCCTTTATTAATGTTCCACTCTTACACTATATTGACTACACGGCATCCTTCTGAGGACTCATCATACATGTCTTATCCTACATCCCCTTTGGTCCTCATCTCTCCTCAGATTATTTTAAGAACATGCTTTCTTACTGCAGTTGTTTGACTTTTTGTGATAGTGGCAAATATTTCCTCTGAGGGCTCTCCACATCCATGAAATTGATTTATTCATTCATGATCCAATTGATTTAATTCGTCTTGTTTCTTACTTTTGGGTGATTGATCAACCATTTCCACGTTCTCATGAGTTTGTACTTGGGAATTCATTTATTTTTACGTTTTACGGTCCGTCCCCTACCATCTGGCTATGCTCTTGCCCCAGGAAGGCATTGACCATTTACCTGCACAAGTAGAGCATAAATCTCTCAGTGGCCAAACTGTATATTTTTCTCGAAGTCGGCAATAATAATGATTCCCAAAGCTGCCCTAGTTAGATGTGGTTCACTCATCATTGGCGTGATTGCCAGACTAAGACTTGAGCCAGACGTGGCAACTGCTCCTAACGATTGTTTCTGTGTATTACCTTTAAAATTCTGACTCCAGATTCGCCATTGTCTTATATTGCTTACAGTGAGTACCGCTAGTTAGCTCGTTCCCCATCTGCAATCAGACTCGTCGCGTCTCTGGAATATCATATTTTTACTCACACATCCTTCCTTTCCAAAACATGAGAACAAAACCTATCGCCTTCGGTGAATTCATGAAGATGGCCACTACACAGCAAGAAGGGACTGCGGACAGGATTGATACCGTGTGAGCCACCGTTTCCCCGGCCATCATTTTCAATTTGGTTTCTGCGCGAGTTTCAAGTAGACCAGTCTGATACCTCTTCCCCGTAAGTACAGCGATTTGATTTGAGGTATCCATTTGTCCACCCCGGTGACTGCACTTCAACGGTACGCACGCGTACCAGTGTACCTTCGTTATCCCGGTAGGCCACTTGGACGGGGGCACTCCGACCCTAACCCTAACTGCTGGACTAACCTTTTTCAGGTGAGTCGGACCAAATTACATGATCCCTCGGAGACCGCGTCGCTTTTATTTGGGGTTACCTCCTTGGGACCATCCAGATCATACCTCCTCCCGAGACCCTTGCTTGTATAATCTACTACCTACTTACAGTGATCATGTTTTTACAGGAGTCAATTCAATTAGTTTTGCATTCGACATTGGCAGCGTATTAGTAATTGCATATTTATAAATAATTATTTCATTTGGATACTTGGGAATTCCTTGGCACATTTTTCGATGCGTTATTCCTTCTGACATTAACTTTCCTCCTCTCCCTGTAAGACCAGACAACAAGAACAACACAAATTCAAAAGGTACAAATTTAGTTTAGTAAATATTGCAGAGATCCCATAGTCAGCGTCCTGTCTTTGCGTCGCGTGCCTTGTCAATTTTTAATCTCCGAAATCCGAACGAATCAGACACAGCGCTTGCCAACCGAATGTAGGTGGGCTCATGCATTGAAACATAAACATGCCTTCACTCTACTTTCACTAGATTACACAAGTCAAGAATCTATAACTACTAATCTTACTCAAACTCTCTTGTTTTGGCCAGCTTTCGTTATCCCATAGCGTCTTACCCCCGACTAATTTTCCTCGTTCATATTAATTTTTATGGGACGTTTTCATTCATTTGTTAGTGGAACGCTCTTGCACTAGTTAGAATCATGATTAGAGTTCATGTATCTTCGGCTAGAATCCTACGTGACCGAGTCCACTAACCTTCATACATACATCGTACATAAGCAGTTCCCGTGAACCACAATGGTATTTCCTCGACTACCATGGATTTATGTCGCGTCTTTCCTACTCCACGAAACGCACCCTAGGTTCGCTCAATCTTACCCCATTTTAGTATTTGCTGTGTTCTAGTACTTCACTTCGAACCGACGTCTCGTCTCGGATATCGTTCATACTCGGTCACGTCCTTCTTCTACGACCGATTTAAACATTACAAAATTCAAAGCCTTAATTCTCTACTCACGAAAAAGCTGCGGGTACAACTGAGGCGGGTGAAACTCAATAACCACCTTCTCACCGAACTCCAGCCTACGCTGCAAATAAATGATCGGACGCTTCCCAAGACTTCCCTTTGAGTGGAAGTTGAATTTTATAACCGCCTAAGCGATGTATACATAACGCGATATTGGTTTAACTACTACTAATTCACATTAATTGGAACCTGGGGAAGATGATAGGATAGAATTGATATACTGTATTCTCGTTAAATCGTCCACCTCGAAGAAGATATAAAACACTTTTATATCCAGCACACCAAGTCAATATGGCCAACAACAAGACTCCTCAGGTTACACCTTTCCGCGACAGTAGCACTCAACAGAGACCTCCCTAGTTCTACTGTAGATGACGCTCGTGTATGATGTCACTTAGCTAAGAGGAATGTCAGGTTGGGTAGTTGTCCTCAAACCTCAACTATATATTTAATATTCTTAAACAAACGTGATTAAAAAAAAAAAAAAAAACAACTCACCGTCAATCTGATTGGAATTTCCAGTTGTCGTAGTTCTTGCCTAAGCCCTTCAGCTATGGCTTTTGCCGCATGTTTCGTCGCCGAATAGAAATGAAACGGTCCGTAAGTTGGCACGAAATTGGCCAAATTGCTGTTGTCCAAAGAAATCTCATTCAATTACTCACCAATGGCTCCGACAGCACTAAGATTTCGAATAACTAGAAATGATGAGTCACCTGGTGATGTTTATAATTTGTCCGTTGGTGATCTTCATTTTCCTCATCAATGACACTGCTTTCACCGCGCATAATGTATGAGCGATCAAATTCACGTCCAAAAGTCTCCGCCATTCTTCTGATTTTCCATCTACCGAGAATATTGGACGTATAAGAAGCTGCAAACTCTTCCACAACGCTTGATTTTTCCTCAAAGTATGGGGAAAACAGTGAGGATGGAGTGTCCGGGACTCGTTTCAATCGATTCAGCGTACAAAACCTTGTGGAAAATGACACCCTACGTGCCTAGTTCCAAAAAGTTCTGCAAATCAAGTTGTTGCTAATTGCTGAAACGATTGGAATGAGTGGGGGAACTCCATACTCACTGTTTCACTATAATCAAGCAGCGTTTTGCTTGGTGATTGATTGAATCAATTTCATTCATTGAGCAATCTTTCTCAAGATTTGTTGAGCTTAGGAATGTCATAATTTGATGAATAAAAATACTGTACCCACCAAGAAGGCTCGTCAGGCCTCCCACACCAGCGTTGTTGACGAGAAGATCTAAACTCTCGAGGTTATTCTCGACCCATTGAAAAGCCTTTACCACTTCCTCGTCGCAGCACAAATTTGTTTGAAGAGTGTGTAACGTGGGGCCGTTGATGGCTTCGTTTTTTGGTCTCATTTCCTGTAAAATATATTCAACAACAATTTAAATCAAGTACCTATGTAAAAGTATGCTATGCACTATGGCCTCCACCATCCCCAATAGCAGTCCTTTCGCCACCATTATTGTATATTATTGTGTCCTCCATAATGTAGGTACCACACGTGGTTTAGTCCCATCACATGATCAGACATAATCTGAGTGTTTCACAGGGTCTGCCCAAGTTGTAAGCCTGTACAGCGAGTATGTAGTGTGAGTAGTTGGTAGGCCATAGCTGATGTTCAGAGCTTCTGGGTTGTAGGTACAACCAGTCAAGATAAGTATGAGTTACAGAGGCCATGTCTGACTGTTTCACAGAGCCTTTCTGGTTTGTAGTTACAACCAGTCCAGAATCAGTCTAAGTTGACAAGAGGCCATGTCTGACTGTTTCTCAGGCCTTCTGGGATGTTGGTACAACCAGTCCAGAATAGTCTAGTTGACAGAGGCCATTCTGACTGTTTCCAGGCCTTCTGTTGTATTAAAACCAGTCCAGAATAAGTATGAGTTGACAAGAGGCCATGTCTGACTGTTTCACTTCCTGGATTGTCAGTTAAGGAACCGCCATAATTGAGTCGGCAGTCATGCTACAGGATGGACACACTTAGATTAGATTAGACCCAATAGATGTGAGTAAAACTAAGTAGGAAAGCAACACCCAAATAAGCAGATGAGGTGAGAAACTTGTATACTAGTGTTCTGGCCTCTACAGTAAGGTAATATTTGAGCATGAAAATGTTTCATAAGGATAGACTCACCTCCAAAACATCAACATTTTTATCAATAGCGACGACATGCATGCCATAGTTTAGGAGATGTTTTGTAATGGCCAAACCGATCCCAGAATTGCCTCCTGTAACGACTGCAACGCGTCCTTTCCAAGCGTCCATCTTTTAGACAGAAAACAATAATTTATTAGTTTTGTGGCTGCCATTCAGCAGCTATTCTGGTTTGATGCTGAGTGTAGTGTTGGGATGAATAGGGTGTGGCTAAAAATATGAATTGGTTTTTGTGAGGAATAGAAGAGGCAGGATATTCATCGAATAACCAACATTCTTCCAATATGGTTGATTATTCCTTGGAGCAAGATGAGCAAGACAAAACAGTGAGTGTGGACTGTCTCGGACTCAGCGTCCATAATTTTGTTGAAAAATGCCTACCTCAAACCCCTGCTGCGTATTTGAATGA
This sequence comes from Cyrtorhinus lividipennis, assembly GCA_019603395.1. Classification (NCBI taxonomy): domain Eukaryota; kingdom Metazoa; phylum Arthropoda; class Insecta; order Hemiptera; family Miridae; genus Cyrtorhinus; species Cyrtorhinus lividipennis. The sequence goes on from CM034004.1 coordinate 23,370,707, forward strand.
TTTTTCAACGTGAATAAGAGAAAACCGCTGCAAATTCTTTCACAGGGGTTGGTTATTCCTCGGACCAGGCGTATGGTGACCTACCTAGTGGTTGGTAGTGGGGAAAAGTGTTTTTGGTCGTTTATTCCTTGAATAACGACCTGTTTTTTGATGCCAGAGGTTCCTCATTCCAATCGATTCAGCGTCCAAAATTTAGTGGAAAATGATACCCCACACGCCTAGATCGCCGATAATATCAGAAATCCATTTTTCAATGAACACATATTCATCCATATCCGCCCCGAATATGAGCTCTGAAAAGTTTCAAGGACCAACGAGCCAGAAAAATGTCCTTAACCCAGGAAAATTTCAAAATTTTGGAACATTTTCCACTACCCAAAATGGTGTAGACTGCAGACAGCAGATGACGTTTGTTGGGCAGGCAGTGTAAGCAGCCCCTGCCTTAACGACAGCGAAGCATGTGCCATGCACCACAGCAGCTGGGAGGCCAAGGGTGGCAGGGGACAACCCCCACCAACAGTAGGAGGGTTGTCAAATGTTTTGAGACCTGACGAAAAGTGGGGTGGGAGCCCTACCACAACAACTCCGACTGCCAGCTCATGGCCAGTCCATTTTCTGCCATCATGAAGAGTAAACCATTGTGAGTGGTAGTCGTTGCCTGTGTGGTAATGAACTTTGTTGTAATGTTTGCAGGAACACAGAGAACTGTGTTGCAAACTAAAGAACTATGATTTGAAAACTCAAGAACTGTCCTGTGAGCAGTCATTGAGAGCAATTCTGCTTTCGCACAACTCCAGCAATCTCTCCAGTGAATGCTGAAACCTTCAGCAATTTTCAAGTACTTGCTGAGAACCCATCAGCAACTCTCCAGTGAAGCTGAGAAACACCATCAGACTTCTCCAGTGAATGCTGAGAACACCATCAGCAATCTCTCCAGTGAATGTCAGAACACCATCGCAATCTCTCCAGTGAATGCTGAGAACACCATCAGCAATCTCTCCAGTGAATGCTGAGAACACCATCTGCACTCTCGCCAGTGAATGCTGAGAACACCATCAGCAATCTCTCCCGTGAATGCTGAGAACACCTTCAGCATTTCCAAGAACTTGCTGAGAATTCCAACTTCTCCAATTACCATAGAAACCACCGGTTGCAAAAGGTCATATTCCTGCAGTTCCTAAGTATTTATTTTCATCTTTTATATTGTTCCGGATAGGTTATGCCAATATTTACTTTATAAATACGTCGTCAGCCGTCCTCCAAGAGGTCGTAAATGGCTCATGGCTACTCATTACCCTCACCCCCACGTGAAGAGGACGAACATGAGGGTCAAAATGTGTTTTTCGAAAAATGGATTTCTCAGGTTTTAAGCGATGTAGCGGTGTGGGGTTCATTTTCCACTAAATTTTGGACGCTGAATCCATGAGTCGGGTCCCGAACATTGGAGCCCCCCGAAAGAGGTTATGGGCCAAAATGGGAACCTATCACCTATTTGAATGTGGGTTTTA
>CM034004.1:23372239-23399127 GCA_019603395.1 Cyrtorhinus lividipennis
TTTAGAGGTTTTTGGTACCTATGTGTGTAGAGTATCATTTTCCACTAAATGTTGACCGCTGAATCGATTGGAGTGAATCCACATGCTCCTGATCCGAGAAATAACCAACCTCTATGAACAAATTTGCTGCCTTTCTCAAGGGTTTTGCAAGGGTTTATGGTAAAATCGTGGATCTAGGTCGTGTGCAGCAATTTGGCCTAATAATGGAGAATGAGATGTTTTGATGGCGAAAAAGAACTCTATAAGACCTTCTCTTCACAGCCAATGGACATTCATACTTGATACTGCTGCATAATACTGCTTCTGCTACTAGGATGTCGTCAAATGGCCACATTCCGACTAACGAGTATACAAAAATTTGACTGTCTCGTCGTATGTTTTTCCGGAAAAAACGCAGCCGAGCTCAAAATTCAAAACAACTCTAGATTTTACCGACTTCCAAGACACGTCTGCGGTTGGTATTCGGATGGTAATGAAAGGTGGTTACTATATCACTCGGGCAAGATCATCTTGCAACAGACCGTCCTGGAGGAAGCCAGTGGGCCAAGGCTGTCGACCGGTTGACGATTCAAGGAGGACTATAGCAACTCGTCATTCCAACCGTATAGTTTTGTTAATGCGATTGCGAAGAAAGCTATCAAGTGCTGGTATTTCGCGCCTCAGGAGGAGGAAAAGACCGTTAGGATTTGTAAATTATTCGATAAAAGTTCCTTGACCGGAGTAGCGCGTAACGATGTAGATACAAGGTGCGGCAGCATAATATCCTTTTTCAAATATTAATAAAACACATTGAACGAATCAGAAAAGTTTAATTTTTCAATATAATGTAGGTACAAACTATAGTTTTGAAAATCCAATCAGTCAGGTGATGTGCCCCATTCTTTATACATAGGGTAAACCGATTTCTGGCATTTGTCATAATTCATACCAGCATAGCAGGCGACATGCTAGCCATTTCAATCCTGGATGTTATTCTTCAAATCTTGCAGGGTCTTGGGGGTTGAAATTTCTAAAAACCCCCATAAAAACAAATCGCAAAGGGCCTAATCGGGGGATCGGGTCGGCCATTCCAAGTCACCCCTAATCCAGATTAGGCGACTACTTCAACCTGTGTATAGTGAATGGGGGACGTCACTTTACTGATTTAATCATCAAATCCAAGTTAAATAAATCTTTATATTTGTACCTATCTTATATTAAAAAATGAAAAATTTCTGAATCTAAAATGTGTTTTATTAAGATTTGAAAACGCTTTTGCAGGGGTTGGTTATTCCTCGGACCAGGAGCATGAATAAAATGTGGGGAAACAGAGAGTGTGGAGTGTCCCGGGTTAATTCCAATCGATTCAGCTTCCAAAATTTATTAGAAAATGATACCCCACAAGCCTTGATCGCCGAAAATCTCGAATTTATTTTTTAAGAAACACATTTTGGGCCGAGAAAAGTCACTGGCTCATTTTGGCTCTACGTGGACAGATAATTAACCTTTAGGTCTAGACCCATTCAGGTTACAAATTTTCATGTTGTGAAATTTATAAATAAATTTCTTGTGAACTATATGAACGGAGAAAGAATGAAATGAATTTCATTTAATTAACACCCGGATAGTGTCATAAATTAAAAACAAATTTTGTGAATGTTTGCCGAATTCAAGTTTTGATCTTGGACATTAATAAATTTTTTTTAAAAAAATAAATCTGCATCTTTATCGTTTGAATTTATACCCACGAGAATAGACCAATGTATTCTAACATGTAAATACCTTCTTGTTCGATGAGCGGCCAATGTATCCTCAGGAATACATTTTGTTTTTTGACAAATAAAGGGGGTAAAAGACTAAAGTCCGGGAAAATATACATGTTTGGGAACCTATTGAAATGCATTGAGTACGAAAAAAATTTCTCAAAATTTCAGACTTGGCCGTTAAAGGGTTAAAGGACGACCTTAGACTTTAAAATTGGACTAGGGAATAGCACAAATAAATATTTTAGCCAAAATGGCGGAATTTTCATGCTCAAGTAGAATCTCTATTAGTTTTATTCTGATGAATTCTGAGGGCAAGGAAGTGTACAGGAAGTGTAAATTTGTTTGTTTACTACGTTGTTTACTATAAACAAATCCAACAGCAATAATGGTATATGGGGTACTCACTGTCTGAGCCGTCTGAGTGCTGAGTGGCGCGGGGAAGGAGACTGCGCGGGCTCCGTCGGATTGAGGGGGACGCCGCCGAGTTGCGCCACCGACTCCTTCCCCGGCGGCGGAGGAAAATTTCGACCACCTCCCAGGATTTCTTCTTCCTCCGCCGCTTTGCGCACAGGGATGCGGAATTGCGGAATTCGAGTCGTGCCGTTATGCCTCACAATTATTCGTGAAGTAAATTGGAGATTGAGGGGCTTCGTAAACGTACCTATTTATAACGTTTACTGATAACATCGGTACCTGCCTTTCCAGCACGGTTAACGGTGATGACATACGCGTTACATCTTGAAGGTTTCCCACGAAGTGCTGACGTTCGCCGTTTTGGTACCTAGTAGAAGGTTTTCCAAAAATCTGTAATTTTGGCCAGGCTAACACCCCCCTCCGTCCACCAACGATCCTGGACAAAATGCAAACCAACAGTTCTAACCAACCAAAAGGCAAAATATCGGTTTTCGGTAGTAGACCATTTTCTAGAATCTGAAATTTTAGCAGGACCCCTCTTTGCCTCTAGTTGGTCCTTGAAATGTTTCAGCTCAATTGAATCAAATTTGGGAAGAATATTAACATAAATGTGTATTTTAGAAATCTCGAAAACACACATTCGAAATGGGTAGATAGGTACCCATTTCGACCTATAACTTCTTCCGGTGGGTTCCAATCGTTCTAGGACCCATTTCATTGGATTCAGCGTCCAAAATTTCGTGGAAAATGATACCCCACACGCCTAAATTGCTAAAAATCTCGAAAATACATTTTTTGAAATACACATTTTGACCCCCTAACCCACCCAAATTTGATCCGATCGGTTTGAAAATTTCGAGGACCAACTAGAGCCGGAAACGAGTCCCACACCAAAGTTTCAGATTTTTAGAAAAATGTCTACCACCAAAGTCAGTTTGGACGGCGGACAGTGGACGGGGGATGGACATCTGCTAATTTTCATCCAGAAAAATGCCAAAAAAGAAATAGAAATCTCGACAACACACATTCGAAATGGGTAAGTAAAAGTAAAAGTAAAGTAAACAAGGACTTTCACCTTGGATTTTCGTCCGACTACCTTGGTCAGGTGTCGCGGACGTCGTCAGCCGTCCTCCAAAGAGGATCGTAAATTGATCTGACAATTTCGCTCGTGGCTACTTATTGCCTCACCCCCTTAAGTGAAGAGGACGAATATGAGGGTCAAGACAAACAATTAAGTTGCTCTAGCCAGGATTCGAACCCTGGCCGCTCGGAGTACCACACCAATCCTCCGTCTATTCCACTAGACTACCGAGCTCCCTTATTCGAAATGGGTAGATAGGTACCCATTTTGATCCATAACTTCTTCCGGTAGGTCCAAATCTTCCTAGGACCCACTTCATTGGATTCAGCGTCCAAAATTTAGTGGAAAATGATACCCCACACGCCTAGAACGGTAAAAATCTCGAAAATCCATTTTTCAGAAAACGCATTTTGACCCCTACCCACCCAAATTTTGTCCAATCGAGGACCAACCTTGATTATTTAAGGAATAACCAACCAAAAATGGATTTTCGAGGGTTTTTGGCGATCTAGGCCATTGGATTATCATTTTCCTCGTAATTTGGGACGAATTTCCATTGAGAATGGTCCCGGACACATTGGTGATTGGTATGGGTCAAAATGGGGTCTCTAGCATGACAGCACTAGCCAACTTTAGGACGCCAAATATTCACTGAAATCCGTCGATACCACCAAGACCTTAGTCAAAATTGATTCAAATTATCCCTCAAAATGAGACAAACGGCTCGAAAAAAACTCAAAGAATATTCCGCCAGGTAAGCCGTGGCGCTTACCCACTTTACCCAAACATTATGTCACCCCAAATAGCGGTGACTCGAACTTAGGGGTTTGATGACTTTTAAAATCGGTATACCTAACGAGTCAGTACGGTCAAACTTTTTTCCGTTAAGATGAACTAACACGATGGTGATTACTCTGCTCTAAAGATGACTTACGTAGTCCCGAGTTACATCAGGTCCTTTCAAGCTAACCTAGGTAAGTGCAATGTAGGAAAGGCTTGTACGATAATACGTTCAGGACAACCTTTATCGAACAAAGTTGTGGGAATTATCACCGGAAACAGTGGCCTCGTGAATTTTGATTTTAGCGATGTTTGTGTTGCATCTGTACCACCTGATGGAGCGAAGTAGTGCCAATATAGTAGTATAGTATAGTGCCGGGCGAAGGTGAAGGTAAAACCGGGTTAAAGGGAGTTTTCCCTTGAGGTTCGTCAATATTCAGGGGGTACTTTCAGAAGGGTGCTAAATTTGAGGAGGGGTGTGGGAGAAAATGTTTGTAGAAACTCTTTTGAAAAATTTTTCTGGATGTTTAAAGGTGTCTAGATCAAAATAAGCAAATGTCCGTCCGCCGTCCACGCCGACTTTGGTAGTAGACAATTTTCTAAAAATTTGAAATTTTGGTCAGGGGCCCGTTCATGGTTTTAGTTGGTCCTCAAAACTTTTCACCCCGATCAGACCAAATTTGGGAGGGGTAGGGGTGAAAATTTGTATTTCGAAAAATGAATTTTCGAGATTTTTGGCAATCTTGCTGTGTGGGGTGTCATTTTCCACTAAATTTTGGACGCTGTGTAAGCCCCCAGGCTTGCTGCCTCCAGAAGGCCAGAAGGCCAGAAGGGAGGGAGCATGCGCCAGGATGTGCACGCAGCTCCTGCCCAGATGTCGCATTTTGGAGAGAGGCCCAGTGCTCACTCGTTGCTAAGGTGCCCAACTGGGTGGTCGTTGTCGAGGTGCCCCTTGTTGCTGGGGCGCCCAACATGTTGGAGTCATATATTTTTGTAACCCTGTCGTGCAAGTGCATCACACTCAGTCCATCCTGGCTTTGTCCTGTGCTCACTCTGAAGTGAACTCTGCTACCGTGCTGAAGTCGACCGAAGCTGTAATATTGTGTTCCCCATGAGATAAAGGACTCAAGTTAATAAGCCTCGCTGTGTACCTTTGGGACAGCGTGCCCCCTCCTGTTTTTCCTTCGACGTCGACGCCGTTTTTGTCAGCCGGTATTGTTGCACTTGCTCATTAAATTGTATTTCATGTATATCATAATTTCATGTATCTTGTATTAATTGTATTTTACGCTCCACATGTTGTCTATTTTACTTTGTCAAATTACTTTGTCTTCTATCAATTCTAGCCCAGGTTGAGGCATATTCTCCTTTGCAACGAGTCCTTGTTTTCAATTATAATTCAGTTTGTATCAATGTATTTTATGCTCATCCTTGGTATCCCTAGTTGCTCAGTTGTAAGTCTTGGACTTACATTGCGTAACCTCTCGCTAGGTCCATTCAAAACCTCCGAAGTAACCCAAATTAAATTATAACAGATTTTAATTTGAGAGAGGCTTACAGCTGAATCGATTGGAATGAGGCTTGGACACTCTAAATCCACCATTTCCCCCATTATCTTGTTCTACGAGGGCCATCCAGAAAGTAGATAACGTTTTTGTCTGTTTCCGCTAGGGGCGGGGCTATCGCGGCCATCTTGGGGTCATAGTGTTGCGCAGCCCAGTCGACATCTAGCTGTGCTAATGAGAGGTTCGTGCCGTGCTCCCTTCAGATACTGTGATGTTTTGAAATGTCTGTGTTAATTGAAAATCCCGCGAGGTGCATGCAGTAAAGTTTCTGACTGCAAAAAACTGTAAACTGATAGAAATGGAAAGAGGCATTACAATAAACTCTCAAAGGTATTGCGAAAAACTCAGATGAGCAATGAGAGTTGTTTCCTCATCCGCCATACAGTCCCAGCCTGGCACCGAGCGACTTCCACTTATTCCCAGCAATGAAGAAGTGGCTGGCTATGCAGTGTTTTGATGGCCACGCACAGCTGCAAGAAGAGGTAACGAAGTGGTTGAAGGCGCAGGCCTTCAATAAATGTCTTAATTTGAATGGTGAGTTTTTGGCTGAAAATTTTCAATTAACTCAGACATTTCAAACCATCACAGTATCTGAAGGGAGCCAGCACGAACCTCTCACTAGCACTGCTAAATGCTGATGCTGACTGAGCTGCACAACACTCTGACCCCAAGATGGCCGCACTAGCCCCGCCCCTAGCGGAAACAGACGATATTAGGAGGGCTATCCAGAAAGTAGATTACGTCTTGGAATGAATAAATAAACAAAGTATTGGAAACAAATTTTGTTATACACAGATGAAAGCCACTCCCAAATACTTGAGTTTTATCTATTTGAGTGTGGCTTTCATCTGTGTATAATAAAATTGGTTTCCATTACTTTGTTTATTTATTCATTCCAAGACGTAATCTACTTCCTGGATAGCCCTCCTAATATCGTGGAAGATTTAGCAGTGTTTCTTGAATGTCTGGAAAAATGAAGGTTTTTTAATCAACTTGAATGAAAAATTTGTCAAAAAATTTTCTGGAAATTTGTAAAGTCACTTTCTCACCTCGGCTACGATTCTTGCCCCATTAGACCCAAGCAATAGGCACTCTCGATCAACCACTCGAGGAATTTTTCCGTTGTAGCAACGTCCTCAATCGTCTCGACGGAACTTTTACAACGATGCAAAAAAGAATCGAGCCGGGCGAGTTCTCATGAGCTGACGTCCTCTTGCGTCATTTTCCTCTCATCAAAACCATGGAACAGAGTTTCCGAGACTTCTCGTGCCACTCTTCTAGACAAGTGATCGCCGACTGAATGCGAAATTACAGCACGAACATTCAAAGTGCGAATTGTAATGCCGGGCGGGTTCTGTTTGAGAGGAGAGAGCGGCTCAGGCGTCATGACTTGACGAAAATACGAGTTAATATGCAGCGGCATTTTATATTCCATAAGATTTGATGGCATAAGCAATCGATTGATTGGCCAAGCACTCACGACAAAGACATGGCTAATGAGAACCTATGATCAGCATACTCCATACTTCATTTTAGGTTGGTTATTCCTTGAATACTTGAACCAACCGATGTCTTAACCCGGGAACACTAATGTAGGTCAGTATGACTCCCATAAAAATTTCGATTTGCTGACTCGACGCATGATTCTGCTTCAAGTCCACAGGCATATAGTATGACCTACATTAGTGTTTTATAAAAAAAATTTACAGGTCAATCTGACAAACATTAGTGATAAGAAGGTAATGAATGTAGGTCGTCCTACTCCTAATTAGAAATACCAACCTAAAAATGCTGACAATTCTTCACAGGGGTTGGTTATTCCTCGGAACAGGCGCATGGAGACTCATTTCTCTAACATGGAGAAAATGGGGGAAACAGTGGGTGTGGCGAGTCCTCGACCCATTCCAATCGATTTTGGGTCCAAAATTTAGTGGAAAATGATACCCCAAACGCCTAGGTACCAGAAATCTCGAAAACACATTCGAAATGGGTAGATAGGCAGCCATTTTGACCCATAATCTCATCCAGAGGGCGCCAATCGTTCCGGGACCCATTTCATTGGATCCAGCGTACAAAATCTAGTGAAAGATGATACCCCACAGGCCTGAATTGCCAAAATTCACACAAATCCATTATCGATTTCCCAAACCACTTTACATCGAGTACACATCGCTTCCATTTATGCGAACGAGTTTCTATAATCTTCCACAACTTGCAAATCATATATAACCGCCAGACCAGTACGGAAAAGCACATAGTCAGCTGGTGGATTTGCAGCTCGACGTTGTATTGCAGCGACAATTTGTATTTGTTTGCGTTCTTCCGAGAATTGGTGATGTCCCTAATTCTCTCTCGCTGGCTCTCTCACCAACGACCTCTTGCTGTGACATGGTAGTCCCACGTTATCCTACGTGTACGGTTGTGGCGTACTATCGTTCGTAGCCATGACAACGTTAAACAATTTTTTTGGTAATTTATAATAGCCAGAACTTTTAGCAATATCCCCATTTGGAGATCTCACGATTGTTCCGCAATCCCAGATAACCAGATGTTTATATGGCAAGGAACACTTGGCCCAGGTACCGAGCAACCCATCGCTTATGGTTTGCCTTGCGCTGGTCATTTTGCTGGCTTTTGCATTCCTAACGGGTAACTTAATTTCTGAAAGCTTGCCCTGTACATTCAAGTTTCACGTCTCCAAATCACCTCTCAATCATCCCATGGGGCATTTTTTATGTGAGAGCTCGACCTTGAGAGGTCGTGTTGGTCGAAACTGAAATTAGGTATTCCATTTTCCTCCCTTCACGATTTCAAACCGGACAAGTAACCGCCTTGGCGCCTTTTAATCCTCCCGTTTGTAAGGATTGGCGGAGTGAAACCATTCGCCTCCACGCAATCATACACAAAAAAAGACAATCCTATATTCTGCATTTATTTCGGCTTCGGGTCGTTTTTTGAATTCCATTTTGGTCGTTGTCCTCCGTTTTAACTGTTTTGCGGTACACACAGCTACCGTTTTGGTTGGATATTCCAAGCAACCTATGCCGTGAGATGCCAAAATGTGGCAGTTGTTGGCAGTCATGTTGTTTAAATCAAAATCGCTGCAACAGTGGCTGATTGTTCCTTGGAGAAACTAACAATTTTGAAACAATCTCAAATTCAAACATTGAGCCTATCACTACTCTTCAACTAAAGAAATCGTAAGACAAATTATTGAGTTACTGTTATCTTATAGTTTCTTCACCAAGAATTTCATAAAATTCGTTTAATGTTCCATTCAACTTTGCCGCATTGTCTCCTTCGTGATTGATGTCTCTGAGTATAGTACGAAGTAAAAATCCTCGAGTGAAACTGTTCTATTTTATTTCCGAGAAGCTTTTCTTACAGGAGAGTTATCTTATCCCTTGGACCGTTTCCTTTTTCAGTCTACTTACGCTTCTCTCGAATGACAATAACGTCGATGCGGTCCTGGGGTTTTCCTTCTTTGCTCACCGAACTGAAGGTCCCAGAAACAATATAATTTTGGGAGATATTATTCGAAATTGGTTCAATTATTGTGGAAACGAGGACAGCAAATTCTTTCCTAATTATCTATAGGATCGATATCGCCTACGGAGAAACACCCTTCTCATATAGATCCTCAAAATGCTCAATAATAAATTTTCAAAAATCCAGCTCCACCCATAATGTTTCCGTTTTGTTGTGCAATCCAAAGGAAATCCGTCTCAAAAAGAAAAATTTATACCCTACACGCTTATGTCCACCATTTTTCGAAACAACTTTCGAAATAGTATATAATGTACCCTTTTTGACCAAATTGGACCCGGGCCCAATTCGGAAATCGTTTAGCATCCAAAATCGTTCTAATGATACCCCACACGCCTAGATTCGCCGACAATTTTGAAAATCCCTTTTTCGAAATAACATTTTGACCCCCCTAAATTGGTCCAATTGGGCTGAAGTCTTTGTTTTCCAAAACTCGGACAAGCACCATGGGACTCATTAGAATTGATTCAGCGTCCAACATTTAGTGGAAAATGATACCCCACACGCGTAGGTACCAGAAATCGACACTAAAACCATTCAAAATGGCTAGTAAATACCATTTTGACCCATAATTTCTTTCCGGTAGGTGCCTTTCGTTCCGTACTTCATCCAGAGGGTGCCAATCGTTCTGGGCCGCATTTCATGGATTCAGCGTCTAAAATTTAGTGTAAAATAATACCCCACACTTTAGTATGTACCAGAAATCTTCGAAAACACAATTCAAAATGGGTAATAGGCGACGCGCATTTTTACCCATAAACCCTTCATCCCTAGCGCCAATCGTCCGGTACCCATTTCATTGATTCATCGTCTAAAATTTAGTGGAAATGATTCCACCACCGCCTATATCGCTATCGCCGAAAATCCTTTTGGTGTTGGTTATTCTTGATAATCAACCTATGTTTTTCATGCAATGGTCACCTCGCCGAGTCGTCTCAAAATTTTTTTTCTGGCTTTTCATGATGTCTATATCAAAAAACTGCAAATTCTTACACACGGGTTGGTTATTCCTCGAATGGGGGAAATGGGGAACAGTGGGTGGGCGGGTCCCAGACCCATTCCAATCGATTCAGGTCCAAAATTTAGTGGAAAATGATACCCCACGCCCTAGGACCGAAATCCGAACCATACAAATGGGTATAATACCCATTTTGACCATAACTTCTTCCGGGGGTGCCAATCGTTCGGGACCCACTTCATTGAATTCAGCGTCCAAATTTAGAAAATGATACCCCACACGCCTAGTCCAGAAATCCCAAAAACACATATCAAAATGGGTAATAATACCCAATTTGACCCATAACTTCTTTCAGTGGGTGCCAATGTTCTGGGACCCATTTATTTTGAGTTCACGTCCAAAATTTAGTGGAAAATGAACCCACTCGCCTAATCCCCAAAATCTCGAAAATCCATTTTTCAAAAACACCACCCTACCCCCCAAATTGTCCGATCGGCTGAAAAGTTGAGAGACCTCTGGCGGGAACAGACCCCGCCCAAATTTCATATTTTTAGAAATTTTCTACTACCAAAGGCGTGGACTGGAACGGCGTACGGCGACGCGGACGGACATTGACCTTTTTTGATCAGGACATCATGAAACGTCCAGAAAAAAATTTGAGCCGAATCGGAGAGGTTGACCATTATCATAAAAACATAGGTTGATTATTAGGAATAACCAACCAAAAGGTCATGTCCGTCCGCGTCCACGTCCTGTTTTTTGGTAGTAAAAATTTTCTAAAAAATCTGAAATTTGGAGGGGTCTGTTCCCGGCCTGGAGGTCCCTCAACTTTTCAGCCCGATCGGACCAAATTTGGGGGGGTAGGGGAAAATGTGTTTTGTAAATGGATTTTCGAGATTTTGGGCGATTAGGCGAGTGGGGTATCATTTTCCACTAATTTTGGACGCTGATCAATAAATGGGTCCAGAACGATTGGCCCCCTGGATGAGTATGGGTCAAATGGGGTATTACTACCCATTTTGAATGTGTTTTCTGAGATTTCTGGATACTAGGCGTTGGTGGTATCATTTTCCACTAAATTGGACAGAATCGATTGGAATGGGTCCGGGACCCGCCGCACCACGTTTTCCCCATTTTCTCCCATGTTGTAAATAAGTTTCATGGCGCTGTCCTGAGAAATACCAACCCTGTGAAGAATTTGCAGTCGTTTTAAATACGCATTTTGACCCCTACTCCCCCTAAATTTGGTCCGATTGGGCTGAACGATATTACTCAAGGAATAACCGACAAAAAACACATTTTTACATATTCACGTTCCATATCTCGTCGAAAAGTTTCGAGAATCAACTGATGCCTGAAAGATTTCCCTGAACAAAATTTTTGAATTTCAGAAAATTGTCTACTACTGGAAACAGAGTGTACGGTGGACATTGCGGTATGAACCTCTCAGAAGTGAGCATTTTGGACCAAAATCAGAGACCTACCCAGCTTGGAAATACTCGTATTCCATTTGTTAGGCCCCGGCCCTCCCTATAAAGATAGAAATACGCCAAGTTTCAAATTACCCGCCGTTCAGGTCGACCAGGTAGACCATTTTGCTCGCACTAATGACCAACATCAGAGCCACTCACGTCATTCTAGTGAACTAATGGGGTAACTTTCACTTGCAGTTCTCTCTTCAATGTGTACACATATCACTGTGCTCATAAATTTTCTTATCCATTAACAGCTGTTCGATCAGTTATAAAAGTTCAATTAAAGTAAGTTTAATTTCTTGAGTTCAAACCCACGGTCTCACACCATTAATTAATAATTTATTTATTAATTAATTATTTATGGAACAATAAATTTTCCTTTTATGATTGGAATTTGGCCCGTAATGCATGTTAACAACCAGTTTTAACTAAAATCGATTGAGTTTTTTTTACTTCACTCGGTGGCGTTCACGCACAAGAAGTACCTGTGCTAAAAGCCACGAGGCAGAACTCCCAATGGGATCAAAGAGGCGAGAACTTTGAAAAAACCACCCCATTTTCCGCTGAAACAGAAATTACAACACATTGATTCATTCGAAAGTAGAAGGGAGTCAGTTTCAAATATAAATTCGCGATACGATCTTAATCCGTTCCTGGACCGGGATCGTATCGTGAAAAAATCAGTATAATGAAATATGTAATCTCATGTAATTTAATGTTAAACCTTAAATTTGAGGTGATCAACCCTCGTCTTGACTTTCCTTCACTAGAAAACACTCACTTTTTCCCTTTTGGGGCACTTCTCTTCCAAAAATCTCTATCTAACAGGAGCTTTCCTTCTTCTGAGCACTCCTCCAAAATGTTTTCGTAAATGAATATACCAATTTCATTTCAATTGTCCATTGCAGGCTGTTTCTACGCATTTTTTTCCGGATGCTTTTTTTTTTTTTTCAATAAAACTGAAGGTTTCAAACCAACCGATGGTTTGCCCGTAGCGCCCTCCAACTTTGTGGCAGGAGAATAGTAATGGATAGTATCGCAAAAAAAAAAGTATCGTTTCGCGAGCACGAGAATTTTGCGATAGTATCCATTCATCGTATCGCCGAAGTACTACTGCTACTGGATTAAAACAGCAGTGATAAGATCATAAAGGTTGGGATCCGAATTTACTCGTATATGTTCTTTCTTCCAATTCTGATGGGAAGAAATCAAGAGATGCTTCATTGTAGTTTAAATTTCTTTGTTTCATGTTCATTTTCGTACACATTGTACAATTAGCACCACACACCAATTTTGCTATTTTCTCTAACACTTTAACCTTCGGTAACCTCATCCCCGTTCGGCTCAAAATTTTTTTGGGCGTTTCATGATTGTCTAGATAAAAAAATCAATGTCCGTCCGCCGTCCGCTGTCCACGGCCGGACTTTATACCTAGTAGAAATTATATTCAAAAAATCTGAAATTTCTGGTCAGGGTACCGTTCATGGCCTAGTTGGTCCTCGGAAGCTTTCCAACCCGATGGGACAAATTTTGGGTGGAGTAGGGGTCAAAGTGAATTTTGAAAAATAGATTTGAGATTTTTGCAATCTAGTGTGTGGGGATCATTTTCCTCACTAAATCTGGACCCTGAATCGATTGAAATTGGTCCGCGGACCCGCACACACACCGACCCCTGTTCCCTCATTTTTCCCATGTTTGAATATGTATTTTTGAGATTTAGGATAAAGGCTTTATTTAGACGGGAGAATTGTCTATTTGACTTGAAAATATAGATTTTCCGCTCAGTATTCCAAAATGTGACGCACTATATGTAGGCTGTCCGTTTGAAGTTTTGGTTGAGGACAGCGGGATTGCAACTAGATGCATCACGACAAGTCATTCTTTGTGGGAACACACGGACGAGCGTTTATTATCGAAACTAAACCCCATATGCTTCAAAAGAACGATCAAGCGTCCGTGTCGTGTAACGCAATCAATTCGTGAAGAACTTTCCTCTTAAATATGCCGTCGGGCGGGGAGACGTCCACCCGACTTCCCCTCGGAGTGCGTCTCCGTCGAATGGGACGGGAGAAAGTGACGCTCCTCCGCCGGCCGCTCATGGTGACACGGGCGTCTGCGTCGGAGCTTCTCCCGAATAAGCCAACGCTCCGCGGGTGCCGGCACTGAAATCGAAAGCGATTGGTCGCCCGAGTAGCGCACGCCACCTCGTTGCGGCCCGTTGACGCGTTCGAATGAAATTTCGTGTGGCATGACATTGCAAACTTATCAAGTAGAGGGCACCTAATATAGGTTCACCCCAACACGAGGGCTAAACGCATATATTCGTGTAAAAAAAAAACCGCCCAATCATAATGAGAGAATTATGCTGAACAAAAACTCGTAATTCAACCAAGTTGATGATGACAAAGTAATCACTTCCATACTCATCGACAATTAACGTAAACCCCAGGATATAAGTACTTTAAGTAAAACTACTGAATGTAATTAGTGTGTAGCCCTACTTATAGATGTACAAATTAATATTTAAAAAAAATTGTCAAGAGGAATGAATAAAACGTTTATTAATCTCGAATATTTTTTCAGGCTGAACAAAAATATCTCATTACTTTTGGAAGAAAACTGAATCCACGAATAATTCAATCCGACATCCGGGACTCCGCGGACTCCGTGATTGGATAGGACTGGGATAATGGGGCATAAGCGTCAGAGCACTCCCAGCCTCCCAGGCCCCGCAAAATCCCTATTTCGAAATTACAGTTCAAACTTGAACAATTATAAAACAATTCGTACTCACTCACCCTTTGTAGAAGCCAACAGGTTTTTTCTTGAATAAGGCGGGCGGAGACGTGAACGCCGGCGGAGGAGGAAGCCCCGGTGGCGGAACGTCGAAACCACCGCCGAAACCGTCGTGCACGGGGCCGGGGCCGCCGAAAGCGTCGGGAGCGCCGGGACTAGGTCCGCCGTGTGGTGGGAAGGGGTCGGGACGATCGTCGAAAACGTCTTCCCTGATCGGCTTATCGTACGAGGGAAATGCGACGGGGGAGGGCGGTTTATAGTCGGTGATGGAATTCGATCCCTCTTTGAACTCCTTGAACCTGGTAACGTTACAAAGAAACTGTTCGTTAGTTACTTCAGCAGCTGCAGAGCTTCGCTGATATCCAAGGAGACCAGATTGCTGTCAAATCTTCCACCTCCCGGCCAGACCTAGAAAATCATTGGCAGGAGCTTGGAGGAAATCACAAGAGATTTGATATGAAAGCTGATAGTTCAGTAAATTCTTCCTCAACGGTTTATTATTTCTTAGAGCAAGAATATGAGGAAAACAGTGAGTGAACATGATAATTCCAATCGATTCAGCGTCCAACATTCAGTGGAAAATGGGGCTGAAAAGATTTGAGGACCAAGTAGAGCCAGAAAGAGATCCCAGGCCGAAATGTCAGATTTTTGGAAAATTTTCTACTACGAAATCGGCGACTGTATGTTGACCATTTGGCCCAAACCCGCACAAATAATTAGTCGAACAACATGTGCAAAATAAATACTAGTAACAGGTTAAATGAAACTGTTCCAATCACCTGTCTGGTATTTCAAAAACGGGATAACCCAAGCTTTTGGTCGAACTAGCCAACGACCAAGACTCCTTGTGCGGTGGATACGTCAGAGATGGATAGCCAGTGTCCACTGTTGGTGTTAGTGTTTCGTGAGTAGGTGCCAGAGATATCTTTTCGGGTATTCCTGGAGTTGACTGGAATCCATCCAGAGTGTCGACAGTGGTCAGTGGCGTTGGCCTTCTGGTGTCCTGCTGGTCGTGGTAGGAGTGGCCAGTGTGGGGAGCTCTCTGCCCAGCGATGCTGTAAAGGTATTTGTGGCCTCCTGGGTGACGGCTGTCTATTGACTCGGGGAAAACCTACTCGGAACAACAAACAAACAAAAAATCCGTACTGTTGCTGTTGTGAGTGCGTGGAAACGTGGGCGTTATTTTATTAGTAAAACTTACTTCTCCTATAGCGACGCCCTGGGGGTAGTTGGTGATGTGAGTTTCAGATATTACTCCCAGAAACGGGCTAGGGTTGAAACCTTGTGTTGTCTGTTGGGAAAACTGCGAAGATGTGAAGGCACTGAGTCCTCCAGATCCAGCGTCTGGCGTGTCGGCGGTGACGATGTCGATGTTTGAAGCCGAATGAACCTTTGTATCGTTGCTCAGCACGACCTGGGACGTTGGCATCAGCCTGCAACAACGATTCGACCATGATATCACCAGCACTTTATTCAGTCGTAGCTACTCTCTTGGAATTCGAGCTCACCTCGACATGGCGTCAGCAGGGGGTGGGGTGAAACCAGTGCCATTATTTTTGCTGCAGTCTTCTCCACATTCAGAACTGACGGTGGTCGCTTCTTCACTCAGGCCACCTCCCAACGACGACAATATGAGCAATAACAGCAAAGGGCCCTGCAACAGCTTTTGGAGAAGTGTCCAAAATATTTCTGTCGTTAGAACTCAACCAGTGCGGTTGTTGTTTGTTGATCTAGAAATCATGAAACGTATACTTTCAAATGGACCCCATCAGAGTGGGTTGGTGGATCAATCAAGGAATTACCAACCAATAACGAAATAACCGTCCAACGCCCCCCGTACGCCGTTTTGGCTGTGGAAAATGTTCTAAAAATCAGAAGTTTTGGTTGAAGACCACATTCCAGCCTTAGTGCACCCACAAAACTTCTCAGCCTGTTCGGGGAGGGTATGGGTGGGAATGTGTTCTTTGAAACTGGATTTTTGGAACATTTTGGGTACCTGGGCGTGAGGGATTTAATTGTCCATTAAATTATAGACGCTGAATCCATTGAAGTAGGTTCCGGACCGATAAGTTAACGTAGGTCAAAACGTGTTTGACGCCATGTCGATGAGTCCGGGACACACCACATTCGCAGTTTTGCCCATTTGCTCATCTCAAAGGATCCAGATGGTTAAGGACCCATCTCAGTAAAGTCAGCGTCCAAAATTTTGTGGAGGACGGTGCCCCACATGCCTGGTTTCCAAAAAGTCCCGATAAACAACATATTTTGTTGTTAACAAAACAACAACCGTTTTCGAGATTTCTGGTACCTAGGCGTGTGGGGTATCATTTTCCACTAAATTTTGGACGCTGAATCCAATGAAATGGGTCTTGAGACAATTGGCGCCCACCGGAAGAGGTCATGGGTCAAAATGGCTGCCTATCTACCCATTTCGAATGTCTGTTTTCGAGATTTCTGGTACCTAGGCGTGTGGGGTATCATTTTCAACTAAATTTTGGACCCAAAATCGATTGGAATGTGTCCGGGACCACCCTACACACTATTTCCCCCATTTTTCCCATGTTGAAGAAATGAGTCTTCATGCGCCTGGTCCGAGGAATACCAACCGTTGTGAATGAATTTGCAGCATTTTGATCTAGACATGATTACATCGGTTGATTATTCAAGGAATAATTGCAGAATAGAGTATTGGGTTAAATTAATGACTATTCATCTTCCTAGATACAGTAGAACTGACTTAACATCAATCATGATCTCTTCGAGTACAACAGGATTAGGTACTCGTATAATAGAACTTCGCCCCTGATTTTTCTTCTCCGCTTAAAGACGTGGTTTCTAGTGAAGCTAACCGAGTCTAACGACGAAACCGACTGGATATACGAGGCTGCAGATGTATGCCAACGAAAGTTAAGAGTTGATTCGTGGATCAGGTTGACCGGGTAATGCGCTATCCCATGACCGGCGGATTCCCCTTAGACGCACAAACTCGACCGCTGCACGCGAGTCATTTTTCATGCTCTTGCAAAATGGCAACAGGTTAGTTCTTTCAAATGTAAAATTTTTAAAATACCGTTACTTGCTTTCGAGATGTTCCATTGTTGAGTTACATCTTGAACGGGTTTGAAGAAAACAATATAAGCCAAATGGCTGTTATTACCTTCAAAACTTAGCAAACTCATGCACAATTATTGATCATTCCGTGGAGTAAGAATACAGGGAAATCAGTGAGTGTGAAGTGGATCAGACCCATTCCAATCAATTCAGCATCAAAATTTAGTGTAAAATGATGCCCCACACGCCTAGGTACCAGAAATCTCGAAAACACATATTCAAAATGGTAGATAGATACCCATTTTGACCCTTAACTTCTTCCAGTGGGTGGCAATCGCTCGGGACCCATTTCATTGAATTCAGCGCTCAAAATTTAGTGGAAATGATACCCCACCGCCTAGATCGCCGAAAATCTCGGAAATCCATTTTTGAAAAATCACATTTTCCGCCGTCACCTAAAACCATAAAGCCCACTTTGGAAAGAGAAAGTAGGTAACTTATTTCAACTATACCTTCCCCAAATTTGGCCGCTCGGGCTGAAAGTTTCGAGTACCAACTAACGCCCGAAAGTGGTCCCCGACAAAAATGTCAGATTTTGGTTGGTTGTCGTCTGGTTGCAAAACCGGCCAACTCCTCGATTTTGGAGAAAATCTCTGTTTATTTTACCAAGTCCTTTACTAACATTCCCACCCATTGGCAATGAGAATCCACAACAAAACAGGTCAGCTCTGTGCGTTTTGGCAGCTAGAAAACTCCAATGTGCTGCAAAAGCGGCCACATCCACTCTTCAGTGTTGTTTTTTTCCAAATTCAACAGGTAGGCCGGTGGCGCTAGTGTTCCCGCTTATCATATCACGTCTTGACGATAGTGTAGTTTGCTAGTTTGTTCACATGTTATTGTTGCTCACGGTTGGAAGGTTGTGTTTAAACGTATAATAATGGAGAAATTCTTCAATACAGTTCCTGCAAGTCAAGTAGAAAGAGCGGAGGATCCTTCCCTGTGGAAAAGAACAGGAGAACATTAATAGCAGATTGGGACAAAGACGACCAATTAATTTTTTACAGAAACAGCGCAGCTCCTGCATGGACAATCGCTTTGGAAGAGCTCCAGTGCCGCACTCATTGCCAGGCGCCAACTGGGCAGTCATTGCCAAGGCGCCCACATGTCGGAGTCATATATTTTTGTAACCCTGTCGTGAAAGTGCATCTCACTCAGTCCATCCTGGCTTTGTCCTGTGCTCGCTCTGAAGTGACCTGCTACCAGCTGAAGTCAACTGAAGCTGTAACATTGTGTTCCCCATGAGATAAAGGACTCAAGTTAATTAAGCCTCGCTGCATACCTTCGGGACAGCGTGCCCCCTCCAGTTTTCCCTTCAACGTTGACGCCGTTTTTGTCAGCTGGTATCGTTGCGTTGCTCATTAATTGTATTTCATGTATCATTTATTAATTTTATTTTATGCTCCACATGTTGTCTAATGTACTTTGTCAAATTACTTTGTCCTATATCAATTGTAGACTAGGTTGGTGCATATCCTCCTTTGCAACGTGTCCTTGTTTTTATTATTATATTCATTCTTGTTTCAACGTATTTCATGCTCATCCTTGGTATCCCTAATAACGCTCAGTCGTAAGTCTTGGACTTACATCCTGTACCTCTCGCTAGGTCCTTCCAAATTCTCCGAAGAAACCCGAATTAAATTATAGTAAATTCAAACACATTTTAATTCGAGAGAGGCTTACACATACTTTTTTCATAAGGTTACTCAACCTAATATAATGTTCAGTTACACAGAAACATTTTGAATGATTTTTCTTGGCTAAAACCCCGCTATTTAATGTCAATTTTGTAGATATTTGTAGCTTTAGTTTGTTGCAAAGCCGGCCAACTCCAAAATGGGTTGCAAAACTAGCCATATCCGAACTATAATTTTGAATTTCCCCCTTCCTGCACCTTCCCCCAGATTCTCATATGATGCTTTAAAACCTACTATCCTAGAATGGATTTGGTGGGTCAAAATGACACCATTCCTCACATTCTACAGTGCCTTCCCTCTCCCTGGTGGTGGGAGGGCCTCCCTTCGAGGTGTACACCAGTGGACTATCCTCACAGTGATCTGCTATCTGATTGGCTCAACAACGGCTAAAACAACCTAATTGGAATGAAGGCCAACATAAAAAGCCACTCACTTGCAAACTCAAATTCAATGAGCAACTCCCCTACCAATGGAAGTTGCAAAGGTTGAGCCTGAAATTGGCTATACATGAGAGCTTGGACATGTCCACCCAGCCACTGACTGAACCTGCTGCAACTGAAGAAGAAACTATCCCATTATTGTCACTACCCTCTGCCATCAATCAGTGCTCCATAGCCAACAACAACCTCTGGCCATGACCAAGATAATAAGAAGCCTACTGAAAGAGTGTTGTGCAGCATTTGCCTTACTTCTCTCAAGCGGAAACTTCAACTGTTTGCTCAAAATGTGGACAGATTTGTGGGAGCCATATAGCTAAACAATTTTGCCGAAAAACCGAATCCATTCTAGGGTTAATAACAAGAGATTTGGATCGTATCTCCAATTCCCTAGGTGTGACAAAAAATCGTCTCTCCTGAAAAATTTTCTGTTTTGGAGATGACTGGTTTTGCAACCAGACGACACCAAGGAATAACCTTATTCCTTGAATAATCTATTCTACTTGTTATAATCTAGTTGTTCTCAAAACTTTTCAGCCCGATCGGACCAAATTTTGGCGGTGTAGGGGTCAAAATGTGTATTTTGAAAAATGGATTTTCGAGAATTTGGCAATCTAGGCGTGTGGGGCACCATTTTCTACTGAATTTTGGACGCTGAATCCAATGAGGCGGGTCACGAAACGATTGGCGCCCACCGGAAGAGGTTATGAGTCAAAATGGGTATTTATGTACCCATTTTGAATATGTGTTTTCAAGATTTTTGTGACCTAGGCGTGTGGGGTATCATTTTCCACTAAATTATGGACCCTGAATCGATTGAAATGGGTCCGAGACCAGCCACACCCACTGTTTCCCCCATTTTTCCCATGTTGAAGAAATGAGTCTCCATGCGTCGGTCTGAGGAATAATCAACCCGTATGCTAGGATTTGCAGCGTTTTTGTAATCTTTGGTAGAATTTTGTTTTGTTGCCCTTCTTCACCCCCCCCCCCCCTCCTCCCTTCAAGCCCTTGTTTGTTGCTCTTAGGCTGAGCCATTGACTGACAACATAACCATGCCCCCATTGAACTCCAGCCTGTACCAGCTTCGTGGAAGAGATATCTCCAGAATTGAAGGGAATGTCATCACCAGTTGTTTAATTTAAATTTGGTAAAAACAGATTATCTGTTCAAACTCCTCTCTTCCCCCACTCCCCTCTCCATTCCCCATCTATGATCTATTGAATGACGTAGGAACGTTTCTAGTCAGTACATAACAATTTTTGTGCAAACAGGACTACGATATCCGGAAAGGTCGTTCTCATCATCATATCTGCAGCACAAAGGCATAAGGAATCTTGAGTTTCCTTTAATTTCAGCGGTAAAACCACCGACAAGACGATTGATAACCCCTACAACTGGTGGTGCTTCGTCTTTGACGGATATAAAAGCACGTACTTACCTTCGAAGTTATTCTCAGAGACCCCATGTTGCAGCTACAGTTCCCATCAGGATACTGAAATACGTTTGTCACCCGGGTCATATATATAACGTAGTATAGGCTATTGTTTAGGGCTAACAAGCGTTGTGGTCGCTGAAGCGTCAGCGTCAACAGGCCACCGAGGAGGTTCTGTCGTATCTTCCTACTTTTCATCTGATGGGACGATCAAATAATTTTTCCTTCCCCATTCCCTGCAATTGTTCGAGTGCGTTCATTCGGATGCACTTCTGGAAAAGACTTTCATTTCCTTTTGAAGTTCGAAGTTTGTCGTCGTTTGTCGAGTACTTGAAGCAAGTCGCAGTTTCTGAATTGTGGTCATTGGTTGCAATTTTCTGGTGAAATTCACGAATCGTCGAGTCGTATACGTCATAAAGTTGTCGTTCCTTGATAGTTGCGTCCTTGAATAATCAACCTTTGTAAAAATGCCGGAGGTCAACCCCTCCGATGGGCCAAAAAAATTTACATTACATGATACATGATGAGTAGATCAAAATTGTGGAAAATGGAACCCCCACACGCCTCCAAAAATATCGAAAACCCACAGTCAAAATAGGTATGTAGCGCTTTTAATCCATACCCATCTCCATTGGGCACCAATCAATTCTGGGTCAAATATTTAGTGGAAATGATACCCCACATGCCTAGCCTTTTCCACGGCTCTAGTTGATCCTTGAAGCATTTCAGCCTGATCGGCCGGAATTTGGTGAGGATATGACCAACAATTCTTTTTTGAAAATGGATTTTCCAGATTTTTGGGTACCTACCTCGATGTGTGGGGTATCATTTTCCTTTTCTCCTCTCTATTTTATTTGAGATGGGTTCTCCACTGGGGGTGTACCAAGATGTACCAAATTGGGGGTTAGGGGTCAATATGTGTTTTTTGAATAATGAATTTTTGAGATTTTTGGCGTTCTAGGCGTGTGGGGTATCATTTCCCACAAAATTTGGGACTCTGAATCCAATGAGATGGATTCCGGAACGATTGGCGCCCACCGAAAGAGATTATGGGTCAAAATGGGTACCTATCTACCCATTTCGAATGTGTGTTTTCGAGATTTTTGGTACCTAGGCGTGTGGGGTATCATTTCGGCAAGAAATTAATGTGAAGTCATTCTTCGAAAAACTTTTTTTTTTTTTATCGGCGGAGATTGATCGATTTTGATGATTTGGTATATCCTTGAACCTGCGTAGACCGACACTACAAAATATTTTCGCCGAAAGATCAATGTCCTACGATATTAACCTACCACAAATTACATCCTGCCGGCACAGTACAAGCAAAAAATCTTTTATGGTCGTTATGAAGCTTTTTTTGTTCGGTCATTGAAAGCACTGTAGAGAACCTGCGAAGAAAGGAGACAAAAGACGCCAATGATGAGTTATTGTTGCCATTTTGGCGTCAAGTCTTGGTGATAACCTTGTAGGTTTTAGGTATGTTCTTACGGTAAATTATTAGTAACCGAATTCACCTAAAAATAATCGTTTCTCCAAGAAGGTGAAGCCAATTGAAATGTCACCGTTGGAGAATGGCAGTGTCGCACATATTCAGTTCGAAAAACCCCTACTGTACATGCTTCATGTGGACTTCCATTCCGCGTAGATATGCTATCTCTTACAAACACTAATCCATGGGCGTGAGTCGAAATTTTGTGCGAATTATAGCAAAAATTTAAGAGAACACCAGAGGCGCAGTGTGGTTGAGAGACGGCCTGTCGGAGGATCTCCAGGTAACCAAGGGGTGAGACAAGGCTGCCTATTGAGTCCTTCGTGGCACCTTGTAGCAACATGGAGTGGCCAATGCGTTTCTCATCCCAATGCAAGGAAATGTGCCACAATCATAAGGAGAGCTCACCCCACGGGTTAGGCTTTTCCCCACCACTGCAAGCAGCAGGGACACAGCCTTATTCATTCAGCAGGGCCTAGATAGGGAGTAGTACACTGCCCCTAACTACCGAATTGCGGTAATTCGTGCGTTCTAGCTCGCACTACCACTTAAGAGAGTGGTTCCCAATTGTTGCATCTCAACTCCAGAGCGTCTGTAGATGGTACATCCTACAACGGGTCTCCCCTTTATAGCACCCTGGGTAATGCCCTCCGGCTTGGGTAACCTCAACCACGACCCCCGCGAACGGTCCAGTATTTCGGACCGTAGTTTCCTACCTCTATTGGGGAGGCTGGCCTTTAAAACTTTGCCGGAGCATTGCTTCTGTGGTCAGGGGCGTCCCCCCACCCATGGTACCAGTTTGGACGGATACAGGTTTGTCAGCAGACTGACGTCCATGATATCCTATAAGGCTAACTGGCTATATACACCTGACAGAGGCTTTGTACCTTTTACTACCGTTTCATTGAGTGCCAGGGGTTTCCCCATTCTCCCACAAGTGGTCCAGTCTCCTGTCCCTCTCAGAGAGTAGCACTCCATAGGATGCGGTCCCTCCATGAGCAACATGGACCGCTGGATGGGCAGAAGGTCAGGCTGTTGGAGTATGCAGGCGTGATACTGTTGGCAGCGACCCCTAGGTCTTGACAAAGATGGAAAATAATCGTGCTAAAGGATGAGGATTGACAAATGGACATTCTGGAAAGTGATGATGTGGAAAAGCTGTTAAGATTTTGTTCACGCCAACTTTGGAAGTAAAAATTTTTCTAAAATCAGAAATTTGGACAGGGACCCGTTTTTAGGTATAGTTGGTCCTCGAAACTTTCACCCGAACAGACCAAATTTGAGAGAGGGTAGGGGTCAAATGGGTATCTATCTACCCATTTTGAATGTGTTTTCGAGATTTCTGGTACCTAGGCGTGTGGGGTATCATTTTCCACTAAATTTTGGACGCTGAATCGATTGAAATGAGTGTCCATGTGCCTGGTCCGAGGAATAACGTCTTTTTACGTTTTTCAAAAGTAACCATTATGCCCATCCTTAAGAGAGACCTAGTTCCAAGCCCACGCATCACAAAACCAGGTGACAACCGGAGGCATTGAATAATTTCTAATGAGTTGACAACAGCAACAATAGGCGGGTCCTCTCGTAATGTTATCTGGGGCCTGACACGCGCGTGGATGTTACATTTGTTTCCGACTTCCTTTCAAGTCGTCGATCTCTCCAAAAGGGAACACGGCAGTGACATAATGTTGACGCAAAACTCAACGGACAGGTTATCTTATATATTAGATTATTTTGAGATTATTACTATTATTTATTGAGATGGGGTCCCGAATATTCTACACTCTGTTTGCCACATAATCATGCTCCAAGGAATAATCAACCATTGAGGAATAATTTCCTGCTTTCCTTGAATTATCAACCTATGTTTTCCTGCAAAAAGTCGATCTCTCCGATTCAGCCAAAACACTTTTTCTGGGCGTTTCAAGGTGTCTTGGTAAAAATAAGCAAATGTCCATACGCCGACATCCACCATACGCCGTCCACGCCGACTTTGATAGTAGGAAATTTCAAAAAAATCTGAAATTTGGTTCAGAGGTCCGTTCCCAGCTTTAGTTGGTCCTGGGGACTTTTCAGATCGATCGGACCAAACTGGTGGGGGAGGGGGTCAAAGTGTGTATTTTGAAAAATGGATTTTCGAGAATTTGGCGACCTAGCCGTGTGGGGTATCATTTTCCACTAAATTTTGGACGCTGAATCCAATAAAATGGGTCCCAGAATGATTGACGACCTCTGGATGAGGTAATGGGTCAAAATGGGTACCTATCTACTCATTTCGAATGTGTAGTTCTGACGTTTCTAGTACCTAGGCGTGTGGGGTATCATTTTCCACGAAATGTTGGACCCTGAATCAATTTGAATGAGTCTCCATGGGTCTGATCCGAGAAATAACCAACCCGTGTATAAGAATTTGCAGCGTTTCTATATTCACATTCTGCACTTTTCGCCAGGCGGATAACCGAGTGATGGGCCCGCAATGCTTTACTGTATGCCTGGTCAGTATAACCAGATCTCCGATTGAGTATCCCAATTCATATCATGGGCCTCTTTCACGGATCCAGTGGTTGGTTTGCCTTACTAGGATACCTTTCGGCAAACCTATTATAAATCCATCTCTAGCCCACCCCAGTCATCCGACTTTATTGCGTCTAATTGCCAATTGTACTTGTCATCAATAAACGTATGCAGTTAACATCGAATGTCGCACT
Organism: Cyrtorhinus lividipennis; assembly: GCA_019603395.1. NCBI lineage: Eukaryota > Metazoa > Arthropoda > Insecta > Hemiptera > Miridae > Cyrtorhinus > Cyrtorhinus lividipennis. The sequence goes on from CM034004.1 coordinate 23,397,471, forward strand.
TTCTTTTTTATATTACAGGAAATACTACTAACTAAAGTTCAAAGAACGTCAAATTTCGGCCAAAATTTGGGATTTATGGAAATATACATTTTTAGTGTCCGCACATATATTATAGTATTTTCATAATTTATCTCTCTCGATATTCATCCTTCTTCCACTATATTAAGTACATTCTGTATTTCCGTCATTATGGTTGATTACTCCTTGAATAATGATATATAGATCAAACAAACAAAATGCCGGTCCGCTGGCATTTTTGATAGCGTTCTCACAAACAAATGATGAGGGATGACCTAACTGAAAAGCCAAATGAACGCGCCGTTTCCGATAAAAATTAAAAAGTAATATTTGGCCACGAAATTTGGGGGGAGTATGGGTGAAAATGTGTTTTGGTTGGTTGATTCTTGATTAATCAACCTATGCAATCATGCCAGAGGTCAATCCTTCCGTTTTATAATGTCTTGATCACAAAAATTCAAAACTTTGGTCAGGGACCACTTTTACGCTGTAGTATGTCCTCGAACATTCTCAGCCCGATCGGCCCTTATTTGGGGAGGGTAAGGGTCAAAATGTGTTCTTTAGAAAATACATGTTCGAGACTTTTTGGCGAAATCAGGCGTGTAAGGGGTTTACCCGGTCAAAATGAGTTTTCCCAAGGAGTTTGTCAATCTTCAGGGGTTGATTTTAGAAACATAATAGATTAGGGGAGGAGTGTGGGGAAAAAACTTTTTTTTTTGAAACTCGTTTCAGGATTTTTCAGAAACAAGACATGTGAGATGTCATTTTAGCAACGAATTTTAGACGCTGAATTCATTGAGATGGGACTACACCCCTCACGCTTAAATCGTCAAAAATAACCCACATGGGGGAAAAAAGTGGGTGTATCGTGTCCCGGACCCATTCCAATCGATTCTGGGTCCAAAATTTAGTGGAAAACGATACCCCACACGCCTAGGCACCAGAAATCTCGAAAACAGACATTCGAAATGGGTAAGAGGTACCCATTTGAGACCCATAACCTCCTCCGGCGGGCGCCAATCAACTAGTCTCATTGGCCTCAGCGTCCAAAATTTAGTAAAAAATGTACCCCATACGCCTAGATCGTCGAAAATCCATTTTTCAAATTACACAATAATGAATAATCAACCATTGTGGAATAATTTACGTGTTGATCTGGACATCATGAAACATGAACTGTCAATCTGGCTTGATTACATTCGTTGATGATTCAAAATGATGCTTACTAATAAGAGAGTTAGTCACGCTATCTGTTGAGTTTTTGTGAAACTATTTCATTCCGAAAAGTACTCAAGGTGATGCTTAGAGAGCGTTATTTGAAAATGGTAAGAAGAACACTATTCTTCACCAATCTTTTGCAATACTAACCTAGGCTTACCCGAGTTTTGGTTGGTGGTTATTCCTTGAATAATCAAACTGAGTTTTCATGCAAAAAGTCAAATCTCTCCAATTGACTTTCGAAGTGTCATCATCAAAAAAGTCAAAAGTCCACCATCCGTCCACGTCGATTTTGGTAATAGAATATTTTCTAAAAATCGGAAATTTGGCTCAGAGGTCCGTTCCCGGCTTTAGTTGGTCTTCGAAACTTTTCAGCCCGATCGGATCGAATTTGGGTGGGGTAGGGGTCAATATGTTTATT
>CM034004.1:23399152-23567025 GCA_019603395.1 Cyrtorhinus lividipennis
ACTTTTTTATTGGCTTATACAAATAGGGGTGTGTATTCCAATATGAGTGATGAATCAAAACCAATATCCGCTTTGTAAATAGTTTTTTTTTTTGAACTTGACGTTCTCTGAACCTTTCTGTTCAACAAAAGCTTATGAGCTGTTCATCTAATTATAAGAACAGCAATCACTAAGCTGTTCAATCACATGTAAAGCAGTCAAGTGCCACTAGCTCGCAATATGACGAGAGGAGATTTGAAATATCGCCTGCTCACCTCCTCGTATGTAATGTATCAACCGTGTTCATGTATTCTACCAAACTACGTATTACCCTTTTCAAATCATTGAGTGGGGCGAGTTCTTGGGCGGGATTCCGTATAATAAAAAAGTTTTCATATCATCCGCCCTGGGACCTCTTTTCGGCACTAGTTGACCCTCAAAACTTTTCAGCCCGAACGGCCCACATTCGAAAAAGGTAGATATTGGTAAAAATACGTTTTTTGAAAAATGGGTAAACGAGCTATTCGGTGATCTAGGAGTGTTGGGTTATCAGTTTCCACGAAATGTTGGACGCTGAATCAATTGGAATGGGACTGGACCACTCCGCATTCACTGTTTTTTTTCATACTCTGCCCCGGAATAACCAAAGACTATGAAAGAATGAGCGGCGTTTTTCAAACACTTTTCTCAAAAAATACCCCACCATCAGCACTCTCCTGGATGTATAGATTGTTTCAACCAATTCTGATTTTTAATTATCATTATTATTTCATCATTTTTACCGCAAAGATTCTTACGCCCTCGTTGGTCGTAGCCAACACTCAAGTCACCAGAGAGCAAGATACATGGATGGGTTATATGTACCCATTTTGACCCCTAACCTCTTCCAGTGAGTTCCAACCGTTCTAGGACCATTCTCATCGGATTCAGCGTCCAGAATTTAGAGGAAAATGATGCCCCACACACCTAGATTGCAAAAATCTTAAATCCGTTTTTCGAAATACACATTTTGACCCCAACCCCACCCAAAATTGGTCCGATTGGGCTGAAAAGTATTGCTGCTCCTCGGATTATGAGCTAATGGAGAAGAAACTCTCTGGGTGGTCTCCCACCAAGGGCGCTTTCTAATCAAAATTCTACCATACCACTGATAAGAGTGCACTCAGGACACAGCTTAGGTCGTCAGTCGTCCTCTATTATGGACTAGTTTCTCTATGTTGGACATAAATATTCGCATAACATGAGATTTTTTTTTCATTCAATCAAAATTGCCAATGTTATGGCATAACATGTGAAAATAAATTGTCTTGTACAAAATTTAATCTTTTTCAGTATATCTCCTCGCATAAATATTGCCGTCAATTCTATATTGCTTGAAACTTCAAGTATGGGGTTTGTTCAATTTCAGTACATAGTTAGTTCAGTTCAATCGCAGTCATTTTGTCTTTCCTACTCAACCCATCAACCCAAATATTTCAGTTCCTCGATAAATTGAAATTTAAAATTATGAATGAGGGAACATGTTTTTTGCCGATTATGGAGCGAACCGAGGTAGTTGGCGAAAACTGCTTCAGATCGTGAAGATTTGGCTATGAATGCAGTAATATCAGCCGCAGTTATTTTTATAGTGGCTTACTGATAACAATTAGGCCAGTAGTACCTACTCTTGAGTAAAATACGGTTATCAACAGTGGTTTTACGCACGCGCACCTCAAATTTACTCCTGATGGCACCCTGAAATGCCCTCTTTGACATTTCTTTGATTCCCCGTCGGTGATTGGTTGGTGAGTATTCCACCAGATTGATTTCACCGAACTATAGGAATGAAGTATCAGTGATTGACTTTTCAAGGGCCCCAAAAGACCAATCAGACCCCTATCAGGGAAAAGCGAAAAAACAGGGGGATAAACCCCTTACCCAAACCCATATCGCCAATACAACAACTGGGGGAAAAACCTTTTTTCAAACCTCAATTCGAATGAATCGATGGCGCACCATCGGGACTGCTGTGTGCAATATTTCAACTTCAGATGACATCTGATGTAATCAATATACTGTGCGGGCATCCTCGGACATGCAATGCGGGGGGAAAAAAAGGCTAGATAGAAGCATTCGTTCTATCGTTTCATTTCACTGCTTGATCGGTCAGCGAATGGAATAAAAAAAAGTGAAATGAATTCACGGTATTTTATTTTATTTTTTCAGATTATTGATTTTTAAAGCAAATTTTGTTATTCGACATGAACAACAATAATGGAATTACTACCATACTTCAATACACTTGATTCATGGTGTGGTCAGGTAGAAATAGCATTCGGTGGCTGTAAAATACGTTGCTAACTTATCACACTTATATACCCAACAATTCTTTTCAGTGCCCTAGGTATTTCATATTTTTGTTATACTTTTGGGTCTTGAAAAATACATTCAGAGCGCAGGATTTGAGTGCATACACATAAATGGGGTAAACCCAAACACTCCTGCTATGATATCGTTTTGCTTAACACTTGTAGGGGCAGTTGGCCGGGGCCCTACCTGTCCTTTCCACCATTTAGGAGGCACCCAGGGACGCCCTGTGTGTCATTTTATCCCTCTGAAAATACGTGATGTTATTCAAAAAGCCCGATTCAACATAAAAACCTCTCAGGGCGGTAGGATGACTCGTTCTGTGGGTCCTGCTGTGATTTGATCTGGAAAGGAAGATGCGGGCACAAGGGAAGTTACCTAGCTCGATGGGACTGCAAATCAATGCAACAACCTCTGGGACCTTAAGCATGAAAACATAATCCCTGGTCCCCTGTTTCAGCAAAGAGAAAATGGAGTGTATTACCATAGGAGATTCTGTGGTCGGTACAGCTCCCAGAACTACTTATCTGGGAGTAGCATTCTGCCAAGGGGAGGACTTTCTGGGGCATCTGGAGACTTCAAGGCAAAAGCCTTCACAGCATGGGGAGCCTCAAGACAAATTCTCGCGAAGAGGAAATGCAATAGCTGGGAATCACACTGCAAGATATCTGATGCAATGGTGGGTTTGGCCCTGCTCTATAATGCAGAGATTTGGTGTTATCGCTATCTGAAAGAGATTGAAATCGAGCAGTCAAAATTTATCAAATGACGTTAAAATGGTGAGAGGATGTTTTGAGGATAGACAGTACTCTTGATTTGGTACAATCAACTCGTCAAAACCATAAACCTGAGAGGCAGCATCGAGAAGTACAACTGATCGTCTCAGCTCAGGGGAATGTTGAACAGTTTTGGCTCTGCCATACATCAGTATGGGACTAGATCGAGCTATTAAGGCATGCAATGTTGTAGAAGCGTAGGTACAACACGAAGACGAGATATGCTGATGAAGGGAGGGTACTATGATCTTCCTAAACAAACCATATCTACATAGGACTGATGTACATTGGATGCCGAGTCCCGAGCGGTTACTTATAATTCAAACTGAACATGTGATAGAAGATAATTGCAAACATGAGTTTGGCAAGTCAAAGCCTAATCTCGACCTACGTGATTGGGGTTCTCGTATAGATACCCAGTCAGTTTGCTGTGCAACTTATCGCGGCCAGAGATCTTGTTCTATGTGCTCGAGGAATGCCCTCAATTCTTGGGAAGTAGGTTGATGTTTTTCGGCATCGAAAGACCGAGTGAGGAACGCAATGTTGAATAATGAAGCATGATGAAGTGTCAAGGGAAAGCCGAGTCCAGAATGTTGAGTGAGTTCATAGTGTCATATCAGAGGATAAAAAAATGCACAGCAGAATTGATATCCGATGCTGGGGCTTTAGATACCTATAGAAATATTTTTCTTTTTTTATGGCTACAGAGGCTGGGAGTAAAAAGCTATGTTTCCTCCAATAGAACTGAGAAAGTGTCAACTCTATTGAAACGGGTGTCGCAAACCTATTTGAATAGAGAAGTTTTGATTGATTGATATGAGCATTGGCACAGAGCTGACAGATCATGCTATCTACATCCTTCAATCTGCAAAGGAAGGAATATGGATTTCTCAATGATTGTTGGATACTTGTGTCGGTTGCAAAACCGAACATCTCCAAAACAGAAAATTTTTCAGGAGAGACGATTTTTTGTCACACCTAGGGAATTGGAGATAGGATCCAAACCTTTTGTTACTAGGATTGTAGGTTTAAAGCACCATAAGAGATTTGGCTAGTTTTGCAACCCATTTTGGAGTTGGCCGGCTTTGCAGCAAACTAAAGCTTAAAATATCTACAAAATTGACATTGAATAGCGGGGTTTTAGCCAAGAAAAATCATTCACAATGTTTCTGTATAACTGAACTTTATTTTAGGTTGAGTAAACTTATAAAAAAAGTATGTAAATATAATATAGTTGAAATGAAACTTTACACTCGAGGGGCTAAATCGTCATCTTCATTATTCTCCAAGGATTCGTCATCTCTTTCCTCGTAGACTTCCTCGTTACCAAACAAGTCAGCCAAAATGTTTCTGTAAAATATTAATCGGTCGTCTTTGTCCCAATCTGGTCCATAAAGTTTTTTCCACAGGGAAGGATTCCTTGGCCTCTTTCTGGCTTGACTTGCAGGAACTGTATCGACAAATTTCTCCATTATTATACGTTTAAACACAGCTTTCAGTGAGCAACAATAACATGTGAACAAACTACACTATCGTCAAGACGTGATATGATAAGCGGGAACACTAGCGCCACCTGTTGAATTTGGAGATGGCCGGTTTTGAAAACACTGACGAGTAGATGTGGCCGCTTTTGCAGCACATTGGAGTTTTCTAGCTCCCAAAACCCACGGAGTTGACCTGTTTTGTTGTGGTTTCTCATTGCCAATGGGTGGGAATGTTAGATTAGATTAGATTAATTACACAGGGGTAAAGGGGGCGTTCATCGCAGTGTCCACCCCCCGCACCTAGACCTAGTGGCTCATTGTGCTAACCCCTGGAGCTCATCTTGGCCTCCGTGTTCCCGACTAGATCCAGCAGAGCTACGACCAGTTTCTCCTGGTTGAGGATGTCCCTTCGGTCCGAAGTCCCGAAGGTTCTGAAACGCCTATGTTCCAGGGCAGGACAATTGAAGACGATGTGAGGCGCTGTCTCCTCGTCTTCGCCACAGAATCTGCAGTCAGGGGTACCATTGCGCACCTCAATCCTGCAGAGATGCCTCCTGAAGTCCCCGTGTCCTGTGAATAAGCCAACGGTGAGTCTCAGGGAATGTGGGGATGTTAGTAAAGGATTTAGTAAAAAAAAAAAAAACAGAGATTTTCTCCGAAAATTGAGGAGTTGGCCGGTTTTGCAACCAGACGACTGAAAATTGGTTTATGTTGGCGTTCTTGAAACGAAGTTTGGTATAATTTAAAGATGGCTGTGCTTTGATGTGCGTTTCTCATCAAATGAATCATAACTTGAATTTAGTTCTACCCGCCAGTACAGCTTCAATATTCCAGTTGACCTTTTTTCAGCACCTGTCAACTCCAAAAGTATTCCAGGAAAAGGTACCTATTTGCACTAATAGAACCGTATACAAGGAAAACTCTTTTTTTCGCTTTTTTTCTCAAGAGAAGACTTGAAAAATATCGCTGTCGCTCGATCGCATTACCGAAAAAATACAGCTGCTCGACGGAAAGGTGAAAAAGGGCTCTGAATCAAAGGTAAAAAGAGCCGATAAATCATTTCCCGCACTGGAGGCTTTACGAGAGTGTCGCCTGGAGGTTGGCTGAAGTGAGACGTTGAATGGCGTCCCCCTTTTCGATCTTGCTAGCTTCAAGTGCCGATGGGATGAGGAGCCCCTTGAAACAGAATTGAATAGAATTCCGCCCTGGTGAGCACATTTTCAGGCACCACGGAAGGACGAGTAATCACCCCTTCCATTCCCGTGCCATTTGGTTTCATAGATTGAGCTGAAATAGATGTATATAAACCGGATGATTGTACTAGCCGCTGCAAAATACTTCGTTCGAAAGAAAATAAATAGTTGAGTCGCCGATTCCATGATTAATTTTTCTTCCATCGAATTTTATCCAACATGAAAAATACATAAATCAGTGACAACGGAGGTTGTCAATTTCACATCACACGCAAGAAATACCCTCCTGAGTTCGGTTTCAACCTTTTCGTGCTGGTGGTAGAATGACCAATAAGCATGCGAAATAGAACGTGGAACACTCCTCGATTTTACCGAGTGGATGGGAATAATTGGAGCAGCACTCCGTTTGCTACCATTTGAATTCATTAAAACTCAAATGCCTCAGTATCGAGTTGCGAGAGGTGAATCGCACACGTGGAAAATGTGTGAATATCCTGCGAAGAGCTAAATATAAATATCCAGGGCTACATAATACATGTTCCGAACCGGAAAATTAGACTTGGTACGAAGCAGGAAAAGACGACATATCGCAACGGCCGAAGCTTTAGTAATTCAAATGGTGATTACAAGCCCTACGCTAGTCGGCCACTCATTTCCGAGTTGATATACCGATTACTACCGTAGAGGATGGATGAAGAGGGAATAGGTATATTGTACGTGACCATTGATACTAACAACCCAATCAGCCGTGTGATTGGGTGAAGCCCACTCTATCTACCTCATCTCCCAATACAACCTTTACTCAAAGCCCACTCTCAGAGCGTTCTCTCCGCTCCCATATTCTGTAATTGCCGATGACAAGGTAGATGTTCCTAATGCGCTGGCTTGAATTCCAGATCGATTTCCTTCCGCGAAATTGGAGTAGACAGGATTCTGTACAGAAGTCTTGATGAGGTAGCGCGTGTGCTACACTCACCAGCACTTGTTATACTCAGTTGACAATACAGGGTGCGTCCAGAAAGTAGTTATTCATTGAATAGTCAACCTATGTATTAATGCAGAAAGCCAATCTCCCCGATTCGGCCCCAAATTGTTTTCTGGGCGTTTCAAAGTGTCTAGATCAAAATAAGCAAATATCAGTCCGCCATGATAGTAGAAAATTCATTAAAACCTGGAATTTGGGTCGGTTGGTCCTCAAAACTTTTCAGCCCGATCGGACCAATTTGGATGGGGAGGGGGGGGTCAAAGTTTTTATTTTGAAAAATGAATTTTGGCAATCTTTTTCGACTGAATTTCAGACGCTGAATCCAATAAGATGGGTCCCGGAACGATTGGCGCCCACTGGAAGAAGATTTGGGACAAAATGGATATCTGTCTACCTATTTCGAAGGTGTGTTTTCGAGATTTCTGGTACCTAGGCGTGTGGGGTATCATTTTCCACTAAATTATCGACGATGAATCCATTGGAATGGGTCCGGGATACGCCACACCCACTATTTTCCCCATGTTCGACATTTTTGACGAAATAGGCGTGTGAGGTATTGTTTCATCATGACGGACCACCAGCAGCACTGCTGGGGAATACTAAAATATGAACCAAAGAGCTATCACCGTTTGATTAATCTTGTCTTGAGTATCAGTAGAACCATTCTAATAACTAACCGTAGTATAAATTCCACATGTATATTTATTGTATCACCATTCTAGGAATCCCAAATCGGAACACAAAAAGTCACAATGTCTACGAAAACAGATCATCAATCAATGTGGGGTATCATTTCCTTCTAAATGTTTAATGCTGAATCCATTGAAATGGGTTTCAAGTACCTAGGCGTGTGGGGTTTCATTTTCACTAATTGTTGGACGCTGAATGGGTCTGAATGAGTCCAGGACACAACACTCACTGTTTTCCTCATGCTGTGGTTTGTTCTAGACGAGGAAAGACTGTATGGGCCACATGGCCTCAGGAATATCAGGTTTGTTCTAGACATCATGAAACGTCCAGAAAAAAATCTGCAAATTCTTACACACGGGTTGGTTATTCCTCGAATGGGGGAAACAGTGGGTGTGGCGGGTCCCAGACCCATTCCAATCGATTCAGGGTCCAAAATTTAGTGGAATATGATACCCCACACGCCTAGGCACCAGAAATCCTGACACATACAAAATGGGTGGATACATACCCATTTTGACTCATAACTTCTTCCGGTGGGTGCCAATCGTTCTGGGACCCACTTCATTGAATTCAGCGACCAAGATTTAGAGGAAAATGATACCACACACGCCTAGGTACCAGAAATCTCAAAAACACATTCAAAATGGGTAATAAATACCCAATTTGACCCATTACTTCTTCAAGTGGGTGCCAATTGTTCTGGGACCCATTTTATTGGATTCAGCGTCCAAAATTTAGTGGAAAATGACACCCCACTCGCCTAAATCACCCAAAATCTCGAAAATCCATTTTTCAAAAAACCCCTATCCCCTCCAAATTTGGTCCGATCGGGCTGAAAAGTTTCGAGGACCCATCTCGGCTGGGAACAGACCCCTGACCCAAATTTCAGATTTTTAGAAAATTTTCTACTACCAAAAACGGCGTGGACAATGGACGGCGTACGGCGGACGGACATTGACCTTTTTTGATCAGGACATCATGAAACGTCCAGAAAAAAATTTTGAGCCGAATCGGAGAGGTTGACCATTATCATGAAAACATAGGTTGATTATTCAAGGAATAACCAACCAAAAATGTTGTGGCTTATCGTAGGTAACTGACTCTTCATGACCTTGCATGATTGCATCAGTTGATCATTCAATGATCGAAATCAGCGAAAACTAGAAGTTCTAGGATGAAGACAACCTGTATCATTTGCCACGAAAACTCTGCAAATGGAATAAATAGTAAGATTCGGGGAAGGAAAATCTGCTCATTTCCATGCAAGTCATACTTAAGCTATTACCCTACAGGCAAGATTGTTCCACTATATTTTATCGTACACTTCCCCTTTGACTAGGATTTGGGACGGAATTGTATCCTGTATCTGAGTTGGCAACTAACCCAAATTTACTCCTAGCTTATCAACATCAGCCAACTGAGCCGTTAGAAAATGTTTCGTGATTGCCGCAGCGTAAATGAGCTATTTTGTGTGCTCGGGTCCTGTGTATATTAGGTATTGAGCGGATTTCAGCGCGTTTCACCAACAAAGCGATCAATATTTGCTCGGGCTCATGGCTTAAAGGACCCGCCAGAGCCTTCAGGCGGTTGGCTTTGGGTAGAGCGAAGGAGTCGAGGTGAAATGACAACCCAAGTAAAAGCACTTGATGTACCCGGTGTTTACCAAGTGCTCACTCACTGTTCTTCTCGCGAGACGGGAAATCGATAAGAATGTGCGAGGGTGGTGTGCAGAGGGGGGGGGGGGGCAGTTGTGCACTAAGGGCCGACTCTGAACAGGTTGACGTTCTACTTCCGCCACCACCCCCCTCCACTCTTTCTTGATTGTCGGGTTTAGTCAACATTGCCGCGTCACTGTGCTCTTTCTCTTCCTCACAGCCTTAATTGGCTTGATTACCGAGCTGACAACAAGAGGGCTGGCTTTCTGTTTTGAGGAACGACTAATTGCAAATGTTCTTACCTTGTGCGCCGATTTCCAAACAGCTTCTGGCTCTGCTTCAGGAAGACTCGCACAGAAGACATCGCTAGACATGATAAATGTTGGCATACCCTCATGCATTGTGTCTGCCTACACGTCAGTCAAAAGATTGCTGATTCTAAGTCGCTGACCCCTGTTTACTGGCAGACGCATTTAAGATCTATGTAGACATTTGTGTACTGATTGAGAAGTCCTATTTATTTTGGCCTGCTAGTCTCCAACGTCCCGGCCTAAGTCATGCGAAAGACGTACGATCATACATCACGGCATCTTCTTATGTTTACCACTTCTGACTGCATTTTATAAAAGTTCTTTTAATAGAGAAAGGAATGAAAAAAAAAAAAAAATCTTCCAGGGATAGTTATTTGATGGATGACCTACTAATTTCCTTCCAAAGTAGAGTAACATTTACGCCATTGTAACATTAAATGTTACGTACCCAATACCATTCTAAGGATCCCCGTTCGAAACACAAAAAGTTGCAATGCCTACAAAAAACAGATCTACAGAAAATTCCTACATAAGATGACTAAACAATACCATAGGCCACAGACTTTTTGGGCAGTGACATGGTATATACGTTAATTAGAATGGACAGCCACCGTGATTGCTGCGAATCGGGGAAATTTTTGAGTGAATCCTGAGTAAACTGTGAGCGTATTCTATAGTAAGGTGTCTCATCAAATAGACTGGTGTCTTATTTGTCAGGTTTGAATCTCGCCACAGCGCAGGTTTGGTAAGCCGCTGGAAAGCCAACAGACCATGAAAGGAAAAGTGGAGTGGCCTTGCCTTCAGGAAACTGTCTGTATCTTTGAGCAGTGGCTAATGACCATCGAGGAAATGTCGCAAGGACTCTGCTCACGCAATTGCTCCTTGCTTCCTGCCTTAACGACCGGACGTGTGTTCCTCTATTGAATCGACAAAACCAGGCCTTCAGTTATCAGCTACGTTTAAGCGTTGACGAGCCAAATAATCGTTGAAAATTGTGAGGATCGGATACCTGCAGAGTTTATCAGGTTTTCCAAGGAAATAAAGGGTGGTAATTCCACACCGTCATTCTAAATGCAATGTTTCCTGCTCGAATGGCCCATGATGCGAAATGAGATTGGGTGAAAAGGGGAGTCCTACGTACTTTGCTGTTCGTGCCCCTTGGACATGTGATGCTTGGGTCGAGGGAGAGAGTCAGTAAGGAAATTACCCATCAAAGCCGTCAAAAAACTCCTGTCAACCAAAAAACGGACTGAGGAAATTATTCGAATTCTGCACACGTAGTTGGAAAAGACGCTTTTACCCGATTCGCTATCAACAGGGGTTTAAAAGACTCAGTTCATAGTCCCCGGGCTCGTCCCCGAAAGAGGTATAAAGAGAAAGGAGACCCTCGATCATATTGGACCTCCTTCCCTCTTTATTCTCTCCCTTTCCCATCATCAATTATCCTCCCAGGGTCCTCTACAGGCCGAAATCTCCTCTCGGGGGAACGCCTTGTAACAGTAGGAACAGTTTGATGGCACTTACCCGCGCGACGAGCCATTGTTTGCCGAGTTAGTCGAATTATCCTAATCACTCGCGCCTTGGATGCTCTTCGCAACCGAGAGGTCCTAACGATTGTTCCGAGTCCTTGCCTTTTCCTTCGTCCCGCTTCCACTCCAAGGCTAAATTCGTTTCTCTTTCTTTCGTTGCCCCCTCCAATCTTCCATTAATACCAGTATTCTCACCTGAGTTGGATCCTTCTGAACAAAATCATTATTATTTATTAAATACTAGCTGACCCGGCAAACGTTGTTTTGCCATATAGATAATTTCCTAGTAATTTCCAGTGTAGACAAAAGCTTACATATAGTAAGTATGTATGTATGTTAGAATGTGTATATTGTATGTATGTAAGAATGTGGTATATGCGTGAAATAAGCATGGAACGCTGTGAACGATGAGGGAATATAAATATAACAAAAGGCAAACATTATTTTTAAGTTGTTATAATTTATTCCTTAATGCTATATCGTGAACAATATTTTTTGTTAGTCCATCTTTAGCTTACACAAACAAACTGGATGGTTTACCCACTAGAGAGCATGCCACGTATAATTGTCCGTGTAAAATAACGTCCGTGTGAAAAAAATGGTGTTCTCAAATCTAAACCACAAACAGACATGGTTTGACCTTGGGATTTGTTGATAGTCATCGTAAATGCCAATCTAATGTGAAACGGCGTGATGTCCTGATCAAAAAAGGTCAATGTCCGTCCACCGTACGCCGTACGCCGTACGCCGTCCGCCGTCCATTGTCCACGCCGTTTTTGGTAGTAGAAAATGTTCTAAAAATCTGAAATTTGGGTCAGGGGTCTGTTCCCAGCCGAGATGGGTCCTCGAAACTTTTCAGCCCGATCGGACCAAATTTGGAGGGGGTAGGGGTTTTTTGAAAAATGGATTTTCGAGATTTTGGGTGATTTAGGCGAGTGGGGTGTCATTTTCTACTAAATTTTGGACGCTGAATCCAATAAAATGGGTCCCAGAACAATTGGCACCCACTGGAAGAAGTTATGGGTCAAATTGGGTATTTATTACCCAATTTGATTATGTGTTTTCGGGATTTCTGCTACCTAGGCCTGTGGGGTATCATTTTCCACTAAATGTTAGACGCTGAATTCAATGATGTGTGTCCCAGAACGATTGGCACCCACCGGAAGAAGTTATGGGTCAAAATGGGTATGTATCCACCCATTTTGTATGTGTCAGAATTTCTGGTGCCTAGGCGTGTGGGGTATCATATTCCACTAAATTTTGGACCCTGAATCGATTGGAATGGGTCTGGGACCCGCCACACCCACTGTTTCCCCCATTCGAGGAATAACCAACCCGTGTGTAAGAATTTGCAGATTTTCTTCTGTTATTTCGGATCTGTCATTTCGCAAGGCCAATATCAATCAAGGTCAATGACTCCAACGCACATTGTCCCCATTCAAATGGGACCCCACAAATTGGCCTCCCTTCATTGTCACCTCCAATTTAGGGTGTGCACTTAGGATACACACCAAATTGGAACAAAAGTTTGAAAAAAAATTAGGGGTGGACTACCCCTAACATTTAGGGAGATAAAAAATAGATGTTGGCCGATTCTCATAGATACCGGATATGCACAAAAAATTTCATCAAAATCGGTCAAGCCGTTTCGGAAGAGTATGGCATCAAAAACTATGACACGAGAATTTTATTATATTAGATATCTCAAATCATGAGAAATAGACTTGATCCATGAGAAGTGCCCATTCAATCCATGATTGAAACGGTGAGTTTTACATATACGAACCTACACCCGCACCTCATTCAAATTATATTAAATGACTGGGCGTTCCACGACTAATACAAAACCAGGTATTTGTCCATCACACAACCATCTTCAAAATAGCCCATTTGAATGAAAACCGAATCAATCTGCAATCGTTCTCAGAATAATCAACGACCTCCTGTTCCCAACGGTCCGGTTGTTGATGGAATTGAATTAGCAGATGCTGAAATCAATTTACGTGAAGCGATAAACATCGCAGGCTGAAAGTAAACATTGTTGTAAATAAACAATCACAACATTTTGCTCTTAAGTAACTGGAAAAAGTAATTGATTACCAGTATGAAACATTCGGCAAAAATAAATCAACTCACAACGCCCGTTGATGAACGCATTTCGGAAACTGTCTCCGGCGAATTATTTAGTCGCGTTGCATTTTTCATTTCACGGTCTTCGAGGACAAGTTTTAGGATAAAACGCTGCAAACTCGTATGCAATGGTTAATTATTTCAGCAAGATTATGGGGACACAGGAGTGCGGAGTGACCCAGACTGATACCAATCGATTCAGCGTTCAATATGTAGTAGAACTACATGATACCCCACACGCCTAAGTGCCCTAAAATTATGAGAAAAAAAAAAAGGTAGGTAGGTTTCGTTTCGTTTTTTTTTTTCTATTGGACCGATTTTTGGGAGGAGGTGGTGGTGAAAATGTTTATTCGAAAAATGGATTTCGAGATTTTTGGCGGTCAATGCGTGTGGGTTATTATTATCGACAAAATTTTGGATGAGGTTACGAGTCAAAATGGGTATCTATAGGTATGCCTATTTCGAATGTGTTTTTGCAATTTATGGTACCTACGCTTGTAGGGGTATCATTTTCCACGAATTTTTCGACCCTGAATAGATTGGAATGGGTTCGGGACACGCCCCACCCACTATTTTCCCCATGTTTGATATTTTCGTCGATTAAGACGTGTGGGGTATCGTTTTCCACTAATATTTGGACGCTGAATTGTTTCAAAAGCTGCTGTTTCGAGAATTCTTTTATTATTATCATTGCAATATGAGTAGGTACGTTTCCTGAAATTTGACCGTAATCTGAAATTTTGTTCAGGGACCCGTTTCTGGGTCTAGTTGGTCCTCGAAACTAGGGGGAGGGGAGAAGAAGTTCAAAATGTGTAATTTTTTTAATGCATTTTCGAGATTTTCGAATGCTGAATCCAATTAGACGGATCCTGGGATGATTGGTGCCCACCGGAAGAGGCTATGAGTATTCATCTACCTATTTTGAACGTGGGTTTTCGTGATTTCTGGTACCTAGGCGTGTGGGGTTCCTTTTCCACTAAAGTTTAGAAAGTTTAGTTTAAAGATTGAAATGAGTCTCCATGCGCCTGGTCCGAGGAATAACCAACCCCTGGGAAGGAATTTGCAGCATTTCTGTTGTTATTCGATGCTGAAGATGAACGCTGCCGCATGGTAAATGAGCATTAATCTGTACTTGTACGTATATATTTTTCGAACTGGCTCTCAGGGAACTTGTATGCGTACAGGTATTAACCAGGGGGGTATTATCATATTACAAAGATCCCACTCTCATGGGAGTTTGGCCGTCGTCTGACCAAAAGCCAGCGGCCCGTGAGGTAACGCCATCGCGACGGGTCAAGTTTCATCTACTTCCTTCAAAAGCTCTCCGAAAACCATCTGAGAGGATGGGCTCCTTCTGGTTCTCGCTCGACTGGTCACGAGGGCCCTGGAGAGCATGTGACGAACTGGGCGTGAACCCTCGGTAGAGGATAAGGTGGCGTTGTTCTTTGAACGGGTCTGTCCTTGCCTGTGTTTGGTGGCCTATGACCGGGAACCACGCTCTGCTGGACTCCTGACTCCTGTCCTATCAACTCCTCCCAACAAAAGAATTACCCGACGGCCCCCGTCCGCGCAACCTCCTCCACGAATCCACCCATCTCGACAATCTTCATCCTCTTGAGTCAATGCGGCAATCTCCCATCTCGTTTCCAGGCCCGGCCCCAAGCCCTTCCTCCCATATAGATGCTTTCCTAACCCTATTTCCTCCAGTCCTCCCTCTCTATTGTGCTTAAGCTTGTGCAATGTTGTGCTAATCGATCGTATTATAGAATCCAACCGACATCTCTCATTCTCTCTTCATCTCTTCTCTCCCTCCAGCATCATATACAATAAACATGCCTCTAGACCTGCCTCAACATAATTCGGTCACAAAACCCCATATTCTTAACCCATGTATGTCACCTCTATAATCATACATCATGAGCATCAGTATTAATGTTGAACATTGCTCTTGGAGAAGGATCAGGTACACGGAATGGTTCCACCGTGAGCCTTTTCCACTTTGGAAGGATGAAGTACTAAAGATAGGAACCAATCTGATATAACAAGGAAAAGACCAATATTCTCCTCTTCATGGACGATCAGGTCGCTGGATTGAAAGGTTGGGTGACTCCTTCGAATCTGCTCGTTAGCGGCTTCCTAAAAAAGAGAAGAATTGCTCTTTCGATTCTTGCTTCGTGACTTTTCACTAACAACCTTCATTCAGGGAGATGGGAATAATGAAGGTTAACGGCGGGGGCTAATGCTAAAAACGGATGAGAAATGACTAAAAGACAAGGAAGAATGCTCGGGACGAGATGAAGTTGGGGAAGTGGAGTGTGAAAAAGAAGCGACCGGAGATATCAGAAGATTGGCTATTTATTTAGATGATGGCTGCCGAAGGGGAGTCGCGGTTTCCATTCCCTATTCCGAGGAGCGAACCAGGACGAGACGAACCAGAAAAGAAAAGTTCGACAAGGGCTGAGGGTTCGTTCGGGGTAACTGATTGGGCTCAGTTACGTCGGGGAATTACCAATAAGAGCGGGAGTCGTCATCCAGGTGAGAAAGGGGTTTTCCGGGATTCTCGCCTTGTCTCCTGCCTGTTTATACCCTTCTCAATCCCTTTTTTTCCTGGCACTCTTCCAATGGTCACTTGGAATTCTGGTCGAACCTGGAAGTCTACAAGCATCCTGTCGGACGCACTCGAAGCATTGGCTGTCCGTAGCCACTTCGAAAAAATGTGGAGAGGATGACATCCAGTCCAATGATTTTGAGTCCAATTATATTTTCAAAAACCCTTTAAGACATCTCAAAATTGTTTCATTCGAATTGAATTCAATCAGGAAAACTCACTGGTTCTTCCAGAAAGCACCTCAATCCGCAATCCGAACTCACATTAGGAGCACTCGCGATTGAAATTAAGGAAGAGCACTGCAGGAAAAACCTTGAAACAACAACTAACATGCAAACATTTTAGTCCACTTTCATAACACAATTTTTTAAATACTAATTGATACTCTTAATTGAACGATAGAAAATCTAGGATCTTTCATTAATCTTTAAATTGTCAATGGGTGGCGGACGCCAGGTATTTTCTTTTGAAAGTCACGAGTCACTGAAATTCAATGAATCGGACAGAACAAAGGATTCATATTTAGAGAATGGGGATCCTAAACTGTATTCTAGTAATTGGGGATGCATTCCCTGGGTATTGTTCGACTGATGGCCATTGATGGTTACCACTCTGATGGCTACCAGACGATAGCTCTACCGCTCCGGTAGCTAGGGGGTGGTAAACCAAACGCCTTTTATCAGAGAAGTTGACCGATAACTGGCAATATGGACGCTAAATATCGGAGAAAAAATAGTATGCCTTCCAGGGCACTCTACAAAACAGTGAAAAAATAAAAAAAAAAACTCATCACCATGGGCGGTCCAGTTGCCACATGTATTCCTTCTCTGTGTTTCGCACATTGATACTTCGCTCGACGATTTGTTTTTTTATTATCACCTTAATTCAAAGTGCAGTTGCCGCTCATTCTTTTTCTGTTTCGCCTATAGGTAGCGTACCTACTTTTCGTGATGATTTGGTTTTGATTTTCACATTGATTCAAGGTATGTTTGGGTAAATAATTTTTGCTACATTTCTTGTACTTGCACAAATGAAGAACTGAAAATATGGTTAGGTATGGCTTACTAGCTCGTACATAGATGAGCATTAGTCAAATGCTCAGTGATCATAAATGACGAGAATCTAGAGTGAATAGATATAATATGTGTGGACTCTACTTCTGAGTTCACCCCATGACGTCATCACGTTAACGCGCTAGGGTTACCTGGTCGGGCTAACTTCACGTGATTTCGAGGATTTTGTGATCATTCCTGAATTGAGTTGCATTTTATTGACACTAAATCGGCTAGGGATAATATCCGGATGGAAAGAGTGATGGGAACTTCGGACGAACACTTTGAGATTGTACAAACGAATTAAAGAACAAATGGAAATTTAGATCATCGTACAATATGAAATTTTCATATTGATCTTTCCCATGTGGTTCGGATCACTAACATACTATTTTACAAGTCTTTATGAACCTTTATTTGATTGCTGCATGTCCGTCACTATTCGGAAACATCCCTCGGCCGCTTCCTACCTCGGATTCTTCGGAATCACTGATAGTTTTCCAGGGGAATATCCTCGAGAGCTCACCCCTGCGAAACAGTTTCTCTCCTGAGATTTAACCTCGGCCCACCATATATTGCATGAGAGATCCGATGGTTTCCATCCGAGGTAAACCGCAGTCCGGGCTCAGTAAATAGAGTAGATACCTGTGTTTACCGAATGCATTCAATCTCCATTCAGAAGGGATAATTCCCACTTGAACAATATCCCCTCCCAGTGCTTCATGACGTGATCCCCATATTGTTGGAAGGTAGTTGGTTCATGGGAACGGCTCCACGCGTGAATCGGTAAAACATGAACAGTGGTGATTCATATGCGTAGTCAAACGTCGTCGTGGTTAGAGACACAAGGATTTGCACGGTACGTGGACTATTCTTCATTACCGCCAGTGGAAAAGTCATTGCGGCGGAGGTGGGTACGATGATTGCCCAGTAGTGGGCAATGTACCATATATGGTACATCAAGAAGGGTGACTTTGAGGGTTGGTAGGATGTAAACAGAAGTAAACTTTGAACATTCGAAGGTCTGGACATCATGCTCAGCTTACATACAGTCAGTTCTGCGACTTCGATCTCCTCGATCAGTCCTCTATTCGTGTTCAGCGAATTTTTCCGTTTTCATGTTCGAGAATTTCGCCTAGTTATCATCATGTTCGACAAAGAGTAAGTATTATAATTCTGGTTTTGTTCCCAATTGTTTTCCTTCGTCATATTTTCTTTATGTATATGTTTAGGGATACAACTTATGCGGTTCGGGGCCTGTTCATACTCATCACACGAATATTTTCCGTTGTAAAGTTGAGCGTCCCATACATGGTACGTTGCGCACTTAGGACGTGACTAAAACGTTCCTTTCTTTTACTTTCCAGGGAACTAGCGAAAATAATTTGCCCCGGATTGTCGGTGCAAGAAGCAATCGATTTTATTTTAGCTGACGATGACGAGTTACTCGAAAGAGATATTCACATCGCACCACCTGAGCCCAACTATCTGACTGATGAGGACTCCGGGGACGAAATGAGCATTGATAACCTCAGCAAACGACAGCAACTTGCAGAGGCTGAGGTAAGACCTCTTCTCTGACGTTCTCAGTCGGGTGAGTCATGCAGTTATCCACCTGCACACCTTGGTGTGAACATCGGTTCAACCCCTTTTAGTCCATCTCTTGCTACTAGTTCCCGTCCGTAAGGTCTGACCTAGCTGAATGGTGTCTTTGTATCAAAGAAAGCAACGGAGCCACGCTGCACAAAGGCCAAAACCAAGCCTGACTGGTACAAGATGAGGTGCTCAGTTGAGTATTAAGTACTCTCTGGTAGTTGGAAAATTTCCGGGTGAACGCACCTACACCTTTGACCTAACGAAGATCTTACGACTTGGTCTCAAGGCCAAGCATGTACAATCAAGTGTTGAATCAAGTGTGCAAATATTTATGTAATATTTTGAAGACGCATGGGGTTTCGCATTGGCCTGATGGATTTAGGTATTCAGTCATGAACCTCAGAAACCTGGAAGTAGGGATGTCTGCCCTACCCTACAGGCGTAATGAACACTAGTAAATTCGCGATGAAAGGGATATTACGACGAGAGATGGATTGAGAACGGGTACCCCCCTCACCCCCTCCTATTCCTACCACCGTCATCCAATCTCCATCCCTCTATACGACCGGTTGAATGGAAGGGGATAAATGTAGGTATCGATATCGAGTCGCCTTATCTTGGTTGTGACGTAGAAACGAAAACGATATCCCTGCGATGGAGCTTTATTATGGAGTGATGAGGGGCTGGTATCTATCATTAAACCGTTGCCAAGCGATGGCGCATCCGAAGGGGAAATAATATCAGACTAGCGGTTTACCTGTGCATTGCACGGACAGGCATGTATTGGTTGGTTAGACAGCTGAAATAGCCATATCCATACTGCATTATGTTATCACACCATCCTGGGAAGATCCTGGGGGATTTCTTTCAATTTAAGCAAATTCAATATTCGCTTGTGTCGGAATTTCAATTTTTCAAAATGATCTTATGGTCGCTTTGCACGGCCAGAGTACCTACGACTGCCGCTGCATTGACTCTGCGCTAGCAGCCTGATCTTTATTCTCATCTATTTTTCCTCAGTACTATTTTTCCTCAAATGGAGTCTTTGTTGTTCGCGCGTACTGTTCGATTGTGGAAAGACGCCCACTGCAAATCGATATACGCTAGTCTTTTTCGTTTGAGATCTGACTTCGTTGGAAGGTATGTAAATATAATGTGTCATCCGATCTTTTGGTTTCACTCATAAAAGCCCGGATTCAGATAGCTTGCATTTATATTTCGAAATTTTGAATTGGTGAGACTTTTTTTGAAATGAAGAATTTTAACGCTAGGTACTTTACAGTTACCTTAGTTATGTAACACACTTCCCGACCAACACTGCCGAAGTCAATTAATAAAGCATTAATTTTCAATATCAATTTTTGTGAATAAAAGCTGCTTAGATCGGCCCACCAAAATTGCTTTGGTATTGTCAAATTTTTAATCGAATGTTCATTACACGTAATTCCACTCCAACCAAAAATGGATGTGAAAAGTTGGGCGCATGTCAGGTCCTTTCTCGTTCATAAAATTGTTTACCCGGTCGGCGTCACGTCGTTAGGAAAGGCCGCGTTGTCGATGAAGGAGCAAGCGGTAATACAGCTTAAGATTTTACATATATTAATATGAGCCATCTAAAAGCTCAGAGTATGCGCGAAAATGACGTGCCACGTGAATGGAAGGTCTTTTTCCGCGCCAGCGCTGAACCTTTGACTGAGACAAAACTCTCCAAGGTGAGTCCTGATAATTTGTGATAGCTAGAAGCAAGAAAGCGTTTTGTCAGGTTCCTCAAGCCAGCTGGAATTGGGGTAAGGGCTATTTATGTCGGTCTTGTAGTAAACCTTAAATATATACCATACAAAGTATAATAAAATATACGATAAATCGGTAAGAGTAATGTGAACGAGGAATAGAATGTCAAAAAGCGATGGAAGGTTCAGTATGTACAGCAGTTTAATCACAACATAGGTAATGTACAGTAAGTGTGAGGAATGTAATGAGTCACTATTTAAGCTGATGGGGTAGAGAGGGGTTCCACCCTCTATCATAAATTAGTTACTTTTCCCTCACGTAGGTTCCTCGGACAACTTGTATACTTACTGTTAATTTGGGCATATTTGTCAGTACGTCTTCTTATCACGTCGAACTACAAGACGACCCGCTTCAATATTCTTGAGTTCTTTTAAAATATAACGATTCATATACAAAATATAAATGTAGGAGAGATGTATATTAGGCAGGTACGCACATGAATCTGAAAAGCGAAATTCAATCGAAAGGTTTCCCTGAATCCGCAGAACACTTAAGCCTCTTCCGCGCGATTCTTATTGTGTCAGCTGCTTCAAGAAACACAAAGAAGGGAAAAGAAGTAGACGAGTTTCCTGAAGGCTGGGAATCCTTACCGATCCGACTTGCTCCGAGTTTCACCGAAACTTGTCGGCTCATTAAAATTATTCTGGTGGAAAAGAGGGGAGTAGACTCGAGGAGGATAAAAGTACAGAAATACCCCTTGAAAGTCTGGGAGCTCCTCTGAACTATTCGGGCGAATCAATTACGGTTTATTTCTTTCAGAGATGCGATGGGGTCCTTCCCTCCTCAAACTTCTCTTTTTAAAGGTTTTTCTTATCCACAGTTCCTAGTCACACAGAAGTTTTTTTCAGTGAGTTTTTACAGGCTTCGCCGTTTGTGACGAATTGGGCCTATTACTTGGATGTCTCTTGTAACACCCCAACCGGAGTATTTCCAGATAGTTGAGCAGTATTTTAGGCTTTGGAGTACACTAATCACAGATAATCTCGAGAATCCTTCGCCAATTATTGACGTCCGTAAAACTATCAGTGCGTCTAATGCTAGTTTATGTCGTTCATTGACGCAATCTCTTGAAACTGGGTTACAGTTGATGGATCTCCGTTGAACGTAGAAATCATCTCGGCGTTCCTGACCGAAATTTCAGATGTTTAGAAAATTTTCCAGCACAAAAAACGGCGTGGACGGCGGATGGCGGACGGACGTTTCGGTTTTTGGTTGGTTATTCCTTCAATTTAGGCATGTGGGGGGGTGCAGGTCTATTCCGCCGATGTAATCGGATTATACTCGAGCTGGCATACTGCACCTAATGAGGTCCACTCGAACTCGAAGTCCAGTGTTCATGTCAGTTCCGCCGACCCGTCGGACCAAACAACTAACTCGACTTTCGGGTACAGGTCTATTCCGCCGATGGAAATGCGTTGGAAGTCCATGAGTGCGTTGACAAAATTAGTGTAAAGACAAGCAACGCCAAAAATTTTTTGCTACATAACAGTGCAGCTGATGGTCTTATGATGTTCTTGACCGAACAGAACTTGCAGTTTTTAGCCCGCGCAACCATTCTTTACGTAGATGGGACGTTCAAGTGCAGTGCCAAGTACTTTAGCCAGTTGTTTTCAGTGCATTCTTTTGAAAACGGCCACGACATACCACTAGTATTTTTCCTACCTGCCGACGAGAAAAAAGAGTTATGTAAAGTCTTTTTAATTACTCAAGGATAAGTGCTCAAAATTTGAATTGGCGTGGAAGACGTTAGTCGCTGACTTTGAGCTTGCAATCCACTTCGCAGTTGGTTAGCATGTCGATTCCGCCGGTGGGGCTTTCTCACTGAAGGGGCAGAATTGACATGCGGCGGAATTGACCTGCAATCGGCGGAATAGACCGGACCCCATGTGGGGTATCATACTCCAAAAAAATTTGGAACCTGAATTCATGGTTCTAAGTCACGGGCTGATTGGTACCCCCCAGGGGTGGGTAACAGTCAGAACGGCCACGTAAACCTATCTCGGATCTGGGAGTACGAGGTGTTGGGTAACTAGGGGTGGGAGGTATTATCTTATAATATTTTGGCAAGTCATTTGGGGTATCCTGGGCCGATCGGGGTTAACAGTTTTGAGGACCAACTAGACCATGTCCATCTGATGTTTAGTACAATAAGTACAGAAATGTATAGATTATCGTCTACTACCCAAAACTACGTGGACCGCGGTCGGGCATATGTCTTTTAGTTTTGGGCCCAAATTTTCTAAAAATCTAAAATTTGGGTCAGGGATGTGTTCCTGGCCTGGGACGGTCCTCGAAAATTTTCAGCCCGATCGGACCAAATTTAGGTGAAGTAGGGGTCAAAATGTTTTTTTTTTTTTTTTTAATTGATTATCGAGGTTTTGGGTGATCTGGGCGAGTGGGGTATCATTTCCCACTAAATTTTGGACCCTGAATCGATTAGAATGGGTCCGGGACCCGCCACACCCACTTTCCCCGCGATCGGCCGCAAAACGTTTCTGAATATCTACGTTACATGACGTCAAGATCGGAACAGGCATTATGTCCGCCGGTCATCCTCGCCGTTTTCTGTAATAGAAAGTTTCCTAAAATTCTGATATTATTGCGAGAACTTCTTCCTGGCTTCCTCCTGTTGTTGGTCATCCCGTTGGTCCACTTTTATGCACAAACCAAACCTAATTTGAGGTGGGTGAGCGCAAATTTTTCCAGCGCCAAAATTGTCCCGAAAATCAACCCTCGAGTTGAAGCAATGACTCAAGATGGGTACTCATACTCTCAGGTCCTCGCAAAAGTTTGACTCCCAGTATTTCGACTCCAATATTAGAACACCAAAACGTAAACCTCTTAACGACCCGCGACAGTTATTAGAACAATGATGTCAAAGAGACGAAAAGCCTCGAAGTTTCCTCGAACTTGTCGTCAGCGGGAGATTGAAAAGTTTCAAGTGTACTATAGAAACGTGCGTTTAATTGGTACCTAGCGTGTTTAGAAGTAATTTTGCAAGACGGTGTCTGTGATGAAAGCAAAAGCTTATTGTGTCAGTTACAGGCTGAATCTGTTTCTACTTTACAGCGAAACCTCAAGCGGCCAAAAGCGTGATATGACACGAACATCCGTTAACGACTTTTTTGAAGGACCCCACGAACCACGTTATTGAAGCGTGTTAAGCTAATTGACAGGAATATGTCTACTCGTATAATTATTTTTTACCCTCCGTTCCTGGAGGACTGCATCGAATACTTCGTCACCAAATTGCCGTTTCAGCAATTAGTGTGACTCAAGCAAGGAGACTGGCATCAAGCCGCATGAAACACCAAAATTCGTTTCAAAAGGCCTGCCAGAACAAGGGTTTTAAAATACCTGCTCATATGTTTTTGATTCCTTGAATAATCAACCTATGTTTTCACGCAGAAATTCAATCTCTCCGATTCGACCCAAAAATGTTTTCTGGGAGTTTCAAGGTGTCTAGAGCTAATAGGTACCTATATGTCAAATGTCCGTCAGCCGTCCACGCCGATTTGGTAGTAGACAATTTTCTAAAAATCTGAAATTTGGGCCACACAGAGACCCGTTTCCGGCTTTAGTTGATCCTCGAAACTTTTCAGCCCGATCGGACCAAATTTGGGGAATAGGCGTCAACATGTGTTTTTCGAGAATTTAGGCGATCTAGGCGTGTGGGGAATAATTTTCTGCGTCCACCGGGAGAGCTTACGGATCAAAATGGGTATTAATCTACCAAATTCGAATGTGCGTTTTTGAGATTGCTGGTACCTAGGCGTGTGGGGTATCATTTTCACAAAATTTTTGACGCTGAATCGATTGAAATGAGTCTCCATGCTCCTGGTCTGAGGAATAAACAACCTCTGTGAAAGAATCTGCAGCGTTTTTTGAAAATTTGAACAGTACATTAGCTGTTAGGGGCTGATCAGCATTCGTCTTCCCCCATATCCTCACTCCTTCCTTATAAGGGATGAAGCATCATAGTTAGATCAGACTGCAACTTTTATCCAAATACGGTAACTCAAAGTTTATATTCACTAGAGTAACCTGACATTATTTTTGAAGAGCTTTAAAATGTTGCTTTACTGATTGAAATAATCGACGTATTTCTGTCCTCCCGCAGCGCACATGCTGGACTTCATCTTACACGCGTGCAGCTTTCTACTATTACCTCATGCATGTGTACACAATCGTTTTAACACGTTCGCTGCGGGTCACGCACTCAGCACGTGTCCTCTGTTCCAATCTGTATGCCTCGCACGCGCCTGGCGCGTGAAGGTAGCCTTCACTTCAGATCGCTCCTCCAGTATACCAGAAAGTGAAATGGAACATATTTCTACTTCTCGCGCCAGCATTGAACCTTCTGAAGGTACTGTAAACGTCGGAGTCAGCTGAGGTGTTGCTGCAAAGGTGAGATGCAAAAAAATAAGACCGAAATAGGGGACTGGTTTGGAGTTTTCTTGCCATTTTGCATCGTTTTCAGTGATCCCACCTCAAGATTTCTTTCAGTGCTTCGCTTTAGTACACAAAATACTTCGGTCCAAGTAGTTTACTCCAAGGTAGATATCTCATGCTATAGCCGCACTGGGTTAGGAGCTCAGTTCGAATTTCTTTCCACATGCGGCGCACTCACCTGGCGCCTTCTCCATTTCAAATGACTCCCGCACAGCTGCACAAACGAGCTCAACAATTCCGCAGCGAACGTGTTATGTCGGAGCCGCTGTGAGACGGGGGTTTCCAGCAGCAGCCCCACTCCGAAAGAAGGTTACATAAGGCTGAACGGCCCGCCGAAAAGGACACTTTTTGGTCTTCCGAGTCAAGGAACACATCGGACAGCGATTGGCCCTCGCTGACGTCTCCTCACCTGGAAGCCTGAGTCCGAGTCGATTAGCCCCGTCTCGTCGCTTCAGCGCCTGGATCTCCTTCGTAACATCGAAGTCCCAACTACCTCGAGACACCTCTGGGAGTCCTCGCTACAGCCTGGTCTGAGTCTTCGCCACAGCTGGATCTTCAGGTATCTTCCGAGGAGAGACTTTAGGGAGGGATTGTTTCGAAGGGGTATTATCCTATATAATTGAATAAAGGGGGTAGATGTAATAGACAGGTTGTACGTTTTCTATTCTTCCCTGCGCCTACTCCTTGAATTCAATTAAGGCCCTGACAGTTAACCCATTATCTGCCAGTGATCTACCTTTCAACCAACTCATTGTGATTTTGGTTGAAAATGCCCCCATGAAGTAGTTATGCATTCGAAACGCTTGACGAGAGGAGAGTTTGTTATTAGCGTTATTCGTTGAACCCCTATTGCCGATCAAATCAGCAACATGATAGGAGCCTATTTGTTCGGTATTCGCGATGGGATTCCAACCCAGCGATGTCCACTGTTGTGAAAACGAGTAAACGTGGAGGAAAAAATCCTTCTGTCGAGTGCAGTGAGTGAGTAGCTATGATCCCCTCGCCACATCCTCTCACCTCTGAAGAGAACCACATGCCGCAAAGTGCTGGGGGCAGTCATTCGTCGAAACAGCGGGATTTGATACCGCACGGCTGGGCACCGATTCTGGCTCTCTTCAATCCTCATCGCTCTTGTGATGAGATCCTGACATGCAAACTCCACTTCCATTTCCGAGCTCTCCCCCATAAAAGTTTAAAATTTTAATTAATGTTCCCAGAAACACTTTTCTCTCACATTTCCTTTTTTCGGCTTATATCTCCAACCGTTTCACTTTTTAACGTTCTTTGCCCAGCCTGAGAGGGAGCTTTAATTATTTCCACCGGTGCTGATGCGTTTGGGGCCGGGCCGTTTCAGGCGTTAATTAATTTGATATAGACAATGGAGGCGTCTCGAAATAACGCGTTCATTTTGGAAGAACTCTCCGACCGCTTTTCTATAATGTGGCAGGTTTTGATCCCACATATCCCTCCAACGTTCTCACGCCGGGAAAAGTGCGAAGGGACAAAAGAGAAAATGTGACGTGTGAGATGTGACGAAAATAAATGTTATTCAACCAACTCATCAGTATTTTAGAGTATGATCAACCTACGACTTCATGCTCAAGGTCATGAGGTTTGTTTAATTAATTTGCAATCCCCATCGAGGTGGGGTGGACACACCCTGGACTAATCCACAGTGGACAGTGGACTAACCCTGTGGGAATACCTTGAAAGACTTCCTCGAATGCCTTGATTTGACATTTGACCACCACTTGGGCCAGGGAGTACAGACTCCTCATTTAAGAGGGTGTGTGTGGGACCCAAACGCATCACTCCAGTCAACGAATGCACAATATAGTTTTTCTCTCGTTCTTCGGAGACTCGAACCAATAAGAAACACAGAACAAAAATATGATAGCGGCAACTGCGGTTTCTATGGAATTTGCCTGTGCTGCTGAAATCACCCTGCCCTTCCAGACGCTCACCAACACAGTGGGTGAATCTTTTCACTACTGTGCTGATTAGTGCGATAGGCCTCAGTATGGTAATGTCGTATGCATCCTGTGTTTTTGGAATCATTGTCAAAATTACTTTTCCCCATTCTTACCGGACCTCACCCCATTAAGGTCCTATATTTTGAGGCCAGGTTTAATGCCTCGTGGTTAGATACTAGGGTCGGCCTCCTCCAGTTATGTGGAAGTCCAATCCACTAAAACCTCACCCTCCCAATGGCCCAACCTGGTAGTATTTATCACATGACTTCGGGTTGGACCTGGGGCCAGTCTCAGTTTTCTGCCCGTGTGGCTTGTTGCCGGGCTCTTTATTCCTCGTTTTTTCTTCTGAGGAGAGACTCTATATAATCTGCCGTCCTTTTCCATGCTTGTTTGCTTGATAGCATTCGTTTCACTAACTCTTCCGGAGATGGTGTGTTCACGCCATCGCTCACAGTCGAAAAAGGTATGTTTCACGCTGTCCACCGTGTCTGGGCAGTGCAAGCACCCTGGACTCCGTGAGAGTCCCATCCGGTGTAGGTATTAATAGAAAAGGCCGTGTCCTGTGAGGAATTGCGTGAGGTAGTAGCTTACCTCGCCGTGTGGTCTCTCCAGCCAGCCTCTCACTTCTGGTACTAGTCTCGCTGTCCATCGACCCCTCGATTCATTGTCCCAGATGGTCTGCCAGTCTTTCAGTGTCCTTTCCCGTTCTTCCTCGATCACTATTGCCTTCCTGGGTTCCATTCTTCTATCATAAATCCGCTTTCTTTCTGCAGCCAGTAGATGTATTGGGATGACCCCAGCCAGTACAAGGACAACTGGCTCCGATACCGTTCTGTATGCACTAACTATCCATAGCGCTCCTCGCCGTTGTACCGCCATTAGTCGCTTCCGGTAGTGTGCGACAGACAGTGCGCCTGCCCATGTCTCTGCTCCATACAATTTGACTGAATTCGTCACAGACATGAGTAGCTTTCTCTTGCATGGTCGTCATCATTACCCTGCTGAGTGCTGCCGTCATGCGCGTGTCCTGATGTGTTCCCAGAAGTTCATCATTACAAGCGAAAGTTTTACCTCACTGGTCGTAAGAGGTCTATTGGGGACGGGTTGATCTTTGCCGTTTTCACTCTTGTTGTCCAGTTGAATCAATAATACCTTATGTACGTGTCCAAGGATTATTACACTATTCAAATGAAATTTGAGGGGAGAGGTGAACTCTTCGTGTCAGAGTCTGTGTGGTGCGCATGAAGATCCCACTTCAAGGAAAAACTAACAATATTTCGCGTCAATTTGACGTCATTGAGAAATCTGAAAGAGCAAATCATTGCCAACAACAGAGGGAATCCCTTTCGAGTATCGCGCGAGAAAATATTGATCCTCAACAAAGTGATCAAACACGTCAGAGATTTCAAAGGAGCTCTTTGGCTGGAGATGGGCAGGTCCCCTCACACAACTCTTCTATCATTTCGCCTCACTCTCTCCGCTCCCTCATTTTCCCTCGTTCTCCCGTCTTTCTTTCCGAACTCCCTTTTCAATGAATTTCCCATTAATTATTATTGCTTTTCATCCCTATCATTCGCGATTCCCGGTATTGAGATCCTTCGAACCTTCCATTCCTTATTCATGATCGGTAGGAGCTTGATAAAGGATTTTCTTCTCTCCACTCTTCTCAGCATCGAGTATAGAAGAATTAAGTCAGCATTCATAAGCCAAAAGGGTTTTTGGTAGGAATTCCTAATGCTCCATCTAAAAGCTGGTATGCAGTTGCTCCTCATAGAGAGTAGGCCGTTGGTTTGACGTCACCGGTTAAAATAATTCTCCAAGGATTGTAAATTAAGGCCTTTTCAGCCATTCCGGCGAAGGTTTCAAAGTTTCCGAAATTATCGTTCAGTAGTGACTATATGCCATTGGCATTCGGTCTGAAAATAAGAATTGTAACTGAATCAATATACTCTAAAGAAAATAACACTGAAAATTGTTTCAAAAAGGTCTGCTCCCTCGAGGCGGGTCTCACTTGTGGTAGAGCGCGTATCTCTGAGGTCACTAGATTAGTAAAGAAAAAAAAAACGCTACAAATGCTCTCACACGGGTTAGTTATCCCTCGAACCAGGCGCATGGAGACTCATTTTGTCAACATGGAGAAGATGGAAACAGTGGTTGTGGCGGGTCTTGGCCAATTCCAATCGATTCAGCGTCCAAAATTTAGTGGAAAATGATACCCCACACGCCTAGGCACCAGAAATCTCGAAAACACATTCAAAATAGGTAAATAGGTACCCATTTTATCCCATAACCTCATCCAGACGGCGCCAATTGTACCGGGACCCATTTAATTGGATTCAATGTCCAAAATGTAGAGGAAAATGATACCCCACACGCCTAGGTACCGGGAATCTTGAAAACACATATACAAAATGGGTAGATAGATACCCATTTTGACCTATAACTTCTTCTTGTGGGTACCAATCGTTCTGGGACCTATTTCATTGGATTCAGCGTCCAAAAGTTAGTGGAACTGATACCCCACATGCTTAAATCGCCAAAAATCTCGAAAATCTATTTTTCATAATAGACATTTTGACCCCTACCCCTCCCAAATTTGGTCCGATCGGGCTGAAAAGTTTCGAGGACCAACCAGAGCCAGAAACGGGTCCCTGACCAAAATTTCAGGTTTTTAGAAAATTTTCTAATAAATTAATGCTGAATCAGAGAGATGGACTTTTTGCATAAAAACATATTGGTTGGTTCAAGGAATAACCAACCAATAGTCAACTGAGGATTTTTTTTACTTCCATAATCTCCTTCCTTGGCTGGATTCTAATTGATTATATGGAAGCGTTTTCCTGCTCGTGAGCTCTCACAACGACAGGTGAGGTAGCGATGAGGGAATTCGAATCACTAATGCTGGAACAACTTCCATGCCAGGGTTCTTAACAAAATTCAAACCTGAGTTTTATTCCGATTGCACGCAATCTTCCAATAGTCATTGATTCTTTTGGGTCCAGATATCTATCCAAACAGTCTACCACGGCACCTTACGACTACTAGGGCGCTGCAGTGGTCATGCGATTTTCGAGGACCTTTTTGAATACACATTCGCTCCTGCGGGAGAAAGTCTGTTCTGTTCGAAGTTGGTGTTCTCTGCCTGCAAATAGCTTTATGAATTGGGGCAATCACGTAAATATGAGAAAACAAAACTGTCGGCTCATCGGAGCGTTTCGCGCGTCTCCTCTACTTGAACGCTTTGCGGGGATTGGCGATGCCGAAATACGGGTTGGATGTGGGCGCTGCACACAGTAAACTGAAAGTTGCTCAACTCCAAAGTTTCCGTCGGAAACGGCCTACTCGAACGTGAAGAGCTGGAACCCGATAAGCAGCTACCGTATAAAAATCTCTATTAGTCCTCTACCGTACGCGATTATTCACCGAAACGCACCCAAATAGAAATACCGTCCGCCAGAGCGTGAAAATCTAGTCAATAATGCACCCTTTTGCCAAAGTTGAGCGTAAAAGGGGAGGAAGTTGGAGAGACGGCCCATGAAGATTAACACGAGGAGCTACTACCTACTTACTTTTTAACGCGTCTCAAAACTTCGTCCTGTTCCACTCAGATGGGACTTACAGTGAAGGTCACGTTGAATTCTGAAATGCCGATTTGGTGGAAGCCGTAACCCAAGACCAGGCAAGGTACAAAAATTAGAAATTAAATTATACAAAATATTCCTATGCGCTTTTCCAATAATTCTTAAGTTCTACGCAAATTTCTCTTCACAAATGTTTGAGTTATATCAAATTATACCTAGTCCCTGCTTATCTGCGTATTATGGCTCTTCGAACCAGCTCCTATGTTTACATGGGTGTAACAAACCATTCGATTTACTTTTCTAACAGTTAAAATGTAGTTCGGTACTTGAGAAATCTGTGTTGTAAGACAGTGGAAAGTGTTCGCTATTAGGTTTCAACCCCCGAAACTCGAGATACCGTATTGATAACGAAATGAAATTTCCTAATGATGAACTGCCAATCATCCTCGATGCCTAGTAATAATCTCTGAAGTGTGTTACATTCACTGCACTACGTTTGGTACTTTCAATAAAGAACAAGATGGTGGTCTCATGCTACTCATTTCCTCTACATGAGGAAAATGGGGAAAACACTGGACGGGGCGGGTCCCGGACCCATTCCAATCGATTCAGGGTCACAAATTTAGTGGAGGAAAATGATATTCCGCACGTCTAGGTACCAGAGATCTCGGAAACAGACATTAGAAGTGGGTAGATAGGTAACCATTTTGACTCGTAACCTCATCCAGAGGGTGCCACGCGTTTCGAGATTCATTTAATTGGATTTAGCGTCCAAAATTTAGTGGAAAATTATACCCCAAACGCCTAGACCGCCCAAAATCTCGAAAATCCATTTTTCGAGATACAAATTTTGACCCCTACCCCGCCCAAATTCAGTCCGGTCGGGCTGAAAAAATTTGAGGACCAACTAGAGCCTGAAAAGAACCCCTGACTAAAATTTCAGATTTGTTGAAAATTATCTACTACCAAAGTCGGCGTGGACGGCGGACGGACCTTTGCTAAATTTGATCTAGACACTTTGAAACGACCAAAAAAAATTTCAAAACGAATCGGAGAGATTGTTGTTGAATTTTCGTATGAACACATAGATCGATTATTCAAGGAATAACCAACCGAAATTCCAGTTCAATGTGACACCGGTCTAAATACCACAAAAAATAATATTAGTTTATTGAGTTCATAGTTTAGGTAAATCTCGAGTGAAAATCGAGTCTTGGGGTGTCTGCACTTGTCTTTTGGTTGGTTATTTCTTGGATAATCAACCTATGTTTTCATGCAAAAAGTCAACCTCTCCGATTTGGCTCGAACTTTTTTTCTGGACGTTTCATGGTGTCTAGATCAAAGAAGTCCAATGTCCGTCCGCCGTACGCCGTCCGCGCCGTTTTCGGTAGTAGAAAATTTTCTAAAAATCTAAAATTTGGGTCATTGGTCTGTTCCTGGCCTAGGTTGGTCCCGAAACTTTTCAGCCCGATCGGATTTTTGGAAATTTTCGGAAATTTGGGAGGGGTGGGGGTCAAAATGTGTTTATTGAAAAATGGATTTTCGAAATTTTGGGCGATCCAGGCGAGTGAGGTATCATTTTCCACTAAATTTTGGAAGCTGAATCGATTAGAATTGGTCCGGGACACACCACACCCACTGTTTCCATTTTCCCCATGTTGAAGAAATGAGTCTCCATGCGCCTGGTCCAAGGAATAACCAACCCGTGTGAATGAATTTGCAGCGTTTTTATCAACTAATCTTTCTAACTTCTCACGTTAATCGTAGTTCGTCGTTTGTACTCGCCCCGGGACAATACCTTTATGTACAAAGTAGGTCTAGTTGAAAAGCGAGGCAGTTTCGGGCGAGTGGGTCAAACTAATTACAGGTCTTAAGGAAATAGCTCGGGACGACCGACCATCAATCAACTGCGTACGCGAAACCGCGAAGTGAATAACTGTAGAGCCTCCACATGAAATCAAACTCCCATTTTGAATGTGTGTTCTCCAGATTTCTGTTACCTAGGCGTGTGGGGTATAATTTTCCACTAAATTTTTGACGTTGAATCCAATGAAATGAATCCCGGAACGATTGGCGCCCTCTAGATGATGTTACGAGTCAATATGGTTACCTATCTACCCATTGCTAATGTCTGTTTCCGAGATCTCTGGTACCTTGGCGTGCGGGGTATCATTTTTACCTAAATTTGTGACCCTGAATCGATTTGGGAGGGGTAGGAGTCTAAATGTGTTTTTCAAAAAATGTATTTTCGATATTTTCGGTGATCAAGGCGAGTGGTTTGTCATTTTCTACAACATTTTTGGATGCTGAACCCAACGAGACGGGTCCCGGGACGATTGTAGCCCACCCAAAGAGGTTATGGGTCAAAATGGGTTCTATCTACCGATTTTGAATGTGGGTTTTTGGAGATTCTGGTACCTTGGCGTGTGGGGTATCATTTTCCACTAAATTTTGGACGCTGAATCCAATGAAGTGGGTTCTGGAACGATTGGCACCCATCGGAAGTGGTTATGGACTCTGAATCGATTTAAGTTAGTCTCCATGCACCTGGTCTGAGGAATTACCAACCCCTGTGAAAGAATTTGCAGCGTTTTTTGGATGGTTACATAGCTGAAATAACCATATCTACGTACGATGTTATCTCATCATTCTGAGAAGAACGTAAGGAAAGAGGATTAGTTCTAATTTGAGATCCGACTGCATTGTATTTGTAATGTGACTGTTTAACCCACTGCGCGACACGTGATATTAAACATAGCTGTGCGACACGTGAGTCTGTCAGACTTAGTTTCTTATTTAGCTGGTGGGAAATTACTTCCACTTCATTTCGGCAGAAAAAATAATATATATCCGTTCTGTTGAGCTTATTTGATCTAATATAGTTTTGCTCTTCAGAAAGGAATCATTCTGGGGAGAAAAGTATCTACATTAAATTTTCAAATTGAGGTAAATATTTCGAAAAATAGAAATAGGTACTTCAACATTTTTTCCTGCTTCGTAAAAGAATTGCCAATTTTGGTTATTACAAGCATGACAATACTCGCAACGTTACATTATAGAATCACAAGAATGAACCAGAAAGGTACACTGGTAGGTACTCAGAGCAAACATAATTACAGGAATAATCAGAAGTCACGTCAGTCAACGACGAGACGTACATTCTCGAAATGTTGTGAGTCTGTGGGCGACCTCTTCTTTCAGGAGGGGTTGATGACCATTTCATGCCATTTTTGGCAGCATACATTCTATTTTGATCCTGGCTGGAAGGAGGTACCTAATTCGGACTCATCATCTCCTTGGCTTGATTCACTGTCCTCAGCACTGCTTTGCTCCACCAATTCAGACAAAAGTGGTGAAAAATCATCATTTTCTGAAGATGATGATTTTTCTGAATCAGACTCGAGGCCAGAAGGAACATTGCCGTCTAACCCGGGAAGTTGCTGGGAGTTGTGGGGAGGGGGGGGGGAGGTTTGCTGGGTCATCAGAGTCAGAAACACTTTCTGGTTCAGAAACATTTTGTAGGAGATCTGACACCTTGGAGGAGAAGATCATCTACCCTCAAAATCTCCTTTTGTGTGTCAGGGTTCATCTGCACAGCAAAAAAGTGTGCTAAGGTGAAAATTTAGTTGCTGACCTAACATTCAAAAGATATCTGACAGATAGGTATCTTGAAGCCCCTTGGGGACACGTGAGTTTGGTGGGCTCACAAAAATCATTCCCAGTACTGTGACACGTGAGCGCACCAGACTCCCTATGTTATGAAAAAGTGCTTTGTTTATCTTTGTAATCGCGTCTGAGACGGTCGTTTTTCGAACTCACTCGTTCACCAACTAACAACAGGAATTTACGTGGGTGTCATGCTCCGCTAACTGAAGCAGTGGTGCCAGCATATCAAAAAGAAATATCCTTGTGAGTTCCGTGAACTCACGTGTCGCGCTATGGGTTAATGTCTCACCGAAACCTGCGCATGAATACAGCAAAAAGCACATTCCTCCATGGAATTTCCACAACGAACACTAAATAAACATATGGCTCTGATTTTATGGTTACAGAAGGGTTAGAATTAAACTGAGTATAAAGGCATCTGATCTGCATTGCAGGGGATGTACAGGATAGTATGCAGCCTTTGAAACTCGATAGCGGACGTTTAAATAATAAAATGCTATCGAGGACAATTTTCTGGCCGGAGCTCCCTCTCCAATACGCCAGTTTGGATCCCGACGAGTTTCATAACCGTTGAGGCTAATAGTATTAAGGTAGGCTAACGTGGAGGTTGTAGACGGCCTATAAAAACAATGGTAGCACAACGCAAATACGCTACAGTATTCTTTTTGAAGCCAAAAACCGAGGAGGGATAATGAACATTTGGTCAAGAAAAAAAAGGATACAGAAAACACAGGTTATTCTCGTAATTTATTTTCGAAATTTATCAGGCCGTCATTTCGGTCCATCTTCGATCGGCCCCCAAATTTGTGTGTATACGTTTCATGTCTTGAACGAAAACGCTACAAATTCTTTCATGGGGATAGGTTATTACTCTGGCTAAAACCATAAAGAAGATGATGGATAACAGTGAGTATGGATTGTACAGAACTCCAAAATCTAATGGGAAATGATACCCTAGGTACTGAAAATCTCGAAAACATTCGAAAGATACCCATTTTGACCAGTACCCACATCCGGTGGCGCCAATCGTCTGGGATCCATCATAAAGGATTAAGCGTTCAAAGTGGAAAATGATACCCCACACGAAAAGTTATTGAGCGTTCATGTGGAAAATGATACCCCACATGCCGAGTTTGCTGAAAATCTCAAAGGTCCATTTTTCAAAGGACTCATTTCATGTTGTCATTTTCAACTGAATGTTGGACGCTGAATCGATTGGATTGAGTCCAGGACACTCCACATTTCCCCATTGGAATAAGGTTATTCCATATAATTCCTATATAATGGAATAATCCCTGGTCCAAGGAATAACCAACCCATGTGAGTGAATTTGCTGCATAAACACGGACATCATAGACATCATAAAACGTCAGAGAAATTGATGTTTGGCTTTGTAAAAGAGGTCGAACCTCTCGTGGCTTTGGCCATGAGCACATAGTGTTCACATTATTCAAGAAATAACCTATAACAACTCGGAAAATTCAGAAAAATTGAAGATAACAGTGATAGCAGCTATGATTTTGCAAAATCTATATGTATACAACACCACAACCAAATTTTCAGTCAACAATACCACGTGTCAACCAAATGATCAATCAACACCACCTATCAACTACTAAAACAACTACACATATCAACCTTTCCAGGATTTTCTATGTTCTTCGATTTTCTATCATCACAGGTGTGAGCAGCTGGTTTGGCTATGGGAATACACTCTAAGGAACGTATCAAGTTCAAAAACCTGATCATGGATGAGTTTTATCATTCTTCTGCACAGTTCGGAAATGGTTGATACGTGGTGTTGCTTCTTAGGCGACGAAATGTAGCTAAAATAAAATAGAATTTGCATTAATTTATTGGAATGATATGTTTGGATTCAACTTACGCTTTTGAATATTTTTTGCTTAAATATTTACCTACTGACGTTTGTGTTCAGATTTTTGGTTCGGATGTTATCATTTCAGGGTAATAATTTGCAGCTTTTTTCAAATATACCTCGTATATGATGCTTCTGGAGGAGTTGGAGAAGCCCCCACTGCAGGACTGGAAACGCTGACGGATAAGAGGGGTCCCCGAAAGTCTGGCTCAGCGACTAATGAAACGGGTTGTTGCTTGAAGGGGAAGATAAGGAGGTATTTGGCTTGTTGAGGATAATCCCTATTCTACGATATAACAGCCTGTACGAAGTGACGGATTTATCGAATCCAACTTGTCGTTCAAGGAGGAAAAAAAAAAAAAAAAAAAAAATAGCGTCACCGGTAGACGGAAGGCCGAAGGGGAAAAACGATAGGAAGTGGTAAGGCATTTTGAGGTAACGCGGGAAACCCCCCTCAACCGCTCAGAGCAACCAGGGGATCCCATCCTGTGAAAGCCGGTTTAGACGTGCTGCGAGAAGAAGTGAAGGGCAGAGAGCAAAAAGTAAAGCTCCTCTTCATCCACAGCCTTCTCTATCTCTTCTCTCGGAGGGCGAAGGTTTTTTTTCTGCTTTC
This sequence comes from Cyrtorhinus lividipennis, assembly GCA_019603395.1. Taxonomy (NCBI): domain Eukaryota; kingdom Metazoa; phylum Arthropoda; class Insecta; order Hemiptera; family Miridae; genus Cyrtorhinus; species Cyrtorhinus lividipennis. Next base: position 23,435,439 of record CM034004.1, read on the forward strand.
CCGCAGGTTGAGTGATCATTGGAGGCTGGGCAATGAAACACCTTCACCTTCAGCCTGATCGCCCTCCCTGTTGGCCATTAGGCCTCCATCTGCCTTCTCACGCCAAGTGATTTTTTTTTTCACCTCGTTTTATTTTTGGTGGATGATGAGCTATTTCTTTTGGTCAACCAGAGATGGTGTTTGATAAAATACCACAAATGCTCGTGTTTCTACTTGTCTTTACCAGACACCGCTCACGACTCACGACTCGTTTATGGGTTCCGTAATGGAGAGGTACTTGCCCTAATGGTTCCGCCTCTACAGCATTTCTTATTCAAGAATCCGATACTTACACAGAGCAAAAACATTATTGGAGTTCATCACCATTAGGAGGTGGTATTGCATGCCCTAAATCGCCGTTTCATAGGAATTGGAACATTATAATATACCTACCTATTAGCTGCTCGGTTGATATCCTTCCTCTCTGACAAAAATTATTGGCCACTTGGGGGCCAACTGAAGAATGAACCCCTACCACCACGCAAAATGTATAATTCAACATTTTTTGGAAAAAAAAAAAAAAAAAAAAACACTAAATACTTTTACAAGGGTTATCTTGTCCCTTGGAGGTGGAGTATGGAGTGTAGAGAGGGTCATCCTAATCGATTCAGTGTCCAATATTTTGAGGAAAATGATAATACCCTCCACACCTAGGTATACGAAAATCTAGAAACCCCACATTCGATGTAAGGAGGTAGGTGCCCATTTGACCCATACCCACCAGCGGGCACAAATCGGTTTAGGACCCATCCTAATGGATTCAGCGTCCTAAAGTCACCGGAAAATGACACCCCGATGACTGAAAATCTTGAACATCCATTTACAAAACACGTGTGTAGGGACCTATTTGACCACTACCCACCCCCTAAAGGCACCTATAAGTCCGGGACCCTTCTGAAAAGATTCAGCGTCCAAAATTTAGTAAAAAATGATACCCACGCGCCTCGGTACCAAAAAATTTCAAAAACCCGCCTTTGAAATAGGTAGGTACCCATCTACCTAAATGTTTAGCTGAATCGTTCGAGATGGGTCCCGGGCTGGTTGGCGATCAGGAGGTAGAAATGGGTACCTACCTATTCATTTTTAACTTGGGTTTCTGAAATTTTTGGGTGTACCTAGGCGTTTGGGGAATAATTTTTCATTAAATGTTGGACGCTAAATCAATTAAAATGAATCCAGGACTCTCCACACACACCGTTTTTCCCATAATCTTGCTCCAAGGAATAACCAACCAAAATGTTAGAATTTTCAAATTTTTCTTTTTCCGTTTGTTAGGTTTCTTATCATTAGAGTGGTTAATACTCATTTTTGATATCTTGATTCAAGAATAATCTTATTTACACCCCTCTTGTACTTGTACACCACTCATTCGTCTTTTTGCATTTCTTTGGCACTACAAAAATGATTTGGTATATCATGAAAATGATCGCTCAAATGAGTCTTCAAGTTGAAGAATGCAGCTACACTAAAGTGAACTCCTACATAGTATTGCTCATCATTATACTCAGTTGACAGTGAAACAACTGGAAACCCTAAATATACTTTGGGCCTTTGTTTTTATTTCTCTTTATGTATAATATATAACGTATAAATTAAGAAACGCGGCGAATTCTTCCACAATAGTTTGTCACTCCTTGGAGTAGGGAGAAAACAGTGAAGGGGGAGTCTCCCAGACTCATTCCAATCGATTCGGTGAAGAATATTGAATTTTATTTGCAGAATAAACCGTGAACTTACCACCCTTTTTACACATTTCACACCGGAGCGGTTTATTTTACTTCTTTTCGAAAACGTGTTTTGGTTGGTTATTCCTTGAATAATCAACCTATGTTTTCATGCAAAAAGTTAATCTCTCCGATTCGGCCCTATCTGTCTACCCATTTCGAATATGTTTTCATGATTTCTGGTACCTAGGCGTGTGGGGTATCATTTTCCACTAAATTTTGGACCCTGAATCGATAGAAATGGGTCCGGGATCCACCAAACCCACTGTGTCCGAGGAATAACCAACCCGTGTGAAGAATTCGCGGCGTTTTTTTATTTATATATTTTTTTTTTTTTTGGAAATTTTTCGAAATAGTTATCGTTTTTGGCTTATGGGGTTTAATTTTCCACTAAATATTGGACGCTGAATCCAATGAGATGGGTCTCGGATCGGTTGGCACCCACCGCAAGTGGGTATGGGTAAAAATAATAGCCCTCCACACTTACTGTTTTCCCCGTGTCCCTGGCTAAAAGAATAACCAAACAGTGTGAATGTCTTATTGCAGCTGCTTAGTAGTAACGAAATACCCATGGAAACATTAACAATCAAATTTTAACGAATTTTTGGGTATGTTCAAATATATATTGAAATAATGTATTGTGATATTGAATGTTGACCTCAAACAACATAATGAATGAAAGACGCCATGAAGAATAAAAGTTTAGAAGATCATATACTACAGTATAATGTCAATTCGTCTAGTAAATAATATTCCCCGATAAAAGATTGATCAGTACGAAGCCATGGATGTCAAACCAGCAAAACCACTGATTCATTGAATGGCATTCCTTATTAATAATATTGTTGTAGAAGGCATGGGTGGTTCACAAAAGCATTTACAAACCAGTACCTGGAAATTTGTCCGTAAATGGGGAGCGAATACGGTCTCCCCCCAAATGTTGTCCTCGTTTTCAATCATCCCACGAGTGGATTATTTATTCATTTCCCTGGAAAAATAAAATACTACCCTGTATGAATGAGCTCATTCGTAATGAACAGGACAGGATAAAGAGAACAGGAATAAATAATGAAGACTCCTTGACGTATATGATTCCAATTTTCAATTCGTATTCTGAGTGAGGATAGCTGTATACAGGATGGGGATAATGTTTAATCGAATGCACTCTCGTCTCGACGGTGCTTCGCCCCCAATCGCTATGTAAATCCTCCTGGATTTCACCTAATAACTAAGGGCGGCGAATACTCTCAATTTGCATAATTTCCAATTAACAAGGGTATCGTTTCAGGATTGTAAAATCCCCAGGATATTGAAGCCTTAATTGCTAGAGTTTTCACGAAAAAAAAAAAAAAAAAAAATTATTAGCGGTAGCGTGAAAATGTAAGGTAACATGCTCAAAGCGCCCACCCAAATAGGCCATTTATGACTTGGGGATTTCACGTGGAATACACATCCTGCAACTATGCTGTGTAGCTAGGTGCCCGCCTCTGTTTCAATGACACGCGTGATTTCAAGACATGCGTGATGCTGTTATACTTATGAATTGAATGAATGAAGATGTTTATTTCAACATAGTCATGCATCACATTTGAAAATAATTTATGCAACAACATCACTTAGTGGCAATGGTTACACTGTCTGCCACGGGTTTCAAATTTTTCATGCTGACATCTTCCGTCCCTAATACTAATCTCAAATTTAGTAATTGCAAAAACAGGTTCTTTAATGATTTATATCTATAAGCTATCACAATTCTCACTTAATATACAAAGGTTTACACATAAATGGTTGACGAGTATTAAATTTCAAATTTTGAAACAACAGCGCTTTCTACTTGGGCTTGGTAACTAAAGATGGTAACTTGGGTTCCTAGAAATAATTAAATTGCTCAATGAGGTACTTTCTGTACGCGCCCGCCTCGGTGATGTATCGACTTAAAGCTGTCCAGTTCTTTCCATTCAAAAAGGCAATAAGCTCAATCCTGCTTAGCCTTGGCTTCCTGAGATATCAAACCATATACTCTGCCAAAACAGTGCACGTCGCGAGGAAATGTTCCACGTTCTCTGGGGCCATCATATTGCACATGGAGCAAATGTATTGCCTATCTGTCCTGTATTTAAGTTGAGCATTTCGCTCCTAGCCCTCATAATGCTGCCTACCACCACCTGATCGTCTAAATCCAGGTAACTTGTTTGGTCATGGTCTAGGGCTGCGTACAGACAGTGATGGGCCGAGTTCCTCGCTCGCTCAGCAATTTGCTCCTTCTCATAACTTTCCATTTTGTCTAGGAGAGTATCGCCGCACTGCACGATTTCCTCTAATGTTGAGAAATTTGGGTTTTCGCCCATATACTTGCGCCACACCCATCCCACCCCAGTCCTGCACACCTCCTTCGCAACGACATTAGGTAGTCTTTCTGGGCTCATATTGGCAACTTTTTTCAAGTACCGAAGGTGAAGATGAAACGTGTGTACAAATATCTTGTTTAGGCCTAGCTCTCGGTACACAAAATAGTCTGGCGTGTTCATTCAAAAAAAAAAAAAAAAAAAAAATTATTAGCGGTAGCGTGAAAATTTAAGGTAATATGCTCATAGCGCCCATCCAAATAGGTCATTCGTGACTTGGGGATTTTACGTGGAATACACATCCTGCAACTATGCTGTGTAGCTGGCCTCTGTTTCAATGGCACGCATGATTTCAAAACATTCGTGATGCTGTTGTATTTACGAATTGCACAGGCTTTAAGAATTTTATCTACGTGGAATGTGATATTGTTCCACGCCGTTATACGAGGGTTATTCAATAATTAAAGAGACAAATTGGTGTAAAAACAAAGGTTTGTGTTTTTACAAAACGATTCTTTTACTACTTCTCAACATAATTCCCACCAATATTAATACACTTGTCCCAACGATGAACTAGCTTTTTTATACCAGTTGAAAGAAGTCTTTGTCTTGTTGTTTGAGCCACTTTCCCACAAATTCCTTGACCTCCTCATTGTTGCTGAACTTTTTCCCTCTCAATGGCTCCTTGAGTGACCAAACAAATGAAAATCCGAGGGAGCCAAATCTGGACTGTACGGAGGATGAGGTAATATCTCCCAACCCCTTTTTCGAATGGTTTTTTGGGTCAGCTGGGCGGTATGAGGGCGAGCATTGTCGTGTAGCAATTTCACGCCTTTTCTTTGAGATCCTCGACGTTTTTCTCTCATTGCTGGCATCATTTTGTTCATCAGCATATCTGAGTAGTAGGTTTTATTGTACGCCGGTCTTCCAAATAATCACAAAAGATGACGCCTTGGGCATCACAAAAGACGATCAACGATTGACACTTCATCTGGCCGGCCAGGACGTTCCTCGTCAGTCACTGAAGTTCGACCGTTTTTGAACTGTTCTACCCACTTATAAAAAATTCCACGGTTCATACAAGTTGCACCATACTGTGAAATCATTCAAGAAAAGATTTTAGCCGGTTTTTCACCTTCAGAAAGCAATAAACGGATCACTGAACGTTGTTCAACTAATGTGAACTCTTCAAGCGGACACGCTATTGTTGCAAGCAACTTTGAGGTTATAAACAAACCAATTCTTATCTGTCAGTTGTTTTCAGCTCATCCCAGTGATGCCAACCTTAAATCATAAAAGTACTAAACTGATCGTATAAACTGTTTCATTTCTATGTCAATTTGTCTCTTTAATTATTGAATGTCCCTCGTAATATTATATTAGCGTGATGGAATGAGATAAGTTCTGATAGTACCGACTGGTCAATCCTCTCCTGTGGCGATATGCGCCGTAAATTCTTCCTGGGAGTAGAAGAAAGTCTACTCATAACTAACTTAGAGGGAAAAAATGGAGAGATCTTGTTACCCGGTTTGAATATTTCATCCAAACACGAGTGTTGGTTCAGTGGTGTTGGGGTGGTAAGGGGTTGGCCAGACCAGCAGCGCAGTATCCGCACGCTTGGGCCCCCGCCCGCAAATATTGGCCGACCCTTTATCGTTAAGTTTGTTCAAGAATTTTAATCTGCACTACCCCTGAGGTTGGGACAATGAAGCCGCTGACGCGATGCATGTGCATTGCGCTGGCAGAACGTTGTGACCTTTGTGAAGCGTGTAAAACTATGCTGCGTTTTGAATCTGAAGACTAAATAATTAGGAATGCAGAGTACGTTTTGGTTGGTTATTCTTGAATAATCAACCTATGTTTTCATGCAAAAAGTCAATATCTCCGATTCGCCCCAAAATGTTTTTCTGGACGTTTCAGTGTCTAGATCAAAAAACTCAAATGTCCGTCCGCCGTCCACGCCGACATTGATGCTAGAAATGTTTTTAAAAACGCTGCAAATTCTTACACAGGGGTTGGTTATTCGTCAGACCAGGCGCATGGAAACTTATTTAAAAACATGGGGGAAATGGGGATAACGGTGGGTGCGGCGGGTCCCAGACCCATTCCAATCGATTCAGTGTCCATGATTTAGTGGAAAATGATACCCCACACGCCCAGGTACCAGAAATCTCATAAACACATATTTAAAATGGGTGATGTATACCCAATTTGACCCATAACTTCTTCCAGTGGGTGCCAATCGTCCTGAGACCCACTTCATTGGATTCAGCTTCCAAGATTTAGCGGAAAATGATACCCCACACGCCTAGGTTCCAGAAATCTCAAAAACACACATTCAAAATGGGTAATATATACCCAATTTGACCCATAACTTCTTCCAGTGGGTGCCAATCGTCCTGAGACCCATTTCATTTGATTCAGCGTCCAAAATTTAGTAGAAAATGATACCCCACTCGCCTAGATCGCCCAAAATCTCGAAAATCCATTTTTCAAAAAACACATTTTGACCCCTACCCCGCCCAAATTTGGTCCGATCGGGCTGAAAAGCTTGGAGGACCGTCCCAGGCCGGTTACAGACCCCTGACCCAAATTTCAGATTTTTAGAAAATTTTCTACTACCAAAAACGGCGTGGACGGCGGACGGCGGACGGAACCCAGCTGCTGACGGAACCCAGCTGCTGACAGGCCATGGCAACTTCAGCGCCAAACTCAATTATTTCCGAAGAAGAGACAGTCCATCCTGCCCATGTGGTGCTCTACAAGAGACTGCAGAGCACATCATCAGGAACTGCCCCCTGCACAGTGTAGCCAGAGCCAACCTCCAGAGCTGGGCTGACACACAGGGTGAGCTCGCTGGCATGGTTGACTCCCACCAGGGCATTCAAAAAGTTCGCGTTGGCCTGGTATGCGCATAGAGGCGAGGGAGTTGACGTGGTCAGGTAGAACCAGGAATTTTTTAATTGAAAACATTCTTCTTTTTAACATAGGTTTTACCATTAGGATAGGCCTTTTTTCAGAAGGGAGAGGGAGGAAATTTATACCAGTACTCTCCTCTCCCCAGCGTGCAAGTGTATATTTATTGAAAGTGTGTAATATGTGTGGATGAATGCTTAGAGGTAGGAAATGTGATAATAGGACTAGTCTATGTATGTGTCGCTGGTTGGGGGACCCTGCCAGTCTTCGGGGAGGCAGCAGACTGTTAGGTTTTTATTCAAATTTTTTTTCTTTTAATTTTGTGTCTCTAGCACATGGGTTTTAATTGACTTTTAAATTTATTTCCAGGGCTGTCGGCTCTCCTGGGCTAGCAACACCCTACAGAACGGGACTCAGGAGAGCCACTTCAGGAAGGGTGGGCTCGGCAGGCTGGCATGGATTTTCCCCCTCCCTACCGGCCGGGTGCTGGGTGTGATCAGGGTTGGTCTACGATTATTGTTGCCGGAAGGAGGAATAACAAGTTCTCTCTTCCCACTAGGTCTCTAAGTAGTGATACAGCTTCTGTGATATTTATGTTTTGTGATTTTAAATGCAAGGGATTTACCTGTGATATTTCTGTTTAGGCTAGTTAACGTTAAATTTTAGGTTTTTCTCCAGGTACGGGAGGGATATTGAGTACTCGCCCTACCTAAAACGTTCTAGCAAGAGACTCCCTTGCAGGACTGTGGAGACACACATGAGTGGGTGAAGAAAAATGCCAGTGCGGAGGACACAGGTGGGGTCTTCCTGAATTGGTACCTCTATAAAATGCCTGTAAGTTCAGTGATGCCAAGTGGCAAGGCGAGTGAGTGCCGCCACAAAAGCACTAAGTCCCAAAAACTCCACAGCCCACCTACGCCCTTCAGCTGGGGGCGGGGCAGCCTGTTGTACGGGGGAAGCCATAGAGCCATAGAGCAGGGCTCCCCAATATGATCAGACGCTGAAAATCAGGGAAGACTGTCATGGGCCACACGGCCTCGGAAACAGTCTAGCGTAGGTACAAAGGACGGACGGACATTAACCTTTTTTGATCTAGACACCATGAAACGTCCAGAAAAAAATTTTGAGCCGAATCGGAGAGGTTGCATGAAAACATAGGTTGATTATTCAAGGAATAACCAACCAAAATCTGAAATTATGGTCATTTTGAATATATGTGTTTTCGAGATTTCTGGTACCTCGACGTGTGGGGTATCATTTTCCACTAAATTTTGGACCCTGAATCGGTCGGAATGGGTTCGGGACCCGCCACACCCACTGTTTCCCCCATTTTCCCCACGTTGAAGAAAAGAATCTCCATGCGCCTGGTTCGAGGAATAACCGACCCGTGTGTAAGACTTTGCAGCGTTTTTACGGTGTATTGTAGGTGTGAACTGAAAACGTTGAGTGTGTCCTACATGTCGGTAACAAAATGCTGCAAATTTTTTCACACGGGTTGGTTATTCCTCGGACTGGCAGTATGGAGAATCATTCGAATCGATTCAGCGCCCAAAATTTAATGGAAAATGGTACCCCACAGGCCTAGGTACAAGAAATGACAACAAAAAAAAAAAAAAGAAAAGACATTCGAAATGGGTAGATAGATACTCATTTTGGTACTTGTCAATTAGAACCCCTCCCGAGGGTGACCTGTTTACTAGCACCGTAACCTTCCCGTTGGACAGCGATATATCGCAACGTAGCCTGCACCGACTTTAACATATTTCAGAATTATTTATTTATTTCAACGGTAATAACCATTTATGAAGAGGATATAAAAATTTTCAGTTCAGAACCCGAAAGAGGTTACCAATTTTTATACCCGTAATTTTAGTTTATAAACTAAAATTAACCGCTAACGTGGAGGTTATATATAGATCGATATATAGAAAATCGATTCATCACGCCATGTTTGGGATAGTTGGTTACCCTCGGGAGGGGGTCTAATTGACAAGTACCCTCATTTTGACCCATAACCTCTTCCGGTGGACACCAATCGTTCTGAGACCCGTCTCATCGGATTCAGCATCCGACATTAGTGGAAAATTAAACCCCACACGCCTAGATCTCAGAAAAATGAATTACAATTAAACCTAGTTACTATAGAAAACGGATGGTACGGATGGCACACATGATGATCATTTGAGCAAAGCGAGCGGTTATAATACCTACTACATGTACTAAAAATGCTTCTACACACCATCTACACTTGGCACACAATATACGAGAACTAATATGCCCATAGCCCTGCTATCCGTACAGTCACATACTTTTTGTGGAGTAGAAAATTTTCTCAAAATCTGAAATTTGGGTCAGGGGTCCATTCCCGGCTCTAGAAACTAGTAGTAATACTATATTTCATACAATCTGAACTGACAATAATATGTTTCGGAATTTTGCTATAATTCTTTGCTGTTTTACTTAATTTTTTCGTACATGTTTTTTGTTTCTGCTAATAACGTTTGTTGCCGTTTACTATACGTTTTTCTTGTACCAATTCAGCAGAACCATTCTAATAACCACTTACATCGTATCTCCATTCTAAGGATCCCAATTGGAAACGAAAAATGTAACAATGTTTACAAAAAACAGGTCAGTAATTTGAAAATCCGTACCAAAGACAACTAAAAAATGTCATAGGCATTTTGGCGGCGACGTATGCGTTAGTTACAGTGGACAGCCTTCGGGATTGCTGCAAGTTGGGCGGAAGTTTGAGTGTACCTTCTGCTTGATTATAGTCTGCGGCTACTTCATCAGCTGTGGTGCTAAACAAAATGCTATTCTACACATGCAACAAACAATATTGGGTAAAAGCCAAGAATATGGACCGTTGTCGCGTTATCAGCTGATATCGATAGTACGCTTACAATAATTGAACATACTATGGGGTATTGCAGTTCGTTGGGGGTATTGCTATCGGAGTTTTCAATTTTCATCCACTTGGTTGTAAGCCAATACTTGCAGCGTGGATCACACCAGAATGGCAGAGGTGCTTTACGCTCAAGATCAGAGCAAACCTGGATCTTCGGTCAGAAATTTAGTTGATGCAGTGCGATGAATTCCTTTAGAAGGTATCGTTTCGATGTTTCGAACGAAGAGGGCCATTGAATAGAACTATCCATTTTGAGGTCTCTCCTCACACTAGAGGGGTTACCGGTCCGGCTGATTAGAGTTGCCTTGCACGCACCCGTAAGCAGGCACAGGAGTAGTGTTAATCGGATGCTCCCGGCATGAAATGAGGGCATGAGTAGCAAAGGCCCTCCCGTTGTTCAAGCTTCTACCGAGTGGATCTAATTGACCGATTTCAACAACCAGCCGCGTTTCGGCAATGGAAGTTTTTACACATTGTTCTTTTTCAACACTAGGCCGTTGTACGTGGCTGACTAACATTGACAAACCATTGTGCTCGATTAAAGAAAATGCTCGGGTCCGCTTCTTAATATTTGAACTCACAGATCTTTATTGGAGGTAGTGTCAACACATTTTACTTTACCATTGGTATTGGAATAATATAACCGTGTTGTATTCATTCCACATGTATTCCGTATCAAAATGTCCGACCGCCGTCCAGAAAAGGCCTGTTAGTAAAAATCTGAGCTTCTCTCCACAAACTATGCTCATTCTTCAGTTCATTGACGTTCCAATCGCCCCAAGCAAAGACGGAGACAAAAGTGGGTGAATTTTGAAAATGGGTTTCCAAGATTTTTGGGTAACCGATATGTGAGGCATTATACAGACGCTGCATCGATGAAGAAACCAGCAGGCCGATCTTATCTAATTAGCCCCACAATTTTAAAGTTTCAATTTTTTCAATTTTTCAAAGAGGGTAGATAGGTATCATTTTGACCCATAACCTCATCCAGAGGGCGCCAATCGTTCCGGGACCCGTTTCATTGGATTCAGGGTCCAAAATTTAGTAGAAAATGATATCCCACTCGCCTAGATCGCCCAAAATCTCGAAAATCCATTTTTCAAAAAACACATTTTGACCCCTACCCCACCCATATTTGGTCCGATCGGGCTGAAAAGTTTCGAGAATGGACCCCTGACACAAATTTTAGATTTTTAGAAAATGTGTTACTCGCAAAGTTGACACGGACGGCGGACAGACATTTGACTGCTGACGGACATTTGATGCACGGACAGCTCATGATTTTCGAATAAAACAACATGAGGCAGATAAACATGTCATTTTGAATCGAAAAATTCGTTTTGAAACAGTCTGAAAACAGTCAGTTGCTAGCAGTGGACGTGCACAGCCCAACACTGACAACTGAGGGTTGTTTGCCTTATGAACTGAACCAGCCCTTGAAGCAGCATTGCTGTCAAGTATACGCCCAACTCAGGTAACTCAGGGTTATCCGTTTCATTATTTGGTTTCCTGGATGACTTGTAGTGGTCATGGTTATTACGGTGAGTTGCACGTCAGGTGGCCTAGCCAGCCTTCTTTGTAGATTAAAATCTTTAGGTTAGAGATCTGAGAACAGTAATTTGTGAGTGAATTTTTGTTTCAAAACATCTCTTACTCAGAAAGAGCATAATATAATAACGATTAAGAGGTAGTACTACACTACACTTTCGTATCTACTTCACTTGCGTGATTTTATGAAGTCTATCAGCTCATCACTCCAGGTGGCCACAACACTACCCACCATGGGTATTGAGTTTGAGTATCGCTTTATTAAAAAAATGCAAGACAATGACGAATTCATGAAAACGGGGTAAACGTAATCACAGAATGGTACCAATATTATGAGATTACTGTTGCGAGATTACACCTGCACTGGTCTCCTGGGCTACTGGTGTTGCATGGTCAATGACACGTGGAGGGCTGAGGGTCACTCTTGAACATTTGTGAATCGTATTGAATTGGCTGGAACCTTCTCATTGGCTTGAGACAACAAGTCGAGTTCCCAGAACCAGGGAAGGTTTGAGAAGGTTCTAGGCCAAGGCAGCCAGTATAAAAAATGGGTATCTTGGCGAGTTGGGTATCGTTTTCCATTAAATTTCGGACCCTGAATCGATTGGAATGAGTCTCCATGCTGCTAGTCCGAGGAATAACCAACCCCTGTAAATGAATATGCAGCGTCTTTTTTTTTTTTTTTTTTTTTTTTTTTTTTTTTTTCAATTATCTCAGCGCAATAGGTGACAGAAGAGTCTTGACATGAGCAATGCTCCAAGAAGGAACGGTAAATATGAATACTGAGCCTCCAGGTGCCTCCCCGTAAATTCATGTCCTTCTGAGAACTATTCCCGTGTGAAATATTATTTTTCACCATGTCCAACTTAAGTGCTTCACCAATCCACAGATGTCATATGTCAAGAAGGATAACGAAATAACAATGAAGAGAAAATGAGGCCAGACCAAATTCTATGAATGTGACAAGTGAGTACAGAAGTCTTCATCCTCTCCTGGAGACAGGAGTGATGTGAGCGGGGTTCCTTCAATTTTCCCAGCCCAAAGGTTGATAAGAGGTGACAGGTGAGTCTGGACAAGAACCCAGTTCCATGGAGGAACAGGGTAAATAGGATAACTGTGCTTCCAGGTGCCTCTCCTCAAATTGCATGTCCTTCTGAGAACTGATGCTATTCCAGTGTGAAAAATCATTTTTCACGCGTCCCACATAAGTGCTTCACAGAATCCACGGTTGTCTATATGTCAATTAGCACAACAAACTCAATGAAGAGAAAATGAGGCCAGACGAAATTCCATGAAAGTGACAAGTGAGTACAGAGGTCTTCATCCTTTCTCAAATGAGGACAGATGTGAGCACCGGTTTTCAATTATCTCACACAAGGTGGCCTCTCCTCAAATTGCATGTCCTTCAGAGAACTGATGTCATTCCCGTGTGAAACTGCCCCCACCACAACCCAAAGGGAGGGCACAGGTAGATTGGAATCTTCCAAACTCCAGTTCAGTCTCTTTCCATTCGTCTACTCTTGTGGCTGTGCTCTAGTTTTAATTCCAAATAAATTTACCTTGTTTTACATTTTTTCTTTATTCGCGATCGGCAAATTTTAGTGCGTGTTGGGCACAAACTATGAGAATATAGGTTCTAGAGTGCCGTTCTAGTCCAGTGCCCAAGTTAGTGTAAGTGAAGAGTGTGCCTTCAGTTGTGGTCATCCAATGAGGAAGATCAATCACCTTCTCTGGTAAGACATTAATATATTTTGTCCTTTTGAAATAGGTACCTAATAGACTCACATAGGAAGTTGAACAGAGGAGTTTTTATCACCCATTTGTATTGTTCACAGAACATCATGCAAACAGATCCCCAACCAATTCATGAACTCAACCAGTGAGCTTGGAAAGCTTTTTATTTTGACCAAGCAGTTCACAGTAAATATCGAGTATTCTCTAGCGCAGTGATAACGGCAGCACAGATATCAAGTGCACACGATCAGTTGTTATTGATGACGTCATATGATTCACGACCATTGTTCAAAAATATAAACAATACTCGAACCACCAACCTTTCGATTTACTGCCGAACGCGCTAGCCATTTGCGCCACGGTTATGAAATACGAAATACGAAATACTTTATTGACATAAATCAGTTACATGAAAATAGTATTCATTTGTGCTTAAGGTTAGTATCCATCAGTACCGGCATAGTAGCTGCCGTAGGTGATTTTTACGCATGAGGGTCTTTGTTGAGTAAAATGTAAAAGACAAAATTCCACTTTAAAAAAACTTTGAGCAGGGAACAATAAATAACTTAGAAAACTAACTATTTACATTATATACACAAGATACAAAATTTACACTATTTACAAATGAGTGGCTTGGCTTTGCCGCCTTCACCTTGTGGTCGCCCAACGGGGCTTACCGAGGATGTTGAGGTTCTGGACCAGCGGGTTGACAGTTTTGAAATGAAATTTTGCGTAAGTCGGGTGAGGTGAGAAACAAAGTATTCTATAGTTACTGAGTCATGTAGGGTAGCAGTGTTTGTTCGGAGGGGGCTCTCTGTGGCTATCAGAAGGCACTTATTTTGGGTCACCTGCAGTTTTTATAGGTGGATCTGAGCAGCAGTGTGCCATACAGGGGCAGCATAGTTCATGGTAGGCCTGATGATGGTGGTATAAATGAGGAGTTTCAGTTGGGTGCTGACAGCACGGGATTGTAAAAAGTTGTAATACCCACCAAGTTTGCCGAGGGCTTTTGGTTGGTTATTCCTTGAATAATCAACCTATGTTTTCATGATAAGGGTCAACCTCTCCGATTCGGCTCAAAAATTTTTTCTGGACGTTTCACGATGTCCTGATCAAAAAAGGTCAATGTCCGTCCGCCGTACGCCGTCCGCCGTCCATTGTCCACGCCGTTTTTAGTAGTAGAAAATTTTCTATAAATCTGAAATTTGGGTCAGGGGTCTGTTCCCGGCCGAGACGGGTCCTCGAAACTTTTCAGCCCGATCGGACCAAATTTGGGCGGGGTAGGGGTCAAAATGTGTTTTTTGAAAAATGGATTTTTCGAGATTTTGGGCGATCTAGGCGAGTAGGGTATCATTTTCCACTAAATTTTGGACGCTGAATCCATTGAAATTGGTCCCAGAATGATTGGCACCCACTGGAAGAGGTAATTGGTCAATTCATGGGTAAAAAAAAACTAAATCAGAAAACAAAAATATTCGCTCCCACCAAGGCTCGAACCCAAAACTTTTTGATTATTGCCGAACGCGCTACCCACTTGCGCCACGGTTTGATCTAGCCTAGAACGAATGGTGTGTGGGATATCATTTTCCACTAAATTTTGGACCCTGAATCGATTGGAATGGGTCCGGGACCCGCCACATCCACTGTTTCCCACATTCGAGGAATAACCAACCCGTGTGTAATAATTTGCAGGGTTTTGGTTGGTTATTCCTCGAATAATCAACCTATGTTTTCATGATAATGGTCAACCTCTCCGATTTGGCTCAAAATTTTTTTCTGGACGTTTCATGATGTCCTGATCAAAAAAGGTCGATGTCCGTCCGCCGTACGCCGTACGCCGTACGCCGTACCCCGTACGCCGTACGCCGTACGCCGTACGCCGTACGCCGTACGCCGTCCATCGTCCGCGCCCTTTTTGGTAGTAGAAAATTTTCTAAAAATCTGAAATTTTGGTCAGGGGTCTGTTCCCTGCCGAGACGGGTCCTCGAAACTTTTCAGCCCGATCGGACCAAATTTGGCGGGGGTAGGGGTCAAAATGTGTTTTTTGAAAAATGGATTTTCGAGATTTTGGGCGATCTAGGCGAGTAGGGTGTCATTTTCCACTAAATTTTGGATGCTGAATCCAAATAAATTGGTCCCAGAACGATTGGCACCCACTGGAAGAAGTAATTGGTCAATTTATGGGTAAAAAAAAAAACTAGATTACCACCTGGGTTCGAACTGAGAACCTTCCGGTTACTGACGAACGCGCTAGCCACTTGCGCCATAGTGTAACCTAGACCAGGGCGGATAGCGTGTGGGATATCATTGCCACTAAATTTTGGACCCTGAATCGATTGGAATGGGTCCGGGACCCGCCACATCCACTGTTTCCCACATTCGAGGAATAACCAACCCGTGTGTAATAATTTGCAGGGTTTTTTATTAATTTGTTTGACGTGCTCTCGAAAGGTCTAACGTTTGTCGATGTGAACGCCCAGGTATTTGACAGATTGGGAAAGGGGTATCTGAACACCCCGCACTTGGATGCGCCACGGTTTGATCTAGACACCATAAATTTTATAATTTGTTATGCATCTAGAATCAATGGCGTGTGGGGTATCATTTTCCACTAAATTTTGACCATTATCATGAAAACATAGGTTGATTATTCAAGAAATAACCAACCAAAAGGGACCAAGGAACGCCGCACAGTGCAGTTCAGTTCAGTCTGAATATAGAAGCTTCGCTGGGCCCATTATAAATTAGACACCGCTACAACCATGTATTGTGCCTTGTGATTGTGTAAGTGTGTGAATGAAGACAGTGTATTTGAGTGAACAATTGTAATAAATTATTTACAAACAACATAAATCATTACGATCAACATTACGATGTAACCTTTTTGGGAAAGAAGGATCCCAAGGCCGGGAAAAGTTGTTCTTTGGTAAGGTTTGATCTCCTTGGCAAAGGCGTAGGATATTATATTTGTATCCTACAACGATTAAGAGGCAGTTTATATCATTGCGCTGAGACTCAAGTTTGAGTGTTCCTTCGCTATCAGATAATGTTTCATATAAAATAGACGGATGAACAAATCCTTTTTTCCCAGTGGACACTCATGACAACAGCATGATGAATTATGATTTATTCCCTCTCGTGGGTGAGTGTGATGCTGATTTTGATGGCCAATCAAGAGGAGTACCAGCCTGTTAAACGACACGACACGAGCGGTGAGGGGATGTTGTTTTCTCTTATTCCCACCAGTGTGGGCCTGTAGGGCTATTCAATTTAATTAAGCTTGCTCCGTCATCCCATTATCCCCTGGCTCCTGCCCTCTTGAGTTGTTGATTGGCCTGTTACTCCATTATTCAACTAAATCGGCACGGTCAGTCATATCAGCTAATTTTATTCACTGTGATGACGGACATGGTTGGCGATAAATTCCTCTTCCTTCTGAAAATTATCGTTTGTTGAAACAGGACGTAGGTATACTACAAATATCCAAGAGCAGAGACCACATTACCCTCTCATCAGCTGCTGACCTCTCAGTTTAGAAAACTAATTGAAGAATTTACTTGACAAATCTCTGAGAACAAAAAAAAAAATAAATAAATAAAAAAAAAAAAAAAATAAAAAAATAAAAAAAAAAGCTCTTTGCATGAAATCTCTTTTTATGCAAAGAGAAATTCGGCCCAAAATTTTTTTCTGGACGTTTCAAGGTGTCTAGATCAAAATTAGCAAATTTCTGTCCGCCGTCCATGCCGACTTTGGTAGTAGAAATTATTCTAAAAATCTGAAATTTTGGTCAGGGCTCCGTTCATGGCTCTGGTTAGTCCTCGAAACTTTTCAAACCGATCGGATCAAATTTGGGAGGGGTAGGGGTCAACAAATGAATTTCGAAAAATGGATATTTGAGATTTTTTGCAATCTAGGTGTGTGGGGTATCATTTTCCACTAAATTCTGGACCCTGTATCGATTGGAATGGGTCCGGGACCCGCCATACCCACGGTTTCCCCCATTTTCCCCATGTTTGAATATGTGTTTTTGAAATTTCTGCTACCGGTTGAACTGTGCTATTAGGTGCGCACCCCCTGTTATCACTCATGACCTTCCTACACGTTTCGATATATCGAGTTAAATACACAACAGGGATGTTTTTTTCTTTCCAAATACGCCCCCGAGTTAAATACACAACAGGGATGTTTTTTTCTTTCCAAATACGTTCCAAAAATGTTCATATATGTTGCAGAAAAAATGTTTTAGGTTATGTAACCTCCATTCCTAAATTCGAAGTATCGAGGGAACTAAGTTCTTTCCTTCGATATATCGAATTTAGTGATAAGAGGGGGTGCGCACCTAATTCGACAGTTTTACCCTGCTACCTATGCGTGTAGGGTATGATTTTCCGCTAAATTTTGGACGCTGATTCCAATGAGACGGGTCCCGGAACGGTTGGCGCCCTTTGAAGGAGGTTATGGGTCAAAATGGGTGCCTATCCACCTATTTCGAATGTGTGCTTTCAAGATTTCTGTAACCTGGGCGTGTTGGGTATCATTTTCCACTAAATTGTGGGCCCTCAATCGATTGGAATGGGTCTGGTACCCACCACACCCACTTTTTACCCCATTTTCCCCATGTTGAAGAAATGTATCTCTATCCGCCTGGTTCGAGGAATAACCAACCCGTGTGTAAGAATTTGCAGCGTTTTTTTGCTCATCTCGCAAGATTCTTGTTCTACCCGCAGAAATGTAATTAACTTGTCCGTCCCAGAATACAATACACATGGCACTGAAGGACCGAGAAGCTTTTCTTCGCGTGTTCAGCTAGGTTTCTCTTGGAGAGGTCGGCCGCTTTTAAATCGTCCTTTGTCTTCAACACAAATTTGTGGTCTCATTATACGAGTACCTTCACAGTCGAGCGCAGCAGCGGAACCACTCGCCTCCAACTCCAGGTGCGTCTGACCGTGAATATTCGTAGGTGGAAGATGCTTTGTGATGGGTTTTTTCCACAGACTTCAAAAAGAGGTCGTCAGTTTCTCTTTCCTTTGCCCATATATACCTCTTTCTACTCCTCAGCATCTTTTAATATGAACCGATTTCGCTTAAGATAGTGTCAAAAGTTTGTTTTGACCCAAAGTTCTTCAATACTTTTATGAGGTAAGAGGTTTGAAAAACTGGGAAGAATTTTGGTTGGTTATTCGGGCGGCAATCCGCCGGGCGAGGGAAGTGTGGTTGGCCTCTCAATGTGCTGAAATTGAATATTTGTCTGAAATTCACGATGATTTTAACTTACATAAAAAGGTCAGAGAGCTAACCTCCACTGGCAGACGAAATTATGCTGCTGTGGTGATGGATGATTGTGGTTTTGTTGCTGTGTCCCATGAGTGCAAGGTGTGGGAGAAGTATGTGACTGAATTGTTTGGTGATGTCCGGGAAGTATGTGACTTGTCCAGTCGGGACGATGAAGAAGGGCCACCTATTCTCGCTGATGAGGTTTGGCGCGCAATCTGCACTGCCAAAACTGGGAAGGCTGTGGGTCCTGATGGGGTTAGCATGGAGATGTTCAAGTTACTGAGTGAAGAGAGTATTGCCAAGCTAACGGTACTCTTCAACAGGATTTATGACAGTGGACAGATCCCTATTGAGTGGTTGAGCTCGATCTTTGTCACTCTGCCCAAGAAAGCCAATGCTCGGAGGTGTTGTGATCACAGGACCATCAGCTTGATGAGCCATGCTCTCAAGATTCTGCTGCGAGTACTCCATTACCGGTTGTGGCAGAAAGTAGAGGCCGAAATCGGGGACACCCAGTTTGGTTTTAGGAGTGCTTTTGGGACACGAGAAGCCTTATTTGCCATGCAGGTACTAGTTCAGAAGTGTCTTGACCAGCAATGCCCAGTGTTTGCCTGTTTTATCGATTTCGAGAAGGCATTTGATAATGTGAAGCACGCCCAGCTTATTTGTATCCTGGAAGAAGTGGGTATCGATTTTAAGGACCTGAGAATAATCAGGAACCTTTATTGGGGGCAGAAGGCCCAAGTTCGTGTGGATGGGGTTCTCTCAGAGCCGGTGACGGTTGCCAAAGGGGTTAGGCAAGGCTGCACGTTGTCACCGTTGCTATTTAACATTTATTCGGAGCAGGTATTTAAGGAGGCCCTGGATGACTGTGATATTGGCATCCCCGTAAACGGATTACCTGTGTCCAATCTGAGGTACGCCGATGACACGGTGCTGTTGGCCCACTCTGAGGTAGAGCTCCAAGCTCTCTTGGACAGGGTTGCAGTAGCCTGCAGGAAGTATGGCCTGGCAATCAATGTGTCAAAAACTAAGTCAATGGTCATTTCAAAGGCAGCGAGTAGTACCATCAGACTAACTGTTAATGGGCAAAGCATCGAGCAAGTTACAAGATTCAGGTACTTAGGGCAGTGGGTGTCGGACACATGGTCGTTGGAGGGGGAACTGCGCAGTCGGATTGAGGTGGCACGTGGAGCATTTAACAACATGCGTAGTATTTTGTGTCGCCGGGATGTCAGTTTTGCGCTGCGCTGGCGAGTTGTTAAATGTTACATTTGGTCTATACTCCTATATGGAGTTGAGACATGGACATTGAAGGCCAAGGACGTGAATCGGCTAGAGGCCTTTGAAATGTGGCTGATCCGACGTATGCTGAGGATCCCCTGGACCGCCCGACTCCGCAATGATTACATCCTTCAACAGAACTCCCTTCAGCGTGAACTGCTGGTGTCAATAAAGAAGCGCAAGGTGTCATACTTGGGGCATGTTATGCGTGGGCCCAAGTACAGCTTGTTGCAGACCATAATGATGGGGAAGATCAGCGGACGAAGAGGAGTCGGAAGGAAGCGCACATCATGGTTATCTAACATACGAAGCTGGACGGGGATTCACCGAGCAGCAGATTTGTTTCACCTGGCGCAGGACCGCGAGAAATATGCAGAAATGATCGCCAACCTTCTATGACGGAGACGGCACTTGAAGAAGAAGAAGAATTCCTTGAATAATCAACCTATGTTTTCATGCAAAAATTCAATATCTCCGATTCGGCCCAAAATGTTTTTCTGGGAAAAAGTCCGTCCGCCGTCCACGCAAACTTTGGTAGTACACAATTTTCTGCTAATCTGAAATTTGGGTCAGAAATCCGTTTCCGGCACTAGTTGATCCTCAAAACTATTCAGCTGTATCGGACCATATTTGGGCGTGTTGGGGTCAAAATGTGTATACCGTGTGGGGTATCATTTTCCACTATATCTCGGACCCTGAAT
Organism: Cyrtorhinus lividipennis; assembly: GCA_019603395.1. Lineage (NCBI taxonomy): Eukaryota > Metazoa > Arthropoda > Insecta > Hemiptera > Miridae > Cyrtorhinus > Cyrtorhinus lividipennis. The sequence goes on from CM034004.1 coordinate 23,455,915, forward strand.
CGATTGGAATGGGTCTGGACCCACCACACCCACCTTTTTCCCCATTTCCCCATGTTCGACATTTTGGCATACACATTTGGCATTTTGGCATACACATTTGGCATTTTTGACGACTTTGGCATAACTCGATTGGCACCCTACATAACTTAGTAAAAAGACAAAACTTCGAATCGACAAGGGGTTCTTAGGAGGTGCTGAGCGCCATAGTTTATATTCATATTATTATCCACTGGGGAATATATTTCTCATACTTCCACTCACGACGAAGTCGTGGAGTGCAATAAAACCAAGTCGAGGGTTGACAAATAAATATATTAGGTATTTACCTACTCAAAATGATATTTGAAGCTTCGGTGAAGTCGAAAGTAATATTTATGAGGTATGAAGTGAAAATACATTATCATACATTATTTGGCGAGCCGTTGCGAAGCAGTAAGTCTGTCCAAGGCCAACCAGCATTGTCATGCCGGTGCCATTAGGTTTGTTCCATCCGTCTAACCGTGGTCATCACGTAGTCCACGGCCTCTGGAATCGTGGTTGGACGACCATCCAACCGTGGGTGGAACGCTCATACGTTTGGTCAAACAGCGTTACACCAGTCATTTCGTGTGACGTAAAGAATCGAACAAGCGAAACTTTCTTTTTCTTCTTCCAGTTTGTGCCATAAAACCTCACTGCCCAAAATCAGTTGTTGTTCTCTGGTTATTTAATGCTTGTCAATTATCAGTTAACATCGTAGCAGTCGTTTGTAGTAGAAACCCACCACTCAAACGAGATTTCCACACCATATAACCACCCTGAGGTAAAAATGAGGAAGGTTATGAGTAGGTTTCAATTGGCGAGGGCTTCCTATGGCGTCCAGAATGAACCACGCTCCTTCCAGTGGTCAGTTTTGGACTTTTGGTTAGACCGCGGTCGACCGTGCTGTCACGATGGAACAGTGGTTCAACCGCTGAGTTGAGCTGATCTTATGGGGGGAAACAGCCATTAACGTGACTGCGCATGCGTCGGTCGACCGCAGTCGAGTGGATGGAACACACCCAATGTTACCTGTCTTCGTTTAATTAATTGATGATTGAAGAAACACTGCCACGCATGTATTCTGAATAGTGTTATCCACCTAGTAAATTTATTCATACGCATGAACTACTCATACCAATAATCAATATTTGGTATCAAGACGTGCAAAAGCGACCTTGAGGAAGCTTGTTCAGAGTCCTCTCTCTTCCTTCCGCCTTTGGTGGAGACAATTGGTATTATTTGGAGACCCAGGTGTTTACGCCAAGGGTCGATGTTCAACGTACCTGTCGCCTTTGCTGGCCATGCTGTTGCAATGTATTGTATTGAAGATTGAAGGGCCGCTAACTATCATCTTGGCCGCTAGGTTCAGCAGTTGTACGCTTGTCGTCGCCCATCGTCACGCCACTTCGCGTTGTCCTCGTTCGGCATTTTCTTCAGACCAACACGAGGTCTTCAGCATCCTCGGTCAATTCTCGTGGGCGTTTTATTCTATCACTGTGGCCGTCAGCATCCTCTGTCAACGTCGACGACGGGAATTCATATTCTCAACTCGGACTTCTGGAATTGTAAGTATTCATCCACTACCATACATCGAGTAGTCGCCACCACAACCCCAGCTTTTGTCTGATCTGTGGATTTTTTTTTTTTTTTTTTTTTTTTTGAATAATCAACCTATGTTTTTATGCAAAAGGTCAACCTCTCCGATTCGGCTCAAAATTTATGTCTGGACGTTTCAAGGTGACCAAAAAAGGTCAATGTATGTCCGCCGTACGCCGTACGCGCCGTTTTAGGTAGTTGACAATTTTCTAAAAATCTGAAATTTGGATCAGGGGTCTGTTCCCGGCCTAGAACGGTCCTCGAAACTTTTCAGCCCGATCGGACCAAATTTGGACGGGGTAGGGGTCAAAATGTGTTTTTTGAAAAATGGATTTTCGAGATTTTGGGCGATTTAGGCGAGTGGGGTATCATTTTCCACTAAATTTTGGACGCTAGATCCAATGAAATGGGTCCCAGAACGATTGGCACCCACTGGAAGAAGTTATGGGTCAAAATGGGTATTTATTACCCTTTTTGGTTGGTTATTCCTTGAATAATCAACCTATGTTTTCATGCAAATGGTCAACCTCTCCGATTCGGCTCAAAATTTTTTTCTGGACGTTTCATGGTGTCTAGATCAAAAAACGCTGCAAATTCTTACACAGGGGTTGGTTATTCCTCGGACCAGGCGCATGGAGACTCATTTCTTCAACATGGGGGAAATGGGGACAAGAGTGGATGCGGCGGGTCCCGGAACCATTCCAATCGATTCAGGGTCCAAAATTTAGTGGAAAATGATACCCCACACGCCCAGGTACCGGAAATCTCGAAAACGCATATTCAAAATGGGTTATATATACCCAATTTGACCCATAACTTCTTCCAGTGGGTGCCAGTCGTCCTGGGACCCACTTCATTGGATTCAGCTTCCAAGATTTAGCGGAAAATGATACCCCACACGCCTAGGTTCCAGAAATCTCAAAAACACATATTCAAAATGGGTAATATATACCCAATTGGACCCATAACTTCTTCCAGTGGGCACCGATCGTTCAGGGACCCATTTCATTTGATTCAGCGTCCAAAATTTAGTGGAAAATGATACCCCACTCGCCTAGATAGCCCAAAATCTCGAAAATCCATTTTTCAAAAATCACATTTTGACCCCTACCCCGCCCAAATTTGGTCCGATCGGGCTGAAAAGCTTGGAGGACCGTCCTAGGCCGGGAACAGACCCCTGACCCAAATTTCAGATTTTTAGAAAATTTTCTACTACCAAAAACGGCGTGGACGGCGGACGGCGGACGGCGTACGGCGGACGGCGTACGGCGGACGGCGGACGGCGTACGGCGGACGGCGGACGGCGGACGGACATTGACCTTTTTTGATCTAGACATCATGAAACGTCCAGAAAAAATTTTTGAGCCGAATCGGAGAGGTTGACCATTTGCATGAAAACATAGGTTGATTATTCAAGGAATAACCAACCAAAAGGTCAATGTCCGTCCGCCGTACGCCGTCCGCCGTCCGCCGTCCACGCCGTTTTTGGTAGTAGAAAATTTTCTAAAAATCTGAAATTTGGGTCAGGGGTCTGTAACCGGCCTGGGACGGTCCTCCAAGCTTTTCAGCCCGATCGGACCAAATTTGGGCGGGGTAGGGGTCAAAATGTGTTTTTTGAAAAATGGATTTTCGAGATTTTGGGCGATCTAGGCGAGTGGGGTATCATTTTCCACTAAATTTTGGACGCTGAATCAAATGAAATGGGTCTCAGGACTATTGGCGCCCACTGGATGAAGTTATGGGTCAAATTGGGTATATGTACCCATTTTGAATATGTATTTTTGAGATTTCTGGAACCTAGGCGTGTGGGGTATCATTTTCCGCTAAATCTTGGATGCTGAATCCAATGAAGTGGGTCCCAGGACGTCTGGCACCCACTGGAAGAAGTTATGGGCCAAATTGGGTATATATTACCCATTTTGCATATGCGTTTTCGAGATTTCCGGTACCTGGGCGTGTGGGGTATCATTTTCCACTAAATTTTGGATCCTGAATCGATTGGAATGGGTCTGGGACCCGCCACACCCACCTTTTTTCCCATTTTCCCCCATGTTTTAAATAAGTTTCCATGCGCCTGGTCTGACGAATAACCAACCCCTGTGTAAGAATTTGCAGCGTTTTGAATATGTGTTTTCGACATTTCTGGTACCTAGGCGTGTAGGGTGTCATTTTCCACTAAATCTTGGACGCTGATTCTAAAGAAGTGGGTCCCAGAACGACTGGCACCTAGTGGAAGAAGTTATGGTTCAAATTGGGTACATCGATGATTCTATTCCGCATTCGTCTACTTAGGAGGAGCTCCTCGTCATTTCTTCAGGTACGATTCATGTTCATTTTATTTTCCATTCCAAATTGTCCAGCAATACGTGCACCCGACCTTAATAAATTTTAAAGACAGGCAGAGCTTTTTCTAATTTATTGAAAACCCCACCCGCTCGAAACGCCAGGTACAACCCATTTCTTAACACTTCGTGGGGTAAAACAATTTGTATTATACAGCACCTATAATCATATCATTGATGAATCTCTCTGCTTTGAGCCATCTAAGTATGTATGCCTTTGCCACTAACAAAGATGCAATTCCGCAGAGTAGTAATGCTGTCCGGGTCTGTTCAGTGAATAAAACAATAGCAAATGGCCAAATAGCTCAGAGAATCAGTTTTCAATCAATTCACCAAACATCCATAATCACTATACACTGCGACCACAATGGCCATACTATTTTGTAAATGGAACTCGCCCTTCAATATTATAACATCATTGACTCCGTAAATATGCTGGTGAACATTCTCCGGGAAATGAATTATTCGCCAGTTTATCGATCTAGTTATACATACGAGCTGGGGTGTTGGCAATATTTTATTCAATCCTCGATGCAACACTGTGAGGCTTCTTGTCTGGCAGTCGTGATAGTGAGTTTTTAAATAACTCAAGTCCTTCTTCCATCTCCACGGAAATTGGTCGTACGAGTACACCTTCCTTCAAGGGGTTATTCACATCATAATTATTCAACATCGGACAACACTCGACCACCGTTGTGCAGATTCTTCATGCATCATTTAGTCGGTTATTCGATATAATATGCGTGATCATGCCCAATTTCATGGATCATCTCCGATCGAGCCCAATATTTTTAGTATACGTTTCATGGAGTCTATATCAAAATCATTGGACCAGGAACATTGGGAAAAAGTGGGAGGAGGTGAGTGTAAACTGTCTCGGACTCATTCTAATCGATTCAGCGTCCAACTTTTGTAAAAATAATACCCCACACGCCTAGGTACCAAAAAATCTCGAAACCGCACGCTTAAAATAGGTACCAATATTGACCCGTACCCACCTCCAGTGGGCCCCAATTGGTTCGGGACCCATTTTGATGGATTCAGCGTTTAAAATTAAGTGGATACCGTACCTCACACGCATAAATCGCCAAAAACCTCGAATATCCATTTTTCAAAAAACACATTTTGACCCCCTCCCTCCCTCTTTAAAATTTTATATTTTTGAGTTTCAACCATAACGGTACGCACAGTGGATATACTATAGCGTTATACTTTTTAGTTGGTTATTCTTGAATAATCATCCTATGTAATCATGCCCAAGGTCATAGTGGATCGACCATCCAATTGGCCTCAAAAGTATTTATTTATATACAGGGTGGGTCACGGGAATAGGGTCAATAACGAAAAGGCATAAATATGGATATTTTAGGAGGACAATAATTTTATTTACATTTTTTGGTTGAGAAATATCTGCAATTTCAAGTTTTAAAAATTACATCGCGCATATGGTGTCCATCTTGTTCATAGCATGAAGCAAGTCGATCCATGAAGTTATCGTGAACGCGCTGCAACAATGGTTCATCAATTGATGCGATGTTTTCTCTTATTGCATTCCTAAGTTCGTCCAAAGTTCGTGGTTTTGATTCATAAATGACTTGAGGCACCCCCAGAGGAAAAAGTCACACACTGACAAGTCAGGTGACCTTGGAGGCCACAGCACATCCCCAAAACGTGATATGAGGCGGCCAGGAAACATATATTATCGCGTAAGACGTTCATTGTAACAGTGGCAGTGTGAGGTGGTGCCCCATCTTGTTGAAACCAAATATCCAAATGGTTGACAAGTTCCCTTCTTCTGCGCAGCTCGGGTCCCAAGAAGTTGTTAACCATGTCAATGTAACGGGAACTAGTGACTGTCAGTTTCCTTGTTCTTCAAAGAAGAAGGGACCAATGATAAATGATTTTGAAACTGCACACCAAACGGTCACTTTGGGGCTATGCAATGGTCGTTCGTGCAGACCTTGAGGGTTCTTTGCAGCATAATAACGGCAGTTCTGCCTATTTACATAACCGTTGAGGTGAAAGTGTGCTTCATCACTCATCAAAAGCACCATGTCGTCATTGACCTCGAATGAAGACATATGTCTAATGCAAATTCCAAACGCTGACGATAATCAGTAGGTTTCAGTTGCTGAATGTCCTGAACTCTGAAGAACAGCTGCCCTCACCCTCTCCACATTCTCTAGAGTTGTAGCAGTACAAGTGGAGCCCAGTGGTTTTTTTTATTTTTTATCTTTATTTTTATTATTATTTTTATTTTTTTTATTTTTTTTTATATTTTTTATTATTTTTTTTTTTTTATGTTTTCAGTTGTTCTCAGAGCATTGACCCACCTCATAACGGTTTTCTGATTAGGAATAGCACCATTACGTTCAATGTTGAAGCATTGTCTGAATGCTTCAGTCACAACTGATTCATCGCTCCTCACAAATTCAACGACACCCCAATGCTCCATAGTGGTAACTAATTAATGGCATGACCTGACGGTTCGAATGAGCTCTCCCCGAGCTCCCTACTCCTTTCCTGTCCGGAGAAAATAATTGAGGAATAATCAAAAGGAAAATGTCCGTCCGACGCACGTTTTATTTAGGTCAGGGATCCGTTTCCGCCTATAGTAGGTCCTCAAATCACAAAACCTCCAAGAATAGCGAAAGGCTATGATTCTATGAAATGCCACTGATGTGACTTAGCTCATTGGAGTACAACCTTAGCAGCTACTGTTGAATTTCTTATGTGCTTGTGCTAGAAGTGGCACCGATAACGACGACTTCCAATTCGACTATGGGGAGATATTAATAATATTATAAGCGGTGGCAACCAGGACAATATGGAAGGATAATGGAATGCCAGTAGATGAGGGACGTAGAAAAATAATGAATGATCATCCCAAAGTACAGGTACCTATCTTCTTATCAAATGAACACCAGGTATGGCGGGTGCCTTGCTCTTCGGCGAGGTGCTTTTACCGTAGAGAGGAAACGGGATCGTTTATTAGATCCCCGGTTATAAATGGGAATCCTCATTCGAAACCTAACCTGAAACAATGCGGTAACTCCATCAATCATTCTGAAGAGCTCCGGCCCTCGTCACATCCATTCAACGACCATCGGAATAGGATTAGCGAGGCCCTGCCGTTCCAAATGAAACAAAGTGGACCCGGACTATGTATATTTAAGGTGGTAATTGGCAAAAGCCGCGATGGAAAGCACCCGTCGGGCTGGATTGGTATTTCTATCCTCATCCCACCCTCTTGCCAAAAAAGGCTTTCCAGGGACTACGGGGAAAAGTTCCTTTTCCACGACCCTTCCCATGTGGTGGGTATATAATTCAATTTCCAGCAAACATGATACGCAGAAATGAATTCTCGTACAAGGGCCACCTGAGCGTATTTATAGCCGTTCCAGACCACTCTTTTTTTTATAGACTTCATCCCCTCCTCGGCCCATCCGTGCCTCGGCTCAAATTCACGTCCAACCGATGGCGGCGCTAAGTGAATCCGACTATGATATCCCTAATTATTACATCCACAGGCTTATAAATAATAAAATGCCTTTGATTTGACAAGAGAGGAGTTCCCTGAGACCTTCAGGTCAGTTTTAAGAGGTATTCCCGTTTAGAACTGTCATCACACGCTCTGTTCAAGTAAGACAATGTAGGTGAACTCCATTTTAATCAGGTCGTTGTTCACCCACATATTTTGATCACTTTCGAGTCAACCGAGGGCCTGTAAAGGCGACAAAATTCCCCAACTGTCTTTTTGACGAACTTTCTAGAAGCGCTTCTAGGCATTTGCCATGTGTGAAAGCTATGGTGGCTGTTCGACTGAAAGTCTTCAAGTCAAGTAACAATCAGTCTGAAGATTGCTGTTAGTAAAACGAAGACAGGATGTTTTTGTAGTGACAGAGCACAAGGCAGAACGAACTGTTTGCAAAACGTTTCCTAGAAATTGGAATACCATCATTTGCAACAGCGAAGGAAGTCCAAACAACTGTTTTCGATACGATCCCATCACTAGACTAATACTCAAATACAGAGTGGGGCAAGATATGAACCGGTTTTTAAAGGCAAATCATTTGAATCAATAGGTAATTCCGTTTCATTTTTCTGGAGCCGCGAACAACAGAATTTCCGCTACTGGGCAGCTAAAAACCCAAGACAAGTCCACTAGAGCACACCTCAGCAGTCTCCCAATGTACCGAATGGCGTCAAGTTCCCAATTCGGTATCATTGGGCCTTAATTTTTCGAAAAGAACGCCAAATAGCACCGGTGAATGCAGCAAACTATGTTTCAATGCTGACAACTCTTTTTGAACCCAAACTGGAAGAAGTAAGTGAGAAAACTAATTTGAGATTTATTGATTCGTCCTGGTTTCTAGGCGTGGCCAGCGCGATCACCCCTTTTTGAGCATTTGTGTCTTATTCCTGGAGGGCTACCTAAAGGAAAATGTTTTTAAACATCCATCACACTCTAGATAAGCTAGAAGTGAGAAACAGGGAGGGAATTAGGGCGATACACAACAAATGTGACAAAAAAACAAAGGAAACTTCCCGAAATCGCCTTCATCAGTGTATTTCTGCTGAAAGCCGCCATCTTGGTGATGTAATCTGATGAAAAAAAAAAACGGGATTACTTTCTGACTCAAATAAATTAAGGTTAATTTTTCTAAATTGACTAGTTTTCCTTCTATTTCCTTTCAAACTCATTCATAAAGCTTGCCCCACCCTGTATCATCCGAGAAAGATATTAGTGAAACTCATAAAAACAATTATGGCCTCAATTGAACGGCAATACGTCCCTCAACTGTGGGAATTGGCAGAGCTAATTATGATTTCTTACCTGGCAAAGCATCTGAAAAATGAATCATTAATTTCCTACCAGTAGATACATACAGAGCTGATTGAGAAACTGATAAACAAGCGAGTAGTACAAGAAGTGAGTGAATATACTCTGCCCTCTCACCAGTTTAGATTTCGACATAAGCACCCAACCATCGATCAGTTGCACAGGATTACTTACATAATCGAACAGGCACTTGAGGAGAAGAATGTCTGCTCTGCTGTTTTGGTTGTAATCAAGGAATATGTTTCAAGCTCAAGGTCATGGGATGTGGACTCTCTCCGGTCAGCCCCGAAATGGTTTTCTAGACGTTTCATGGTGTCTAGACCAATATAAGCAAATGTCCGTCCGCCGTCCATGCCACATCTGATAGTAGAACATTTTATAAGGACACGGGTTGGTTATTCCTCGAATGGGGGATACAGTGGGTGTGGCGGGTCCCAGACCCATTCCAATCGATTCAGGGAACAAAATTTAGTGGAAAATGATACCCCACACGCCTAAGCACCAGGAATCTTGACACATACAAAATGGGTGGATACATACCCATTTTGACCCATAACTTCTTCTGGTGGGTGCCAATCGTTCTGGGACCCATTTTATTGGATTCAGCGTCCAAAAGTTAGTGAAAAATGATACCCCACTCGCCTAGATCGCCCAAAATATCGAAATTCCATTTTTCAAAAAACACATTTTGACCCCTACTCCGCCCAAATTTGGTCCAATCGGGCTGAAAAGTTGCGAGGACCGTTCTAGGCCGGGAACAGACCCCTGGCCCAAATTTCAGATTTTTAGAGAATTTTCTACTACCAGAAACGACAATGGATGGCGTACGGCAGACTGCGTACGGGTACGACGGACGGTGGACGGGTACGGCGGACGGACATTGACCTTTTTTGATCCAGACACCATGAAACGTCCAGAAAAAAAATTTGAGCCGAATCGGAGAGGTTGACCTATTGCATGAAAACAGGTTATTCATGGAATAACCAACCAAAACCTGACATTTGGTCAGAGATACATATTATGCTTTTCTGGCTCTAGTTGTTCCTCGAATGTTTTCAGCCCGATCGGACTTCCAAAAATGGATTTTCAACATTTTTGGTGATCTAGGCGCGTGGGGTATCATTTTCTTCTAAATTTGGTCCCAGAACGATTGGCGCCCAATCAATCATCAATCTCGTTTTCTGGTTCCACTCATAATAGTCCAATTGGTAATGTAATTTTCAAAATTTGATGTGAAAAACGAGATTACTTTCTTGTTCAAATAAATACATACCACTATTTTGAAATGTTACTCTGCAGACCATTAGTTGTTACGTTATTATTTTGAATTTTACCTCCAGGACGTTTGCTATTTTATTACGCTCCGTGATGATAACCACTATTATTCAGCCGTGCATATAGCAATGCACCAGTTGTATAACACGATTAATTAATATACGTTGAGATGGTTGGAGCATTCGGTATAAGTTGTAGCATTGTCACAGCTTATATGCAAAATGAGCACTGAACCGGATGAAGGAAGAGAAAGCTTGCCTCCGCTTTCAGCTAATTGCCCCTACCTGAAAACACTGCAGTATATTACCCTATTAGTCCCTTTCCCCATCGATTTTGAATTAAGCTTCCTTCCTCCCCGTCCCCCTTCCAGTTCCGCAACCCAGCAATAAATTCCGAACCATCGATATCAGGACGTTAGGGGTATAAACAAGACTTGCTGCCAAGTGGTTGGATCTTTCCCGCTTCTCCTATTATCAGCTCTTTCTACTTGATATAAAGATTTCCGATGCGGCGTCATGGCATTGAGTTATGGGCTGGGCTTGAAGCCTCGGTACGCTTTTTCAGGGCTGGGGTGTCGAACCTTCCGACCTTTCTGTCCTTATTTGGAACCTTCCTTTATTAAGATTCCTTCTTCTCATTTTTCGGAATAGAAAGCCGGATGAATAATTGGCAATAATATAGTCAACCTGAATGATTCATCGGTTGGATTCTCCTTTACAAAGAAGCAAGAAAAAAATTATAATAAATTGGAATTCATTTCTTGCATTTAAGAAGCCAGATGTTAGCAGTCGTAAGGACTTACCAAATGAATGTTGATTGTTGAACGTTGATTTCCTGGTATGTATTACATTTACATCAGAAGGGTGAAAATAAGCCGGAAAATTCCTTTGTTTGCGAAAGCCGAAACTCAAAACAAAATCCTTTGTACGTTTGGGAATACTTTTTCGAGCTTTATGGAGAACATGGGAACATAGACCAGTGGGCGTTGCTACTTCAGAGCTCTATAATAACCATACGTAGTATACTTAGTATTTCAGACTACCAGTACCAGACGTGCCACCAGTAACAGACGTACTATACTTACCTCCAGTACCAGACATACTATACTTACCACCAGTACCAGACGTATTATACCAGACATAACACCAGTACAAGACGTACTATACCAGACATACCACCAGTACCAGGCGTACTATACTTACCACCAGTACCAGACGTACTATACCAGACGTACCAACAGTACCAGACGTACTATACTTACCACCAGTACCAGACGTACTATACCAGACGTACCAACAGTACCAGACGTACTATACTTACCACCAGTACCAGACATACCACCAGTACCAGACATACCACCAGTACCAGACGTACTATACCAGATATAACACCAGTACCAGACGTACCACCAGTACCAGACGTACTATACCAGACGTACCACCAGTACCAGACGTACTATACCAGACGTACCAACAGTACCAGACGTACTATACCAGACACCGAGCCCTGGTCGTCCACAAGGGCATATCCCAACTAAACAACGATAGCCTTGGACTGTTGTTGCCAAAAAGTAAAAAATATTGAATGAAGTCTTCCAAAACGCTCTCTGTCTGGCTAAGTAGGGAAGTGTAGTCAGTCATGTTATAGTCAGTATCGTGAAGTCGGCCCCACGATGATGACTCAGAGGCGTTCCTTAAGAAATATCCTATCTTAATTACTTGCCGTAAAATTGTACTTGTTCGGATCTAAGAATCATAGTCGTATGCTTGATAAAGTTGAAAGCCCAAGAAACATTACCATGGTTGCCGGAATGATAGAACCATGGTGTCTATGGTTCCCGAAATAAAGAGGATTGTGGCAGGGATTAAGGGAAGGTTGGCGATTCGCCGGACCAAAAGGTCCCAAAAGACGGGTACTGGTATTCACTTATTCTGGATCTAAAGAGGAGCTGCTGACGTAAGCTACCAACATCCTGAAGCAAGTGGGATTCTACGCGACCAACTCCCAAAAGGGAAATTTCCAACTAACATTAACGGCGAGCCTTGCGAGCTTCAACCACGGGATAAATCAATACAGTTATGACGTTGAACTAGAAACGGAAGATGTTGCAAGAAGTTCGGAATCACGAAGATGAGCTCGAATGAATGAGAATGAGGTTCTATTATCGGACAACCTTCTGCCGTTCTGTCCCTACCGTGATGTATACAGAGAGGATGTAAGCGCCAGTTGTCTGCAGGTGAGAGTTTGAAATTTGCAAGGAAGTTTCTCTACGTGCTTTCATGAGGGGCAGAAAGTTGTTAATCAACTACAGATTCCGCAGTGCACTCTAAGTGTACCTCACGCCGATATTTACCACATTTATGAGAGCGAATAAGCTGAAAAGCTAAAGAGAGTTTCACAGGAAATTTCATAACAATCATAAAATAAAGTTTGAACTTTGCTCCAATTCAAAGGCACTTGACATGTATTTCAGGGAAAGTTGAGAGTAAATCAAGAGAGATTAGTATTCTTAACTTTACTGCCCGAGATGGGTATCTCAGACACCAGCTGACAGTAGCTGAAATAGATTTCAGAACAGATGTACAATTCACATTTTTCGCAATTTAGACACGAGTTGAGGTTGTTTATTTGAGGAATAACTAACCAAAACGCTTAAAATTCTTTCACAGGGGTTGGTTTTTCCTCCATGACAATGGGGGGGGGGGGACACTGGGTATGGAGGGTCTTGGGCTCCTTCCGATCGACTGACCGTCCAAAATTTAGTGGAAAATGATACCCCACACACTTGGGTACCAGAAATCTCGAAACCCAACATTCCAAGTAGGTAGATAGGTTCTCATTATGGCTCATGCCCATTTTCGGTGGGCGCCAATCGGTTTTGGATTCATCTCGACGTTAATGCAAATCCCTGCACTATAGCCAACGACTCGCTTTGTTAACCTCGAATGTCCGCAAAATGTTTATTTCCCCCCTTTACAAATGAATTATTGTTCCCTTTTGCCAGAGCTTTGGCCAAAGGCCTCATGAATATCGACCGCCTGCATTAACGAGATTCTCTGCATGATTCATGGTAATCGAGTTGACCGGAGCATATATGAAAAATATTGTCCTTTTTTTATACACGAACGTCCGAACGATCAAACTACCGAAGGTGTTTTTTCCCCTTTTCCATGTAAAAACCCAAGAGACATTGAAGAACGGAATCGATAAGACCCGGGAAGCTTCATACATATTTACTCCCCTCCTTCAGTATTAACGAATGGATCCCAAAGTGGCTCATCTATTAATACTACGACCCGGAAGGTATTTGCCGCTAATGCCGACCCTGCTGGTTGGTAATGGTGTCTCTTTCAAAAACAGCAGGCGCTGATACCGAATGATGTAGGTACGCGGTTCAATGGAACCAATAAGCGGGGACCAATTTTATTATATGAACTGGCAATATAAGTACATTTTATGTCCACTGTAGGCCTTTTTTCGCAGATCATGGTCTGAATAAAATAAACACCTCAAAAGGAAGAACCTGAAGCGCGCTGCTTTTCTGGAGGTCATACCATTGTTTCTTCAAATCAAACCGAACATGAAATGTATCAACATGGAGTTATAAATTAGATTTTGCAGGCGTCACAAAACTGTATATGTTTTTTTGGACCGACTGATGCCCACTAGAGGTGAGTATAATTCAAAATGGGTATCTACCTACTTATTTTGCATGTGGGTTCGAGTTTTTCGGAAGCGGATAGGCGTGGGGGGTATTATTTTCCTCTTAAAATAATTTTAAAATAATTTTAAGAGGAAAGTGATACCCCCCACGGAATACATGTGATACATTATTAACCTTCAAGCGTTCGCGCGGACGGTCAAGTGACCGCGTTTTTGAAATTTCGAAAAAAGTGCGCGCAGGTGAGTTCTCGGAGTGACTGGAGGGACATGTGTTCCTTAATTAGGTCTCCCACCTAATTCCTTAATTTTGTATTCCTTAATTAGGTCTCCCAGCGCAAGATGAGCTACGTGATCCATCTCGCTCCAGCGGTTCAGTGCAAGTTCAAACTTGAACATGTTCATTTCGCGGTCAAATGACCGTCGCGCGAACTGTGACGAAAATTTTTCTTCGTCCAGCAAAATGTAAGTTCAAACGCTCCTATAATACTTCATTTATACTATTCTGAGACTTCATAGCCCTCTCCCTCCTTCTATTTCTTTCACCAAATCAAACTAGTAATCATTTCATTGTATACAGAGACAAGCGGTATGCAACAAGCGAGGAAATTGCTCAGGTGCTGGCTGAAATGGACTCAGACGAAGATGAGCCGCTTGATGCATTTGATGACTTTTTCGATGACTCAGATTTTGAGCCTGAAGACATCGAACTAAATGATCACGACTTGGATTCTGACTTAGACTTGGAAATCGAAGAACACGATGACATGGATCAAGAAGACGACGGCTTACGTTTTTTCAATGTTTCTGTATTGAAGAGTTTATATTTTCCTTAGGCCTTTGCACATGATAGGCGCTTAAAATTACCAGTTTTAAGGTTAAAAAAATTTGTTTTGCAAAAAATTTCGAAGAAAAAGTTTGTTCCCGGAGAGAGGGTTATTAGATGAATGGAGGCCTGCATGCATATTTTTTAATAAAGAATTTTGATAGAAAAGGAACTTGTCGAGTAGTGCCCTCGGTCTTCTGTTCACACTGCTGCAGTTAGAGTACGTGAAACCGCATGATAATAACAAAAACATGTGGACGGTCAATTGACCGTCGCGCGAACGCTGGTGGGACTCGGATTAGTGCGAACGCTTGAAGGCTAAAGTTCCAGTAACACCTTCTAGTATATCGTAGAGCTATAACATTTCCTTCTCAAAGTGTTTTACAAGTATTTTTATTTACAATGTCTGATTAAGAATTTACAGACCTTCCCAGGTTTGTCTCCTACATCGGTGATACGGTTTGTCCTCTATACGAATGGTGAAGGCCTCTAACCATCTGAAGCATTTAAGTCTCATCAGGAATAAATATTTTTTGAACATCATGTAAATACATTCAGATTAGAGGCCAATAACACGCTCTTTATCACTTTTGACCTTGAAATATCACACTGTTCAGTCCACGGTCTCACTGTTTGTTGAGAGCCGGATTAGTCTGTTCCTAATAATATAACTTTGGAGGGTTCGTTCAGTCGATGTTTGGAACGTAACAGCGACGAAAGAGGAAAGTGTATGGGGAAAAATAATCGAACGATTCCCTTTGGGATGGAAGATCGTGATAGGTGTGCAAAGTGGCGCGATTACCGTGTGATATTCTCAAAGCAATTTCAATTTCCGTTCCCCCACTTTTCCTGAGAGACGATACCCTGTGGATACGAGCCTCCACAGGAAGGTAGTGCCGCCTTGAGGCTCCGCTGAATAATAAATGGTATCTCCTAATGGAGACGTTCGGAACGATTTAGCCAAAACCGGGAGAGACGAGGTGAAGATTGGGTCAACCCTCGGGAATTTCCTCTTTTCTCACCTCCTCAGAATACGTAGTTATTGTGTTGCCGAACCATTTTTACCCATAACTTCTTCCAAAGGGCGCAAATCTTTCCGGACCCGTCTCATTGGATTCAGCGTCCTAATTTAGTCGAAAATTATACCCCACACGCCTAGATCGCCAAAAATCTCGAAAATTCAAATTCCAAAATGCACATTTTGACCCCTAACCCCCCTAAATTTGATCCGATCGGGCTGGAAAGTTTTGAGGACCGGTTAAAGCCGAAAACGAACTCCTGATCCAAATTTTAGATTTTTAGAAAATTTTCTACTTCCAAAACTGGTGAGGATGGCGGAAGGTGTATGGCGGACACAGTCATGGAGGCTGCGGACATGATGTCAGAAGGGGGCTCTTATCAGTCAATAATAAGAGAGTGAACTTCATTTACATCTTACTTTCATTTCCTTCCTGAAAAAATATCCATGCTACCCACTCTTACACCCATTGTTCCTCAATTTGACCAGTATTACAGATTTCACCTTACAACCTCTCTATTTGACTCACCACATGTGTGTTATCGGGGTAATTATCTTCAATATAAAGTCGATAAATTGTGAACCGGAATTTTATTGAGCATCTCAGTCAACAACAAGTAGAACCCACATACGGCATGGTGGGAGCTGAGGATGTTTACAGCATGCTCCACCCAGTGCGCTACTGCGCTAGTACACGCGTCATACGTTCCCTGAATGAAGGTTAGCCATGCATGTGACGTAACTGAAGTCCGCAATTCCTGACAACCAGCATCCCAGCATAATCCATTGCTGGGGTCATATAATGTGTTACTAATTATATAATAAAGTTGTTGAGCTAATCTCACCAGCTAAACGTGGACCATGTAGAAGCCACATAAGAACTATTATCTATACGTAAATACATTCAGAATTGCATGGAACCAAAAATAGAAGAAGAGAGGGGCTGTATTTGTACAGAATTTATTTGAAAAGGCTAAAAGCAGGAAGGGGCTATTAATGAATAATTTCTGACTGGAAGGGTTCCCAATGCGGGGTTATTATTACTGCACGTAAAACCCATCCCACTCTCTGGACCAGTGAATTCAGTGTTACCAACCTAGTCGAATCTGAAGGTAACAAAATCCTGTATTTGAAAAATTGATACCTACCATAGTCATTTGAAATGTTCGGCCGGATGTTCACTCTAATATATTTAATGAGTGGATTTAATTTACGCAGCTTACAGTGATCGATTTCCATTTCATGGTTTAACCACACATACGTTAAAAATATAGGCACAAAGGGTGTCCGTCGCTAATGCAACGACTAGGATGAATATCAAAGCAGCTTCAATGCTTTCTTAAACCTGATACTAGGCCGATTCATAAGAAAATAATGTAACCTTCCAGACTTTCGAGAACGTGGATTTTTCAGCTGTGAGCCGAAGAATCAGCAATCCGGTAATGAGAAGACGGAAACGAGGAATTCACATTAGATTCCAAGTTGAATCTTAAACAAAACGCGGTTTGCTTCTACTGATACATTTTCTACTGATGATTCCTAGTAAAAGGCGTGGATTTTTTTTCTCCTTGGTATGAACTACTGCAATTGACACGACGTCCTGATTCCAGTTGGGAAACGTTTCTCAACAGAGACAACATTTTTATGTGCGTCTTGGACAATGTAAGAAATAATGTCAACAACAGGAAAATCACTGTGCAGGTTTTTTGCGCTTTCGTGTGAGCCATCGAATCGGTCATGCATGATCTACTTCTTGCAATCCTCCCTGATGGAAAAATGAGCTGAGTTCAGTCGTTTTGTTTTTTCTTGCATGGGATGAAGCAGCCACTGCCCTAAACTTTTCAGCCCAATTGGACCAAATATGGGGAGTGTGAAAGGGGGTTGGGGGGAGCAAAATGTGTTTATTGAAAAATGGAATTTCAAGGTTTTTGGCGATCATTTTCCACTAAATTTTGGGCACTTAATTCAATGAGATGGATCCCAGAACGATCGGCGCCCACTGGAAGAGGTTATGGGTCAAAACGGGTATCTATCTGCCCATTTTGAATGTGTTTTTCTAGATTTCTGGTACCTAGGTGAGTTGGGTATCATTTTCCACTAAAATTTGGAGGTTGAATCGATTGGAGTGGTGGCTCCTGTTCCGAGGAATACATCTAGTGGGCTTTGCAGATGACACAGCGATGATTGTGAAAGGGAAATCATGGGAAGAGGTAAAAAATAAAGCGGAGTCTAACATGATAAAAATGAATGAATGGTTTAAGGAAAAATCGCTGAGACTGAACTTTACTAATACTAATTTCATGACTCATGCCCGTATGGAATCAATGATCCCAGATATTGGAAAGATTGTATGCCACCAACAACAAAGATGTCCAACAGATTGTGTTTGTCCCACAATCTCACAGGTAAAAACGAGTAAATATCTGGGAGTCATGATAGATCAATGCTTAGACTGGGGACCCCATCTAGATATATGGAATAAAAAGCTGAGAAAACTCATTCCGATATGCCATGAGGTGAAGAATTTCATGACTCACAAGCTAAAGAGACAGCTATACCACGCATTAATACAAGCCACATTGATATATGGGATAGTAGCTTGGGGTAATACTCACAGAATCAAGTTAAATTCATTATCGGTGACATAGAAATTGTTAATAAAAATATTATTAAAAGAGACAGACGGTACTCGACAGCAGAATTATTAAAAAAATTCCACGTCCTAAACTTGAGGGATTTAGCAGGTAAAACTACCATGGTATATGTACATAACATGTATTTGGAGGGCAAAATATCAAACAGTGACTCCAAGACTAGAAGCGGTAGCCAAGTCACATTGCTGATGCAACGAATGTGCACATCGGCAGCGCAGCGGTTCTATTTATTTGCGGGTGTGATAAATTATAATAATTTACCAGAAGTTATAAAATCAACAGATAATTTATTTACTTTCAAGAAGGCCATGAAGATTTATTGTATGGAAAATAAGTAGTGCACAAGTTACTAATTAAAAACTGTTTACAGTTTACTAAATGTATCATTCTAAAAAGTAAACTAAGATAAACCTAAGCGAGAAGAAAAAGAAAGTGTTCTACCACAATATAAACAGCTCCTAAGCGCGAGCAAATGCTCATGGGGAGGTAGTAGCATTTAATAATGTATAATAATATTCTATGTAATGTTTGAAATATTAAAAAAAAATAAATAAATGAATAACCAACCCTTGTGAATGAATTTACAGTGTTTTTATATTCTAGAGAAGTTGAGAAAAAGTAAAATTCACTTATCCTTTCCTATCATGGTCTAATATGGATTCACCTCTTGACAGATCTAACCTCAAACACTCGTACCCTTGTTTTGGTTGGTTATTCCTTGAATAATCAACCTATGTTATCATGCAAAAGGTCAACCTCTCCGATTCGGCTCAAATTTTTTTTCTGGACGTTTCATGGTGTCTAGATCAAAAAAGGTCAATGTCCGTCCGCGATAACACCGTACGCCGTACGCCGTCCGCCGTCCACGCCGTTTTTGGTAGTAGAAAATTTTCTAAAAATCTGAAATTTGGGTCAGGGGTCTGTAACCGGCCTGGGACGGTCCTCCAAGCTTTTCAGCCCGATCGGACCAAATTTGGGCGGGGTAGGGGTCAAAATGTGTTTTTTGAAAAATGGATTTTCGAGATTTTGGACGATTCAGGCGAGTGGGGTATCATTTTCCACTAAATTTTGGACGCTGAATCAAATGAAATGGGTCTCAGGACGATTGACACCCACTGGAAGAAGTTATGGGTCAAATTGGGTATATATTACCCATTTTGAATATGTGTTTTTGAGATTTCTGGAACCTAGGCGTGTGGGGTATCATTTTCCACTAAATTTTGGACGCTAATTTCAATGAAGTGGGTCCCGGAACGATTGGCACCCTCTGGAAGAAGTTATGGGTCAAATTGGGTATATATTACCCATTTTGAATATGCGTTTTCGAGATTTCCGGTACCTGGGCGTGTGGGGTATCATTTTCTACTAAATTCTGGATCCTGAATCGATTGGAATAGGTCTGGGACCCGCTGCACCCACTGTTTCCCCATGTTCCCCATGTTGAAGAAATGAGTCTCCATGCGGCTGGTCCGAGGAATAACCAACCCCTGTGTAAGAATTTGCAGCGTTTTTACTGTACAGCCTACGTATGTTCACGGGAATAAGGCCGACTGAATCGTCAGGAGGTTCTCTTCGCTCATTGTTCGTTTCCATGCGAACCAACTTGCTTCATATTGTTACAGATGGTTCATGGATCGAGGAGCATATGGGAGAATGACCAGAGTCAGTTACATGATTCACCATCTCCTGCATGTTGGAAATGTTTGCTCATAAATTCCACGACAACGTCCGGCCGGAAACTCTCGGAGCACGTCGGAGTTTGGAGAACCTTTCTAGTCGCCTGTTCTCTTCGCGAATCACGTACAGTGAGCTAACGACTAATCGAGATAGTCGGAATTGTGGGACGCTCGTAAATATCTCCCCGGTTGGGAAAATACCGCGAGACTAGACCAGAAAACGCGGCTAGTTGTTCAGAAAATACGTCCGAGCGTTATGACTCCATGGTGTTTGACTTGTTCTCCGAACCGCGGGACCGCTCATCAGAACCAAGTTGAGCGTGCGAGTTACGCCACATGAATTATGCAATAAATTTATGAAACGACAACCTCTTATTCTGTGTGAGTGAAAAAAGGAGTACATAATCAAACCCACAGTACATTGGATAGCTGAGAATTCAATCAGCCGTCAGAATTAGCCTAACTCAATGTCTGAATGGTCACCAAGCATAGCGGATGACAATTGTCACCCTTTCTCTGAGTAGGCAGGTATTCTCTTATTTAAATGTGAGAAACTTATCCCTGTGAAAATAATAGGCTGAGTTATTCTGTTAAATGATTCATCTCTATGTACACCAATACAGTAATATTAAAAGTGGTAGATGTCCTCCCATTTTCCTGGTTGATTTCTCACCATTGGTAATGGCGTGAATAGCCAATCTCGTGTTCATAAAATTATTCTACCCAGTATATCGTGAATATTGAGGGGACACGCGGAGTTTATTACTAGCCCTCACTACCCATCAGGAAGGCAGTGGTTTCAGCTGATTCAACTTCTACTCAAATGCACGCCATCTTGGGTCGCCGCTTCTCGTTCTTGTCTTCTTGGCTCTCATCAGAAATACTTGCTTTGCTAATAACCCATCTTCTGAATTCATCCGGTTTCAAATACTTGATTTCCTCTCCTCTACTGAAGAAATACATCCCATGTTGAGAACAAAGTAGTTTACTTCAGTATCAAATAACACAGACACCAGATTATTGGGTGAGTTACATCAGTATTCTTGATTTTGTACATCCCCAGGTTACCTAGGGGCACTAGGTGGTAGGAATTTGATTTATCAAGAAATACTCAAGAGTAAATGTATTTTAAAATATACTCTACACCGCTTTACGGCGACAACCAATAAATCCGAGGACCGGGCGTACTGAGACTCATTCCAATCGACCCAATGTCCAAAAATGAGTGGAAAACGATACCTCACACACCTAAATCGACGAAAATATCGATGTTCACGCAATTTAGATGTGTATCAGTGTTTATCACCTTATCGATTAGTCGCGATGGTACTGTGTTTCCTTTCTTCTCCAGCCTCCAGGAACCGGTGTATTCCTCATGTCCCCACTCAAAAGCAGATAACATGCTATTGTCTTGCCAGGCAGTTACGTGATAGCCTTCACATAATCCAGCCACCTGCTCGCATAGGCCCCAATTACAAATATTGAGCCAAATCGACCGTGAGCTGACCTTAGCGCGCGTATCGCCATCGAAATTTGGGAATAATACAACCATCTTGGCAGTCAAACGTGGCCAGCCGTCATTGTCATTTAGCATTCTACTTACCAGTTCATCCGATAAATCTTCCTCCAGTTGGTTCCACTCGCGTTTGCAACTGTGCGTTCGTTCAAGCACATGGGGGGCCTCACTATTCCCATTCTGTGAAGAAACTAAAAACGCTGCAAATTCTTTCACACGGGTTGGTTATTCCTCGGACCAAGCGCATTCGGAGATTCTTTTCTTCGACGTTCGGTGTGGCGGGTCCCGGACCCATTCCAATCGATTCAGGGTCCAAAATTTAGTGGAAAATGATACCCCACACGCCCAGGTGGACGGCGGACGGCGTACAGCGGACGGACATTTGCTAATTTTGATCTTGACACCTTGGAACGTCCAGAAAAAATTTCTGAATCGGAGAGATTGACTCTTGCATGAAAACATAGGTTGATTATTCAAGGATTAACCAACCAAAAAGGGTAATAAATACCCATTTTGACCCATAACTTCTTCCAGTGGGTGCCAATCGTTCTGGGACCCATGGGATGAGTTCGTTTCGTGTTCAACCCGGAAATTAAGCTATCTTTCGTGGACCAACTATATTTCTTCTACATGGAGAAAGAAACAGAAAATAAGTTGTGGCGATTGATCACGTCTTTAGACTCTCAAGTCCACTACATTCCTCTGCCGACAAAGTTTCAAGGGCGCCGAAAGAAATTTGGAAAAGCGACGTCTTCTTGTCACTTCTCACGCCTCGAGATGCTGTCATTTTCTCGACCTATTATCAGTCCGACGCTACAAGACTTGGCAACTCAGCCGCAGGATAATGGACAGGGGAAAAGCATCGTCAAACTTCCAGCGAGGTTTTCTGCTGGAAGGAACATCTTCTGCTACCTTGGATCTTTTATCATCGCGTGATGTTCACCTCTTTAGCGCGAACTCGTTTGATGAGTATTGCTCCTGAGCCTCAAGAGAAAGCCTTGTTTTTACTTTTAAAACGATTTTTTTTTTATTAACTAGAAGGTGAAATGTCAGTCCGTGTTTTAGATAGCGGAATACATTTTTAAAAACGCTGCAAATTCTTACACACGGGTTGGTTATTCCTCGAACCAGGCGCATGGAGATTCATTTCTTCAACATGGGGAAAATGATGGAAACAGTGGAAGTGGTGGGTCCCGTACCCATTCCAATCGATTCAGGGTCCGAAATTTAGTGAAAAATGATACCCCACACGCCTAGGTACCAGAGATCTCGAAAACAGACATTCGAAAGGGGTAGATAGGTACCCATCTGGACTCGTAACCTCATCCAGAGGGCGCCAATCGTTTCGGGATTCATTTAATTGGATTCAGCATTCAAAATTTAGTGGAAAATGATACCCCACACGCCTAGGTACCAGAGATCTCGAAAACAGACATTCGAAAGGGGTAGATAGGTACCCATCTGGACTCGTAATCTCATCCAGAAGGCGCCAATCGTTTCGGCATTCATTTAATTGGATTCAGCATTCAAAATTCAGTGGAAAATGATACCCCACACGCCTACGTACCAGAAATTTGGAAAACACATTCGAAATGTCCAGAAAAAAGCCAACATCGCGCAGGTGGCATCCCGTGGCATGCCTGTGCTGGGTTTTCTCAAGAGGAACGCCAGAGAGTTCTCCCAAGCATCAGCTCTCGTGTCTCTTTTTAAGGCTCTCATGCAATCCATACTGGAGTACGCGTCGGTGATCTGGAGCCCGTCCTATGATTGCCAAACAGTGCAGATCGAGCGTGTCTTCAGGGCATTCCTCCGTTTCCTCGCCTACAAGCTGTCTATCCCCCGCAAGGACCTGGATTACAGTGAGAGAGCTCGTTGCTTCAATCTGCTATCTCCCGGTGATCGTCGCATGAGCGCCAATGTGTCGTTCCTCCATGGCTTGCTCTCGGGGCGTATTGATGCACCCGATCTCCTGGCTTGCGTCGGCTTCTATGTTCCTCGCCTCAATTCAAGATCTACCACACCATATTCTGTCCCTTTTTCCGCTATGAACTACCTTTCCAATCGTCCAATGAGTCGCATTCCTCGCCAAGTCAATCTCCTCTCCACCTCTCCTCCCTTCATGATATTGTTTCCTCGCCTCTCTCATCCATTAAGACTGCTCTCATTAACCATCTCTGCTCTGAACCCCAACACGACCCTGTTTAGCTACTCTTTGTTTCGTACTTCTGTGACTCCTGATTGTCTGCCTGATTATTTTCTCATTTGTAATTGGGTTTATCCCGTATCTTTATGAATAAATAAAATAAAAAATAAATAAATAAAATAGTAGAGAGAAAACGGCTATATAAGAAAATACTGGAAATACCATAATGCAGAATTATACGAGAGGAACGAGAAAAAAACATTAAGGGTATGGCAAGAGGCTTGGACAGCAGAAACCCGGGAAAGATGGACTGGACGCTTCATTCTTAGTATCCCTGCATGGCTCGAATGGGAACATGGTGAGGTTAATTTCTACGTAACACAGCTTCTCTCGGGCCACGGGCTCTTTCATCAGCATCTTCACAGAATGGGAATAATGAGGACCTCCAGGATGGCTGTGAGGGAGCTGGTTACACAATGTTTTGTATAACTCATGTGGATTCCCCATTCTAAGGGGGAAAACAGTGTGGAGTGTCCCGGATTGAGTGTTACACATATCCAAAAATTCCAAAAACTCACTTTCGAAGTAGGTAAGTACTTAGGTACCCATTTTGATCAGCGGGCACCAATCGCTTCGGGACCCGTCTCAATGGATTCAGCGTCTAAAAGTTTTAGTATATATATAGTATATAGTTTTTTATGTAACCAGGGAAAAAGGGTACACATATCGCACCCCTTCGTAATAATTTGGGTAATTTCCTGATTTCAAGTTCTCAGTTACCAAAAACGGGAACTGATTCACATTGCGTTGAAACATCAATTTACCGACTAAACGTCCCTTGTCTTCCCTCGCATCCCCTTCGGAAGTTCATTTACATTTTCCACGTCCGAGGGGGAAAATCTCCAGCTCTGGAAATGATGTGCTCGACGAGGGGTTGGAACTTGGTGCTTGAGAGCAACAAGGTCAGTCCATTTGCCCCGAGGATGCTGAGGGTTGTACGCATAGCGTCGGCTGTGGGGTGAGTCGCCTCGGTAGCCACCTTGAACAATAACTTGAATATAAATGGACGATACTAAGTCAACTGGATTTGAAACAACCTCCAGCAGGAACTTCAAACTCGGTTGAATTCAGAATGTTGAGTTTCGTTGTATTTCTTCTCTTGCAGCTATCCTGGATTCAATTGAGCAGGAAACAAAGAACGCTAATAATTCTTAAACAGCATAACTAACCACATCCTTGGAGCAAGATGGAGGGAACAGTTAGTGTGGAGTGACCCGGACTTATTCGAATGGATTCAGCGTCCAAAATTTAATAAAAAATGACACCCCGCACGCCTAGGTCGCCAGAAAATTTGGAAAGAAACACATTTTTACCCTTGATGGTCGACCCCCATGATTATTTGAAGAACAACCAACCAAAACACATTCTGACCCCTACCCCCCAGAATGTGGTTTAATCACGCTGAATCCGACTGTTAAGAGGAGCAACAGCAGCCGGGAACGGGTCCCTGACCAACATTTCAGATTTTGAATGGTTATTCCTTGAATAATCAATCTATGTTTTCATGCAAAAGGTCAACCTCCCCGCTCCGGCCCAAAACTTTCTTCTGGACGTTTCAACGTGTCTAGATCAAAATTTGCAAATGTCCGTACGCCGTCCACCCCGACTTTGGTTCTGGTAGACCATCTTTTTTATTTTATTTTTTTTTATTGGACCAGAACGCTGCAAATTCTTACACAGGGGTTGATTATTCCTCGGACCAGGAGCATGAAGACTCATTCCAATCGATTCAGCGTCCAAAAATTAGTGGAAAACGATACCCCACACGCCTAAGTCGTCGAAAATGTCGAACATGGGGAAAATGGTGTGCGGCAGGTACCAGACCCATTCCAATCGGTTCAGGGTCCAAAATTTAGTGGAAAATAATATCCCACACGCCTAGGTACTAGAAATCTCAAAAACATACATTCAAAACGGGTAGGGGGATACTTATTTTGACCCATAACCTCATTTGGTGGGTGCCAATCGTTCCGAGACCCGTCTCATTGGGTTAGCGTTAAAAATTTAGTGGAAAATAATACCCCACTCGCCTAGATAGCCGAAAATTTCGAAATTTCATTTTTCGGAATACACATTTTGAGCCCCCCCGCTTTCGCTCCTGGTTTAGGACCAGGTTTGGTCTGATCGGGCTGAAAAGTTTCGATTTTCGAGTGCCAACTAGATGATTCATTCATCATATTATGGAGCTTGTCTCATTAAGCGCCTTTAGTTTTTACTAATTAATATTGATAATATTTATATGGAATAACGCAATGTAGCTGCTGTAAAAATGGCTATAACAGTGTTTTGCGCAATAAAATGTAAATTGTCCCTTCTACATTCCATCCTGGATTAAGGAGCCCAACACGATAATGGCAAATGCTGGTTAACTCGAATGTTGCACTCTCGGCTACAGTGAGGAGCTACAATATTAATGCTGCAATCCTAATTTATTTTTAACAGTTTTAACTCATATTTGATTCGTTTCCATCCCTGAGACCGCGCGTAAATTGAGTGCGTAGATTGAATTGCAAATCCAATTCAAATCTTTTTAACCATGTCAATTGTGTCACTGTTGATCTAGAATGGTTTGAACCACTAAGGATGGGTAATGGCTGAACCTTGTGGTTACCTACGTGCATCTTTAGGAGCAGATGACACTTGGTTTGACTGTCGTGACGCTAATAATGTTTGATGAATAAACATTTGAGAGCTGGGGGGATGTTCGCGGCGAGTCGTTTATTGTAGGCCTCGGGGGTGCACGAGCTGAGAGGCGGTAGGTACAAGTGGTTCATTTATGGTGGAATAATTCAAATATGCAATTCACTTTTCTCTTTTTGAGGGAAGGGTGGTGGGTTGTAGCCGTTGCGATGAATATTACATGAATATCGGGTGAGCAAGATTTCTCCGCTCATGTAAATGTAAATGGGAACTTATACAAAAGAGACTGCATGCAGGCGGCGTACAAGTACAATGTGGAGTGGTGGGTTTTCTCGAGTGCAAGCGAAAAATGCAATAAACGACTCAGCTGACTCAGTGTTTTTTCACGTCCGGTAAAATCCCTTTGTTGTCATCATGAAATGAAACCAATATTATTCCAAGGGAGTGAATATTATTCTGTAAGGGGCAGGAATGCAAATTGATTGGCAAGATTCCTGCGGTTAGCACTGACAGCCACAAGAATGAATAAAATATTCGGGGCTCCTTGATTTTGATGAATAATTGAGACTCTTAATTGATAGCATCTTATCTCTTCCGAATATTAAATACATATAAGACTGATACCTACTTAATAGGAGGTAGGGACTGAAATTCAATAAGTCTGTTAAATTGGTTCACGAACCTGAGGAGGCTTTTGATAGGGGTGGATTCAGCCGATTCCCTTTGGATGAACACTTTTCCTCCCTCTCAAACCTATTGACCGTACTTTGGTTGATCGAAGGGTGATTAAGTGAGTCAGGGTAGGCGGGCCAGCGAAAAATAACGAACTGTTTTTTTATCTTTATTTCTCGGAGGGTTGCTGTGCACGTCATAAGGGCTCAGCCGCTCCCGCACTGTGCAGTTATTGCCAGATGTGCCCGATGCAGATGCCCACTAATTGAAAGGCTCCCTCATCCTCTTATTTACAACAGCGCTTCCACTCATTCCTGTTTGAGAATAACGGACAATATCAACATCTCCCTATATATCTTGGAAGAGTAGTAATTAATTACGTCATCGTCTTGTTACGTTCCCAAAACAATATGAATGAATGAATGAATGAAAACATGCTTTATTCTTACTAATGACAGTTGTATCTTAAACTATAGCATACATGTAATAATCATGGTCTCAAGAGACCGTCTGATGAGTTCACCGTCCGCAACATTTAGAAAATAAGGAAAAAAGTAAATAAATAAATAAATAAACGCCTCAACAACAACAAAACAACTGAGTGGTAGGCAAACATGATATAAAATTTAACAGTCGCAAACAGATGAGTGGTGTATAACATGTTGTAAAAACTATAACAGTCTCAAACAAGGGAGAAACTTTTTATAAACCAAGATTCAATATATAACGATAACAGTGATAAATTACTCTTCATATACATAACAAATTTATTAAATAATCAAATAACCAAGTCAATAATAATAATCTAATCATTAAAGCCATATTCACTCATGAATTTACTCCTCAATTCCCATGCAACTGCACAATACTGAACCAGACCGATGCTCACCCCCCTAATCAACCTCAGATAATCCTCCCAACCGAAAACGGACCTACTAAAGTGCACTACACTTTCCTACAAAATGAAACGCATTTTCTACCTCCCCACTACTACATAGATCACACCTTTGGTTACCAGCGTCGTATGGTCGAAATTTAAAGGCCAAAAGGTCACACCTCACCTTGAACAACCATCTACGAGATCGGAAATTACCCACTTGCTCCAAGGGTATCATGCTTCCCAAAACAGAAAAAGTATCAATTTAAATTTTGGGAAAAATATCACATGCGTGGAGCATACACGTATTGTAATCATCCCCGCAGTTAGTTTTCAAGCGTTTCCCTGACGCGTAGGCAAGCATATACCTGATGCATTTACGGCTGTAAGTCCACCCCTCCAACTTCACCCCTCCACTATCCACCTTTCCCCCTCCCCCCTCCACCCCTAAAGGACACACCACTCATCTCATACACATAAAGGTTACAAGGCCTTTGGTATAGGCCGATTTGATAGGTACCTACTGTCACAGTTTACTTCAACAATTATTGAAACAAATAATTTACAAAATTCCAAAAACATTTACAACATTATGAAAAACTATCTACATACAAGCTTGTCGTAACATCACAACATGGCACCTTCTTTAATCGCAGACATCCAATAATATCACAGCCATCATCGCAGCTTTTTCGTTCATAATATTAACACACTCACTACATTCAAATATAATAAAAATACAGTCAGTAATTGTTACAATAACTATGTTGGGGGCAGAATTAATAAGGTATGTGCATAGCCGACCGATGCGGAGAATGAATGACGCTGCAAATTCTTTCACAGGGGTTGCTTATTCCTCGGACCAGGAGCATGGAGACTCATTCCAATCGATTCAGCGTCCAAAAATTAATGGAAAATGATACCCCACACGCCCAGGTACCAGAAATCTCGAATACACACATTCAAAATGGGTAGATAGGCACCCATTTTGACCCATAACCTCTTCTTGTGGGTGCCAATCGTCCCGGGGCTCATTTCATTGTATTCAGCGTCCTAAATTTAGTGGAAAATGATACCCCACACGCCTAGATCGCCGAAATTCATTTTTCGAAATTCAAATTTTGACTGACGATGAAATTTTTTATTTACCGTGAATAGATGACCTAAAGTGGAGATGATCCTGCTTCTATTGATGGTCCCTTTCCTGTTGGATCGCGTTACTTATAATATAAATTTTCGAGATTGTATTGTTCCTTCGTAATATTATCATATGCCTACAGTATCACAGACTCAATAAACAATGATATTATACGTCAGCTTCCCTTTCTCTGATTCCTCATTGCCTAGAGGCAGAATTGAGTGGTTGCCGCTATATCATTCACAAGTCAAATCGTCATCGGGTTACGACTCGAGTCAATATGATAACTCAAGCGTTATCAACAATGGATTCGCCGTGCATCAACGTTGATTGGCAATAATAATAATATTGATGAGCCGAACTATCCGTAAGATGAGATTTAAATACAAGCAGTGTAATATGGTCGTGTGCGCTATGTATCCGACCGTATCCACTCAACGACAGATGAATCGCTCGATAAACCCATCCGTCTCAAACGTTTGATTCATGCAAAGTTATGCACGTCGACCTCCCGCCCCCCACCCTGCTAATTAGATGAAATTGCTCGGCTTTGTGTTACGGTATCGATTAATCAAATTAATTCGAGGTCAGTTCCACTGAGCCGAGCGTAAATGCTAAGCGTTTTCACTCTCGGAGCCTGGGTAAGAGAAAATGTGGAGTCTCGGACCGATAATTTTCTGTTCCCTCAGCTCTGGCATGGAATCAATTTGAGTATTTTCTATACTGCGTGGAGTTAGTCTGTTGGGAGGGTACATACTAGCCTAGTAAGAAGGAAGAATGACAGAGTACGGAAGAAGAAACGTAGTGGAGGAACGACCGGGTAAAGGGAAGGAGCGACAGCAAGGGAGGAGGAGGTTGGAAGGGTATGGACTAGCTGCATAACAAGGATGAATGACAGCATATGGAGGAAGAAACAAAGTGCAGGAACGACCGGGTAAAGAGAAGGAGAGACAGCAGCGGAGGAGGAGGTTGGAGGGGTACGTACTAGCTACGTAACAAGGAAGAATGACAGCATACAGAGGAAGAAACTAAGTGGAGGAACAACCGGGTATGGGGAAGGAGTGACAGCAACGGAGGAGGAATGACCAGGTTGGGGGGGTACGTACTAGCTACGTAAGCAGGAAGAATGACAGCGTATGGAGGAAGAAACAAAGTGGAGGACAACCCGGTGAGGGGAAGGAGCGACAGCAATGGAGAGGGAATGACCAGGTTGGGAGAAAGAGAGCTATATCAGAGATATTCAATCAATCATTGACACTCCAATCTGAATCGCCTTATGTTTTACATTGGTGTAAATTTAATAGGCTGGAAAATAATAGTATATTCACTTATCCTTTCCTCTGGAACACAATCAAGTCCACAAGAGTTGAAAGTTAACTTATTTGTGTAGTTCATTAGGTTTAAATATTTATGGGGAGGGGCCGTTCCTGGCTAAGTCGGTAAACAATTAGGTATTTTTCGCCTAGGGAGACAGGAAAAAGGGGGGATTAATAAAGGAGGAAGGAGAAAAGGGCTGCTCTAACAAGAAGTTCGGCGGGAAAGTGTGGCGTTGGTGAGGGGGGGGGGGGTAGTGGGGAGGTGTTTTCGGACTGGAGTGGGAGCAGGTTCGCCTCTTTATAACAAGGTTTGTCACCGCACAAACTACCCCGAAGGGCCCCTTTTTCGGACGAAGTGGGGGAGTTGTTACTTCCCCCTTTCCCTCTCTTTATACATCCTACTTCTACTTTCTCCGCTTTACACTCACAATTGGTAGAGAAAGCGGCTTGGGGGAGGAAGTGGAATTCTCACAAACAATCTTCCACAAGCCTAAACTACTGCCGTCTTCATTCCATTCTTCTATGGCGTTTTCTCGGACTCGAGGAAAGGGCGAAAACCGGAGGGTTACTTTTTGTCTCGTTGTGCTTCTCGCCAACAAATGGTTGGAAATAAAAGTCTGTGAAGGTCCTAGCCTCTTATTTGTGCCGGGTTTTGGGCGCCCTGCAAACTCAAAGTGAGCGCCCAGGAAAAGGGAAAATTATTTCCCATTTTCATCTTTGTGAAATATACGAGACACATAAGAACATAAAAGCGAGTAAATCTGGAAAACTAATTGACTATGATGAAAGGATTCCTCTCGTGGAGAGGATTTGCGGTAGCTTCATCCTCCATTGTCACGGGTCGTTATATTATGCTCTGTTCCTCCGTCGTTATTTTAAACAACTATCCATCAAGCACATTACTCCACGGCCACCCCCGTGCTTACCTACTCTCCAGGTGGCCTTTCACACGACAAAACGGATGGGAATCACATTTATAACTCAACAACTGGCGAAAAGTACCAAGGTATGTACAGCAGCTTTGATGTCTGAATAGCGAAATCCGGTCTTGTTTCTTCACGGTTCACGATTGCGAATCACTATTCATATTCCTATACCCTCCGAGTCTTTAGTTGAACACAGTTCAGGCTCACCACTGGGAGTAATAATAATAGAATATTGAAGCCTTGAGCACTACTTACACCTCCCTTTGTCCCTTCGTCCCATTCTGATGCCCATTCCTTCCTCCGAATCACAGAAAGAGATGATGAAGTCTTTTATACAAGTTTTGTAAGTAGAAATATTATTTGTAACATTGTGTAGAAGACTACAGTGCCATATTACAAAAACAATTTGTTTCCGCCGAGAGTAAAAAATAAATGAATAAAAACGCTGCAAATTCTTACACATGGGTTGGTTATTCCTCCAACCAGGCGCATGGAGACTAGTTTGAACCTCGGACCAGGCGCATCGAGATACATCTCTTCAACATGGGGAAAATAAAAACAGTGGGAGTGGCGGGTTCCGGACCCATTCCAATCGATTGGGTCCATAATTTAGTGGAAAATGATACCCCACACGCCTAGGTACCAGAGATCTTGAAAACACACATTCAAAATGGGTGAATAGGCACCCATTTTGACCCACAGCCTCATCCAGAGGGCACCAATCGTTCCGGAACCCGTCTCATTGGATTCAGCGTCAATAAATTAGTGGAAAATCATACCCTACACGCCTAGGTAGCAGAAATCTCGAAAATACATATTCAAATATGGGGAAAATGGGGGAAACAGTGGGTGTGGTTCTCCATTGTCCGGTGTCCTCAAAGAAATAATTTCTTCCGCGAACATTATCAATCTTAAAATAATAAATTGAGGATATTCTGACCACCTATGAGGAAAAAAAGTTTGCCTCGGTATTTTTTCGGATACGGAGAAGGCCTATGATGAAGTTGAGCATCCAAGATTACTCTACTAGGATGATACCTCATCTCCCTGACACTTACTATCGGCTGATCCTGTCTTACATCTCGCAACATACATTTACCGTGACATTTGGTAGCGCAGTGTCTACTTCAAAGGCAATCAAGGCAGGGGTTGCTCAAGGCAGTGTCTTGGGGCCTTTTCCATACCTCCTATATGCAAGTGACTTCCCGGCGCCATTAGGGGTCACTATAGCCCAGTTTGCGGATGATATTGCTGCTCTCTGCAGTTCTCACACGTGTCAACAGGCAGAAAATAACATGCAGCTATTTCTCGACGAGGTAGGTCCGTGGTGTGAGAAATGGAGAACATCCATGAATTCCACTAAGTCTACACTCGTCACTTTTACTTACCTCAAAAATATAAAACCTCCTCAAGTCAGACTGAATAGCATCCAAATCCCAACCTCAGATCGAGTGAGATATCTGAGAATCATTCTAGATTCGAAGCATACATGGGCGCACCATATACAAGGTTTGGTTAAAAGATGTCAAAGCAGAATTCACCAACTAACGTTCCTCATGAGAGTCCAATGTCCTTTGTCAAATCACTCTAAACGGTTGCTCTACACTATGCTGATTCGCCCAATATGGCAATATGCTTGCGGGATATAGGGTTCAGCAGCGAAGACTCATGTACAGAAAGAGCAAATAATACTGTCGGAATTTCAATCTTCCACAATGATCTTAAGGTCGCTTCGCACTGCCAGTAGTACCTACGTCTGCCGCTGCATTGACACGGCGCTGGCAGCCTGATCCTTTTCTCATCTGTTTCTCCTTAGTACGAGTACGAATATGGAGTCTGTGTTGTTGTTCGCGCGTATTGTTCTAGCGTTCGATTGTGGAAAGACGCCCTGTGCAAATCGATGTAAAGCTATTCTGTTTCGTTTGAGATCTGACTTCATTGGAAGGTATGTAAATATATTGTGTCATCCGATCTTTTGGTTTCACTCATAAAAGCCCGGATTCCGATAAATACAAAATAGAGTTCTGTACGACTTAAAACCGTACAATTTGAAGTCGTACGCTCAGACCCGACAGCAGCGAGGAGACGACACCCTTGGGAAACTCGAAACCCAGACATCCGCCGCCGCAGGATCACCAGCAAAGCATTTTCTCACGGGCCGAGAGAAAACTCGAGCGCTGAGAAATCCGCAACATTTCGGAATTTGAGGCGCTCTCAAAAGCTCCACGTGTCCGGCGAGTCAGCAGATGGGAAGACACCGCCCATCGAGCGATTGGACATTTCAAGATCCCTCCACTGCTTACTTCACCAAATAAAATCCTCTTTCGAACCCCCTCCAAGAGTCTGGAGCAATTTTGGGGACGCCTAGAACCAAGATTGGCTGAGGGGTGGGCCCAAAGGAAAACTTGCGCAAACTTTGGGCCCAGGAGAAAACACAAGAAAGCGAGGAAAAACTATTCTATGTCTAGCAGGTGAAGTGTGTGCTTCAACAGCCTTAAAGACCTCTAGGATCGCGAGCCGGACCGCAGGAGTTCAAGTCCGGCCCGGAACACGCCCTCTCCGACCTTCCAAAAGAACAGTCGAGGTAGGAAAGATCAATCTGGTTGAGCTGATAGGTAGGAATTCATTTTGTTATGTTAATATTTTATAGATCCTAATTGTCTCAATTTCGGAGAATATTAATTACCTACTCAAAAAACAGTTGTTCTTTTTCTCCTTCCTTGCAAGTTCAAAGGTTGCGTCAAGGCATTGGGTGGACAAACAGATTCCTGGCAGTGATGTCCGCTTAGAGGCTAAAACTGGCAGGAATATAACTCTTACAAGTTCTGAGAATAACGACCGGAGCTCCATGATTTGTACGAAACTCAGCGTATACTGATATGGATATGCCCATCGTTTCCGAAATCACCAAAGAAACCTATAAACGCCTCAATACTTCCATGCTCAACCACCCAAATGCCTTGATTCGCGAAATCGGTGAACTTCCGCCACCATTACCACCTGAAAGGAGGCTCAAGAAAACAAGGAATAACCAACCAAAACGACCGCAAGATCTGGTAATTATACCAGAACGCTAATGCTGAACATACATCGTTACCCCACAAAAAGTGATCACAGATGTTATTCAATTATTATATTACTGTTAAATTGTTACATTAAGTGTTTGTATTATCTACTTTTCGGTTGTTATTAGAATTAATATCTACCTAGTTGTAGGACGATCGCTGGATCGAACCTAACCACAAGTCCCATGTGAATTGAGGCTACGCCTTACTATATTCATGTAAAACTAACTGAATTAATCTTATAAAAATAATAATAATAATAAACCATTGCGCAATCACTTCTTGTATCTCGGAAAAATGGACCTTTAAACTCACACCTTGCGGCTCTATTAAGCATCCGAACCCTGAAACTCGTTTCTCGATCAAATATTAGTTTTTCATAAACTGCTCTCTTTGTTCAGCAGATCGTAATCCGTGGAAGTAAATTGCGTTTCAAGTGGATCGACAGACAAGCGAGGAGAATTGATCTCCGTTGCCGTTCTTCCATCTAGTGGATTTTGTCATAACAGTGAGCCCGGGTGATGGAAGGTAAAACTTGCACGGGTACCCAGCTAACGTAGCAGGAGGGCGTAAAAGTCGAATACGTGAAACTGGGATAGTCGTACCCATCAAAACCGTCGCAATAAACTCCTGACGTAAACACCATCAGTCAAACCTGACCACCTGCCACCACCGACCCAAGCTCAGCTCAAGTTGGCGAAAACTCCGCTGTCGTGGCTGAAGGTGAATGACCGAAACAACGAATATTGGCCATCGAAAGGGCCTTCTATCGACAAGGCCGGCTTCTGAATGGTGATGTGGTCCACGTAGGGATGAACAATACTGATCGATATCGAGACGGTATCGATACTGGTATCGGTAAAAATAATCGGGATCGAAAAAAGTATCGAACAATAACAGTACCTCAAATTTTTGTTGAAAATTACCAATTAAGAATCAAGAAGGCCTTCTCCTAAAGGTTGCTACACTTGTTTCGGCCAGAACTTCGAGTATATACTTCGGGTATATACCATAGACTACGATATATACTCGAAGGGCCAGAAGCTTTGGAGAGAGATCCCTCTTCCCTGCTTTGGCTAGGGGTTGTCTTGTGAAGAAGAGGGCACCAATCGTTCCAAGACCCCGTCTCATTGAATTCAGCGTCCAAAAATTAGTGGAAAATCATGACCCACACGCCTAGGTACCAGAAATCTCGAAAACACGTATTCAAAATGAGTAATAGACAGCCAGCGGACGGACATTTGCTTATTTTAATCTAGACACCTTGAAGCGCCCAGAAAAAATTTTGGGCCAAATTGGAGAGATTGACTTTTTACTTGAATACATAGGTTGATTATTCAGGGAATAACCAACCAAACGGACGATTTAAAATATATATGAAATATATTTAAATTCTATGTGCACCCAGAATAATCAACTGATGCGGCGTAGTCGGCCTTTTCCGAATTTTTCCTTTGCAATGGGGAAAATATCCCATTTTCCTTCATGAACGAATAAACACATAATTAGTCTATCGAGTTAGTCTTTTCGTTACTTGAAAAAGCAAAAAGCGCAGCGCTGAGAAAGCTCAATCTTAAACAAAAGCACACTACCGACCAGTTTTTCGACGGAAAGGATTTTTCGATGATGAAACCGTTCCAGAGGGATTTGCAAAGCTCCCATTCAATCTTCAGGCTTGAAGTTGAATTGGAGGGTTCAGAAATCACATGATCCAAGAAAGAAGTCACTCCCCCTGCTGAATTTTTATTTAAACTGTAATCCTAATTCGAGAAAGGTGGGGGCGGAAGGGTGAGGAATTCCAGATGGTATAAGGGTTGATCCTACCGGATCTACGTTTAGGGGTGGTATAAAGAAGGCAGCTAGTTAGGAGAAGCTGCATATTATCAAATCTTATTGCTTGTCGTAAGGCAGGAGGGTGTGGTGGAGAAGTCTCTAGCGGAAGAGCAGTTATTTTGATGTGCTTCCTCTTACGACTCGCGCAGAATCCTTGAAGGGGCAGAGTTGGGTTGAGAGCACCCAGGAGACCGTCGCCAAATCTACTCGCAGCTTTTGTACTACAGCTTAGGGATTCCCCTATCTCCAAAACCGCTGGATCCTTCCCTTTCCAGCTCCAGACTCGAAATCCGCACTTCTTTTTTTGCTGCCCAAAGAGACGCCCAAAAGGGGGTCATTCGCTCTTTAGCTCTCCGATACCCAAGTCCCCGAAAAATCCTAGGATTTCACGCTAAGACCTTCGACTCTTCCCCTAAAACCCGGATCGGCTGAAACCTTCCCGTTTGAATTAAGTGGGCAACGATTGAAATACAGATGGGAGAGAGGGATCAACGGCGTTAGGAGAGTTTGGGGAAGTGAATGTTGATGGGGCGGTCTAAACGTGACTGCTCTGAAGGGAAAAGTCAACGTTAGCTGTGTTAGTACATAAATTGCCTGGAGTAAAAGGTCTTCGACCCTTTCTCTCTCTCTCTTGAACCCACTTGGGAACGCTATCAAATAAACTGCGGAGCTACCCAACAAAAAATTGCGATCACGTACGAAATATAAATAAAATTATTCTGTTTCAACAGTATAAATTGAGCCGAGGGTTGGGGAAATAGTACCAGAAGGGGATTTGCGCTTGACTTTTTGAATCTGCTGAAGTAGCAGGCGTGCGACCCTGAATCCGTTATTTGAGGAAGCATCGGAAAAAGTTTAGTTTCCGAGTTTGCGGTCGGCACTTGGAGGCCTCGTATCTAGGGGCATTGCAACAAATGTCGCCGGGTGAAAACACTCCCCTTTTTAAAAGTATGGAGTAGTCATTATGCACTAGAAGGGAGAAACTGGCTGTATTGACTGGTCATGCTCTCCATATAATTGAGTGGACAGAAATAATAGTTTATTATAACTCAGTACTTTTTTTTAGGGGGGGGGAGTGAGAAAAATCTTCATATCAAATAAGATGTCGGGGGGGACCTCAACCAAAGACCCGGGCATGTGGAGATTTTTACCCACTAAAAACCTCACCTCCTTTTCCCACTGCTGCTTAAACGGCTTAAACCACTAAAAGAAGACAGAAATTTAATCCCAGTCCATCAATTTGGGCTCAGGCAACGTCGCTCTACGATTGACCAAGTTCATCGTATTACCAATATCATAGAAAAAACCCTTGAGGGTAAAAAAATTTGTGCCAGCCTGTTCTTGGATGTAGCCCAAGCCTTTGATAAGGTTTGGCACGGAGGTCTCCTGTACAAGCTGCACAGGGACCTTCCAAGACAGTATTATCTACTTCTGAAGTCCTATCTTGAGAATCGGCACTTCATAATAAAGCAAGACGACCAATACTCTAGCCTAAAGCCCATTGAAGCAGGAGTGCCGCAAGGAAGTGTTCTTGGGCCATTGCTCAACTTGCTGTACACAAGGGACCTCGCTCAACATGAAAACACAACGATTGCCACATTTGCTGACGACACGGCTATCCTATCAGTTGGGGCTGATATCGATACCGCTACTACCCATTTGCAGGAGGCAACAAATAAGGTCACCCGTTGGACTAAAACACGGAGAATGAAGTAAGTTCACGTCAACTTCACCAATCGCCATGTGCCAACAACGGAAGTTGAGGAAACTCGACCGTAGTACCCTACGCTGACTCTGTCAAGTACTTGGGTATGACTCTGGATTCAAAACTCAACTGGAGGAAGCACATAGAAAAGAAGAAAGAAGAACTGAAGATCAAGTTCAGACGCATGTACTGGCTTATGGGAAGGCATTCCCATCTCTCCCTTCACAACAAGCTGCTCATCTATAAGCTATTCTCGCCCCATCTGGAGTTACGGTATACCACTCTTGGGCTGTGCCAAAAAATCCAACATTAAGATGATACCTACAAACCATGCAAAACAAAATTCTGCGAAGTATAGTTGCCGCACCCTGGTGGTATATGCGTAACGACGATATCCATCGGGATCTGAGGATTGAAACTGTCAATGAAACTATAGTCAAATTCTCAAGGAAGCACGAGCAACGCTGGCGAGCTTCGGCGACTTAAGCGCAATAAACCTCTGGACCTGACTGTGCTGTGCCAGCTAGAGTGAATGTGATTGAGTATTGTGTCCCGTGCATAATGCTTACTAACATTCAAAATTAAGATTTGCTGAAATCTTATCTTATCCATGTGATATCCTGCGAACAAATATTGCTAGATGATGTATTTAAATTCAGTTGCAATAAATAATTCCCGAAAAAAAAAAAAAAACTTTTTCCACGGCTTAGCCCGGAACTGTTTGGCACATTACTTCAGGCATTAACTCAGTACCATGAAGATATACAAATTTGGCAAGGCATGGACAAGGAGGGCATTACGGTCGAGGTCGGGAACGCCTCCGATCGGATTGGATACTCTGGAGGATAAAGCCAGGTTCATATTCATGTAGCATCTTGAAGTATGTAACGTGACCAAGAGAGGCCGAGCTGCAGCCAATAAAAAACGAGATGAGAGTTAAAGGTCAAGAATGGGTTTGCTTCACGTAAGCATCCGACGATTTTGATTAAATACAAAGTTATGTATCATCTGTAACCGTTCTGGCTCTTAATGAGTGAATTCAAAGTAAAGAAGAAAAGGTTCTAACTCTATCTCATGCACGACACACGAGTACAAAGAACCAGAATGACTGTGTGCGTCCTCCCTTCCGTTTACGGAAATCATAGTAAGTAACATAACACAACGTGACACAAACGTTGCATGAGTGAGAAACCGCCTTAAAAACCAACCGCCAAGGCTGCCACGTATTTTTGCATCTTACAACGCTGACCACCGAAATCGCCGAGAAAAAATGGTGAGTGTGCTGGTACTGTGAGGGGACCTGGATACATCCGCACAGGCTGTATAAGGCTGTCATCCGCAAAGAAGTTGTTGTGATGGAGATTTCAACACAACCATAAAGGGACAACAAATTGAAAATGTGGGTGAATACATTTTATCCAGTGAGACGACGAAATGCATTTATTTATTTCATTTTGAATGGGCAAGCCCGGACGATATTGCACAAAGATCGTGGCAGAGAAAGGGATTTGAAACAGGCAGCTGGATCGCACAGCAGCTCGCGGCAGCAGGATGCATATTTTCGAGATAAGGGCTGGACTGTCCAGAAGGAGCATATGTAGGGAGATTAGAGAATCTCTAATTTGAAAAAGGGCTTCTTCTCCTCAACTATAGTGATGGAGCTATAATGATGGTGGTAGTAGAATGGGGACCAGACCATTGATGTGTACCCCAGAATCGGTAGTAAAAGAGACTGCGAAAGAGATGCAGCGTGAGCATAGCTGAAGTTCAGCGTGTTCCTTTTCAGCCCATGGCTCTCATTGCTCACATTGCAGGTATAATTACATAATGAAGTAAAAGTTAATGTGAAATGATACCGAAAGAAACAAATATAGACGAGAAATACATAGGAGAATGGTTGATGCTAGTTATTGTTGTTATAATATTGAGACATGGAACACAGCAAACATGGTTAGCTAACTACGAAGTGAATAGCTCACAACAGAAAACAAACCCAGGAACAAGTAAAAGCTAGGGCAATTAATTATACTGGACTAGTTAAGGCATTGTTCCGTTGCAAATTCTCACACACAATTGGACCAGGGTTGGTCATTCCTCGAACCAGGCGCATGGAGACTAATTTAAACCTCGGACCAGACGCATGGAGATTCATTTCTTCAACATGAGGAAAATGGGGGAAACAGTGGGTGTCGCGGGTTCCCATTCCAATCGATTCAACGTCCAATATTTAGTGGAAAATGACACCTCAAACGCCTAGGTACCGGAAATCTGGAAAAAACACATTCAAAATGGGTGAATAGGCACCCATCTTGACCCATAGCCTCATCCAGAGGATGCCAATCGTTCCAGGACCCGTCGCATTGGATTCAGCGTCCATTGGTGACATGTCCGACATTTGCTAATTTTGATCTAGACACCTTGAAACGCCCAGAAAAATTTTTTGGGCCGAATCGGAAAGACTGACTTGTTGCATAAAAACATAGGTTGATTATTCAAGGAATAACCAACCAATATGCATGATACTTTTGCAAAAGTTAGCAACTGACTGATCGGTGTTGCTCAAGAGGGAGTTTCCAAACGATGAGATGTCTGCAATGAAATGATTCTCCTAATAAGATGTCCTAACGTCGTGCGGGATGCTCAGGTTGAGGCAACTTCCCCATCAAGTGCCAATGAGCGAGTGGAGCAACACATATGTTAAGGTGACTTCTTCATAATCACCATGAAAACTAGTAGTCAACCATAAAATGCAATAACAACGCCTCTAATGACAAAATTCGTTACATTAGATTCAATCACAAGATACTAGCACAAGGCACACGGAAAGAATATATCTCTAACAGCACAGGGGGAAGTTGACGTGGGCAGATAGGATTGTCCTTTTGAAGAAGGGTGGCTGTTAAGGTTATCAGCAAGCAATCGTGAAGATGGTCATCGAGAGCGTAGTCATCTGCTTGGACAACAGTGACTACATGAGGAACGAGGATTACACCCCATCCAGACTGGCTGCTCAGTGCGAAGCGGTCGATTTGATCATCCAATCTAAATTGGGGTCTCATCCTGAGAATCACGTTGCTTTAATTGGGTTCTCAACAAACCGAGTTATTACAAATTTGACTACCAATGAAACTAAACTGATGACTGAACTTAATAATATACGATGTGGGGGAAAAATAAGGTTTTTAGAAGGATTAAACGTGGCTCAGTTAGTCCTGAAGCACCGTCCGGTCAAGACGCACAAATGCCGTATAATTGTGTTTGTGGGTAGCCCAGTAATGATTTCGGAGACCGATGTTGTCACTCTAGGAAAAAAGTTTAAAAAAGAAAACGTTGCTTTAGACGTCATCCGATTAGGAGGAGAAGATGGGCATAGAGAATTGGAAATGTTGGTTGCAACAGTGAATGGAAACAACGGGAGTGGCAAAAACACATACGTCTCCGTACCAACGAACGCCACGGTCTGTAACTTTTTGGTATCGACCAACATTTTGTCAGGTTCAAATGGGGGAACACTGCAAATCAACGAGGCCGATGACGACGAGGATCTTAGAAGGGCGTTAGAGCTGTCGCTGAGGGATGCTGAAAACGCGACGCCACTGCCGACGACGACGTCTTGTCCGACAGGGATCCAAGATGGAAACGCTCTCTCGGACGAAGAACAGTTGGCGCTGGCAATACATTTATCGCTTCAGGATGCTGAGCGCGGTATTGCGCCTTTGATTCTACCAGTAGCTGGGGAACCTCCACAAAATGGAGCGTCTGATAAGAGCAGCAAAAAACGAAGGGATAGCTCACCGACTGCAAATAGTTCTCACAAAACCAACAGCGATGAAGAAGATGCGAAAAACAAGAAGAACGCTAAGTGATAAATGCTTACCAACCACCACCACAATCAGACCCCAAAAATGACCCTTATCACAAAGATACAAACCACTCTGTGTGTCTTATCATTCTTCCAACCAGACTCTTTGTGGGTGACCGTTTTCGCCCCATGCTTATGTCCATATAAAGCAGCTCAGTTGATCAGACGATGTTGAGATACCTGCACAGTAGGTACTCCATGCTTTTTGATTACGCCCACTAGATAAATGGATACAGATTCCAGAAAGTCCAAGATTCGCGGTTGAAAG
Organism: Cyrtorhinus lividipennis; assembly: GCA_019603395.1. NCBI lineage: Eukaryota > Metazoa > Arthropoda > Insecta > Hemiptera > Miridae > Cyrtorhinus > Cyrtorhinus lividipennis. The sequence goes on from CM034004.1 coordinate 23,497,847, forward strand.
CGTTGCTCGAGGTCAGACTCACCCAGGGGATTATCTTCTTCAAAGTTGATATTTCAACACTGTGTCACCTCTCTTGCGTCCTTTAGATAACAATTGACATGAAATCGTAAACCTGGAATAGGTGTACGGAATGTACAGTAGTTTTGGATAATATTGGTTCTCCCTAGAAAGAGCATAGCCAGTGGTTACGAAACAACACATTAGGCGGCTCACGATTGGGTGATTTATAAGGTAACTCTCAAGTTATGCACATCGCGGTCTTATTCGATCCTCGAACAGCCAGGGCGTTGTTTTCGGTCAAGTACCACTTCATACCACTTCTGGCCGCTCTTGCTGAGCACATTTCGTTCAACGTCGATATGGTGGCGTACCCGGCGGGTAAATACGGCAATGACTCCAAAGCACACGTTATCGAGACAATGAACTGCGTAAATCAATTGGAGAACAATAAAGTTCGTGATTTTTAATTGAAATTATTTGACTTGAATGAGATGTAATTTTATTGTAAACAATCGAGTAAGGCTCCAGCAGCAGCAGCCCAATGCACCCAACAGGGTGCGGCCCTGTAGCCAGCAGTTAGCAGCAGCAGAAATAGTAGAAAATATGTAAATGCTTCAAATAAAGACTGAATAACACAAAGATATTTAAAAATCCAAATTTTATCGGTAGGTCTCTTTTGGGCGTTGGTGGGTTAATGCATTGACTTCGATAACTATTTAGAAAACCTTAAGATTCGGTCTGTGGTGAATATTTTCGACCGATCGTCCCCTCTTACAGCTAATCTCTTCCTTCTGGATAGATCAATTACACAGGGGTCCACTGCAGTGTCCACCCCCCGCACCTAGACCTAGTGGCCCATTGTGCTAACCCCTGAAGCTCATCTTGGCCGAAGCTCCGTGTTCCCGACTAGATCCAGCAGAGCTCCGACCAGGTTCTCCTGGTTGAGGATGTCCCTTCGGTCCGAAGTCCCGAAGGTTCTAAAACGCCTGTGTTCCAGGGCAGGGCAATTGAAGACGATGTGAGGCGCTGTCTCCTCGTCTTCGCCACAGAATCTGCAGTCAGGGGTACCATTGCGTACCCCAATCCTGCAGAGATGGCTCCTGAAGTCCTCGTGTCTTGAAAATAAGCCTCCGTCTGGATAAGGACGTACAAGTTAACGGGTCCTGCATCCTATCGACCCCTACCTTCTTCCTGACACTACTTGCGTGCATCTTTGCCTCCATTAATCCACTAAAAATTGGAAATGTCTGAGAGCTGTCTGACTCACGCGTCTGACCTTCATTTGTTGAAAAAGAGGCTCTTGCAGCTTTGTGGCAAGCAGTGCTACAACATGGGCTTGACAAAAACTGTGCTGACGTTCTGATTCTCTTATCCTACAAAGTCAGAATTTAAATCATATTTCTGTTTCCATTTCAGACTGAGAAATTGGCCATACTGAACTGTCTTTCTCATTGCGAGTTCTGTAAAGAAATGGGTACCTGTAATATTGACGTAGACTATCACACGCCTGGTTGCATCAAACGAATAAAAAGCGACGTTTCTCTGTTGGTTGACTGTGAGTTCCGCAAACGGGCCGTCCAATCCTCTGTCTACAAGCAGTGGTTCCAACATTGGCAGTTTTTCGAACCAAACGGCAGCACCAACCCGATCACTTTGCTCATCAACGGCAAAGAAGAAATTTTGGGAATCATGCAGACCGGCCTGTTGGGCGCGCTCTGTCGACGCCTGCGGGGCCGCGCGTACAACCAGATTTGCTCTAGTTACGTTAAGAAAGAAGAGATTTTGAGGTTTATAACGAAGAAAAAAGAAGAACCGCCTACTAGCAAAGGGAATGTCATTTTAGCGCTGAGATGGGTAGTTTCATTGGTTTGGACATCGAAATATATCACTTCTTAGCTTCATCACGGACTGGCGCTCGTATGTTCAAGAAAAGCGGTTGAGGTATTCCTGATTGAGAAGATTAATGTGAATTTCGTAGTTTCTTGATATGTGAAGAAAAGTAGAAGAAAAACCGCTGCAAACCCTGCTCACAGGGGTCATTTATTGGTCCAGGAGCATGAGGAAAAAGGGAAATCACATGGTTGGCACGAACCAGGAGCACGGAGCCTATTCAATCGTAAAGCGTCAAAATTTCTGAAAAAATACCCACGGTACCAGAAATATCGAAAACACATTTTCCAAAGAAGTAAATCGATACCCATTTTGACCGGATAACCTCATCCAGAGGGCGCCAATCGTTCCTGGACCCATTTCATTGGATTCAGCGTCCTAAATTGAGTCGAGAATGATTCACATTATGACCCCCCCCCCCCCCCAAAATGTTTGACTAAAGTTATAAACAGAGGCACACAATATTTGCAGAGGAAATGCAGTGAAATTCCACCACCAGGTTGCTACCTAGTTTACTGGTGCAACTTGCAGGCTGGCAAGCAATATTATTTCAAAACGCTTGACTCTAAATTGAAATCGACCACCAGCCGCTATGCAGGACCAGCGAATCTGGATCCAACATTCCGCTCCATCCGGGTATTTTCGATAAGTGTTGGGATGGCAAATGGCTTAGCTGAAAGTGGCATGTGGGAAAATCGCGGGTCCATTGGAGTCAACCATTGCGAATAAGCAGGGGCCCGCTCCCTCTGAGTTATATTTTATACGAAATTCTCCCGTCCACCCCAGAGGGGAAAGTTTGATCCCGCCACCAACCCGACCATTTATAGGAGCAGTTTACATGATAAAACCTTTCACAAACACCGCTTTAATACATCAGGAGTTGCGAAGGGCTTGGTGGAGAGTGGTATTTTACAAATTACAGGCTTTTCTGGCAAAAGGGCGCGTTTTAGATGGTGAGGAAGGGCCAAGGTTCGGACAGAAAGGAAAAGTATTACCCGGAGAAAACAGGGGAAGGGCAATGGATATAAATCTCGCCCGTACCGATTCTTTTCTTTTCTTAATTTACCAGGTTTAATAGAAGGGTTTGAGATAAGGTTGTGAGATTTATTCAATTGGTCTTGGGGAAAAGATGGAGGAAGACTGGGTAAGTGGTGGAGGAAAAGGTTTTCGATGGCGGCGAGAGGGTGTATAATGTATAGTAGCTGGCCAGCGAAGTACAGGTGGTCTATTACACAGCAGCTTATCTTACGCCAGAGACTTTACCCTGATAAGTCACAGCCTCTGTTCAACCGTCCGGGATTTATATCCGTCCGTTCAGAAGCGCTCGAATCCACCCCTACCCCATTCCCGGGCATCCTTCCCGGTTCAAATCAATTAAACGGTTGGAGAGCCCAAGTGAGGTTATCGGTGGATTTGAAGGATAATGGAGAAAACGTCAATTTGGTCAGCAGGTCAACCACGCGTGCATGGATACCAACTGATTATTGGCATTCGCGCTTCACCAAATACTATCGCCAATGCATTCAGATCTAACACATGTAAGGGCAAGTGTAGTGTGGGGTTCAGGGGGCGCATTATTATTATTATTAACAGTGTAAGCGATTGTACGCAGAATAGCTACTCTTGCGTACATGATGGTCATTAACCATTGTGCGTTTATTTTCACGTCTTTTCACCACAATTGTTTTCCAACAACGTGAAAGTTTTCAGGACAGTAGCAGTATTTGTAACGCGCAATATTTCAATCTCAAATCCATGAGATAATACATTTTTTCTCGAAACGAAGTTATGCCTGACGTCAAGATTTCATTCCGACTCACGCATAAGACCGCACAAGGGTTCGAGTACACAACGCTGCAAATTCTTACACAAGGGTTGGTTATTCATCGGATTCAACGCTGCAAATTCTTACACAAGGTGTTGGTTATTCATCGGACCAGCCGCATAGAGACATGCGGCATAGAGAAAATGGAAACAGTGAGTGTGGCGGATCCTGGACCCATTCCAATCGATTGAGGGTCCACAATTTAATGGAAAATAATACCCCACACGCCAAGGTACCAGAAATCTCGAAAACACAAATTCGAAATGGGTACCCATTTCAACCCATAGCCTCATCCAGAGGGCACCAATTGGTCCAGGACCCGTCTCATTGGATTTAGCGTCCAAAAGTTAGTGGAAAATGATACCCCACACGCCTAGGTTATAGAAATATCGAAAATGGGTAGATAGGCACCCATTTTGACCCATAACCTCATCCAGAGGGCGCCAATCGTTCCGGGAGCCGTCTCATTGGAATCAGCGTCCAGAATTTAGTGGAAAATAATACCTTATTTTTTTTATTTATTTTTTCTTTTTTTAAGTATAATTCGAACAGTTATCTCGTTTATATTATGTGCTGTTACTACAAGTACTCGTGCCACTGAGTCCAATCGGAGGCAGAGATTGGTAAAGCACGTCCATAATCCCAGGGAATGGGCCACATCGCCAAATAAAACCACACAGACTTGCAGGAAGGATCAACTGTTCAGGCGTGGGACGGCGAGGGTCGGCGGTGGCAAGTTGGAGTTGGTGAGTTCGAAGGGGAGAAAAAGGATCCGTTCGGAGTAGGTACGTCTGGGTTCCGCCGTCCAGAGTATGGAGGCAACCAAAGGTGGAGGAGTCGGGCGGGTCGGAGGTTTGAAAAGGCTTGCGGTGGGGGTTGCGATGAGGCAAGGGGAAGAAGCTCCTCTGCCGCCGTACATGCCTTTAACCGCAAGTCTTCCCGGAGCCCAAAGTCTCCGCTCCGCTCCTTCCCCGCCCTTCGAGCCGCCTCACCCTCGAGGCTCCGCACTTGATAAATTAACCAAGCCTCCAGAATTAATAGGCTTGAACTCCCGCAAGCCAACTTTCCAATGGGCTTTAAATCATTAGGAAATTCAATAAAGGAAACTCTTGTAAGATATAGTCTCGCATTTTCTTGTGGAACAAAGATATCTCCGTCTTTAACGATTCCACCAGTGAAAACCGGGTGAGCCCGTGGAAAGGGAGCTTGACACTTATAAAGCACAAGTTTTGTTCGCGACAATGTAGCCTTGGAGCCCTTTCAGCCGTTGCTTTTCACCCGTTAGCAGTCCTCAGCGGCAGTTATATTTTTCACTTTTCGAGTAACTTAAACAATCCCCAGAATCAATTAAAACAGCAATGTATTTTATTCTCTCGCTCCCATGCTCACTCTATACTGATAGTACGGAGAGTTGATCGGCCATTGTATCTGAAATAAAACGGGCACAGTGATTAAATACCAACCCACTCAAAACTATAATTCTAATTAATTCTTAATAATCGTCTCTGATTGGAAAAATCATCAGTTGGCCATTCACCATCGCTCCAAATGGCGTGTTCCGCCGTTCACGCCGACTTTGGTAGTAGACATTTTTCTTTGGTGAGGGGCCCGTTCACCGGCTCTAGTTGGTCCTCAAAACTTTTCAACCCGATCGGACCAAATTTGGGTGGGGTAGGGGTCAAAATGTGTTGAAAATTGGATTTTTGAGATTTTCGGCGATTAAGGCGTGTGGGGTATCATTTTCCACTAAATTTTGGACGCTGAATCCAATGAGACGGGTCCCGGAATGATTGGTGCCCTCTGGATGAGGTTATGGGTCAAAATGGTTACCTATCTACCCAATCCGAATGTGTGTTTCGAGATTTCTGGTACCCAGGCGTGTGGGGTATCATTTTCCACTAAATTTTCGATCCTGAATCGATTGGAATGGGTCCGGAACCCGCCGCACCCACTGTTTCCCCATTTTCCCCATGTTGAAGAAATGAGTCTCCATTCGACTGGTCCGAGGAATAACCAACCCGTGTGTAAGAACTTGCAGCGTTTTAATCTAGACACTTTGAAACTTGTTGATTATTCAAGTAATAACCAACCAAAAACAAATTGGACAATTGCCTCAAAGGAGAATAGTGCTTGAAATTGATGAACGTAATACCGGATCAAGCTTTAACTGAAATCCATCAAGTACACGGCAGCCAGTGAAGACGTAAATTAAAACAATAACAATGTTTTAAAACACTCATCTTCTATTTTTCAATGATTATTTAATTATTTCATTTCTTTGTTCTTAATAATGAATCTGTAGATAATGCACATTTTAATTGCTTTTTGCGCATGCGTGTTAAATGTATATATGTATGTATTTGTAGACTGTTCAACTATTTACCCTACAAATTAAAATTAGACATGCAATGAAAATGAAAAGGGGGTGATAAGTGTTAGTCAACCCCCAGAAGGTGGCGATGGGTAACAAAAGGTTGGGAACCACTGTATTTGGCCAATTGAACTTGAGCAGCACGCGCTGTAGGGTCTGACTTGTATATATTTGTGATGACTCCTCCATTCAGCTGCTTCGATGTGCCTTGATTTGACGCACGTGCTCTTCATAACCCTGAAAGATTTGATTGTACGTCTTCACTAATTAAAATGAGTTCCTCGAGCACTTGCCAGAAACGTCAGTGAAATCATTTGGCTTGCCAGTTTTAAGCTCCTATTTTCCTGGTTAATCTGAAACTAGATCACTAAACTGGAAAACCGATAGTTTCCATTCAGATCATGTTTGTACCATGGTAGTTAAAGCAAGAACTAATGTACAAAATCGTCGTTCTGAGCAATGATCAGAAGTTTTTTTCTCAGCGTTGACTACCTGGTGTTCCGCCTTGGTTGGAAGTCTAAGCTCCAATATGTTTTCTCAGGTTTATCATGCCTGAATTTGCTAGGGTTTAAATAACATTAGTCAGTAATTATAGTCAAAAACGCTGCAAATTCTTACACAGGGGTTGGTTATTCCTCGGACCAGGCGCATGGAGTCTCACTTCTTCAACATGGGGGAAATGGGGAAACAGTGGGTGCGTCGGGTCCCAGACCCATTCCAATCGATTCAGCGTCCAAAATTTAGTGGAAAATGATACCCCACACGCCCAGGTACCGGAAATCTCGAAAACGCATATTCAATATGGGAAATAGATACCCATTTTCACCCATAACCTCTTCCAGTGGGTGCCAATCGTTCTGGGACCCACTTCATTGGATTCAGCGTCCAAGATTTAGTGGAAGATGATACCCCACACGTTTAGGTACCAGAAATCTCGAAAACACATATTCAAAATGGGTAATATATACCCAATTTGACCCATAACTTCTTCTAGTGGGTGCCAATCGTTCTGAGACCTATTTCATTGGATTCAGCGTCCAAAATTTAGTGGAAAATGATACCCCACTCGCCTAGATCGCCCAAAATCTCGAAAATTCATTTTTCAAAAAACACATTTTGACCCCTACCTCGCCAAGGTTTGGAGGACCGTCCTAGGCCGGGAACAGAACCCTGACCCATATTTCAGATTTTTAGAAAATATTCTACTACCTAAAACAGCGCGGACGGCGGACGGACATTGACATTTTTTGATCTAGACACCTTGAATCGTCCAGAAAAAAATTTTGAGCCGAACCGGAGAGGTTGACCATTTGCATGAAAACATAGGTTGATTATTCAAGGAATAACCAACCAAAATGGTATAGGTTGTTTGCCCGCAAAGGACACGACATACTACTGGGCTTTGGTGTGCTCACCAGCAGACCCCCCAAGCCCCCGTGAGTACTACCCACCATAAGATGATGACTGAATAAGTCCGGGACACTGCACTCTCACTGTTTCCCCCATTCTCTCCATGCTCTTGATCCGAGAGAGAACGAACCCCTGTGGAAGAACTTGCAGCGTTTTTTTAATCTCCAAACGCACTACTCACCAGGAGCAATATCAACACCGAACAAGGTTGGGGCGTCATGAGGGAACAAAGAGATGAACGAAGAACATTTTTCTTTTGCCCTTCATCATCTTCTAATCTGCCACGAACCGTCGTCAAGCTGACACGAATGCATTCAATAACCTTCCCATTTCCCCCTCAGCGTGCCTTTTTTAACCCTCCAAGTTCGACATTGCTCGGATGCAGGCACACTCATCATCTGCTGTTGCATCTCCATGTTGGTAGACGAACGCTTAGTTTTTATTCGCTACATCAAATCTTTTCTGATGTCCTCTCTTTCACTACTCTCTACCTCTACCACTCTCCCACCACTACTCTAATTTCAGAGAGATATATTACCATTACTGATATGTACTTACTTGGTTTCCATATTTCAGGTGTTCCCAGTGGTTCCTGCTGTGTGCGCATCCACCGCCACCAACATCAGTTACACCATCGCTAGTGCGCAGGAGCATCGACGGCCCATTATCTATTCGCTTGCTTAGATGGACATCTACCCAACTTCAGATAGTAGGTATGTTAACCTGTACTGAGAAGATATGTCAGTCAAATACATCTCCGTGATTGCGTATGGTCTCCTTCTTACCCTCCAAAAACCCTGGGTACATCAGTCTCCAGGGAAAGGAGGATAGAAATAGTAAAAACGCTGCAAATTCTTACTGCATGGAGACTAATTTAAACCATGGACCAGACGCATGGATACTAATACCTATCTTCAACATGGAGAAAATTGGGAATACAATGAGTGTGGCAAGTCCCGGACCCACTCCAATCGATTCAGGGTCCAAAATTTAGGGGAAAATGATACCCCACACACCTAGGCACCAGAAATCAGGAAAACACTCATTTGAAATGGGTAAATAGGCATCTATCTTGACCCATAACCTCTTCCAGTAGGTGCCAATCGTTCTGGGACCCTTTTCATTGGATTCAGCGTCCAGAATTTAGTGGAAAATGATACCCCACACACCTAGATTGCAAAAAATCTCAAAAATCCATTTTTCAAAATACACATTTTTACCCCTACCCCACCCTAATTTGGTCCGATCGGGTTGAAGAGTTTTGAGGACATACTAGAGCCATGAACAGACCCCTGACCAAAATTTGAGATTTTTAGAAAAATGTCTACTACCAAAGTCAACGTGGACGGCGGACGGACATTTGCTATTTTTGATCTAGACACCTTGAAACGTCCAGAAAAATTTTCTGGGCGAATTGAAGAGATTGACTTTTTGCATGAAAACATAGGTTGATTATTCAAGGAACAATCAACCAAAACTGGCGTTGGAGATTTCCTCCAATGTCAATATTCACTCCATTTCCAATAATTATTACCCAATAAGTAACATTCACCTCAGTCGCGAACCAACTATTTTCTCAGAGAATGTTCGACTGCTTAGAGAACTGTTGTGGTAGAATCTGTGGCATTTGAATTTAGAAGGCTCTTTTTCGTGCGCTGATTTTCAGCGTTTTCAATGAATTCAAAGCTGCAGTGGTTGAAAAAACAAAAAAAATCTGCAAATTCTTACACACGGGTTGGTGCTTCCTCGGACCAGGCGCATGGAGATTCATTTCTTCAACATGGGGAAAATGGGGTAAACAGTGAGTGTAGCGGGTCCCGGACCAATTCCAATCGATTCAGGATCCAAAATTTTGTTGAAAATGATACCCCACACGCCTAGCTACCAGAAATCCCGAAAACACATATTCAAAATGGGTAATAGATACCCAATTTGTCCCATTACTTCTTCCAGTGGGTACCAATCGTTCTGGGACCCATTTAAGTGGATTCATCGTCCAAAATTTAGTGGAAAATGAAACCCCACTCGCCCAGATCACCTAAATTTGGTCCGATCGGGTTGAACAGTTTCGAGGACCAACTAGAGCCATGAACGTACTCCTGACCAAAATTTCTGATTTTTAGAAAATTTTCTACGATTTTCAGCGTTTTGATCGAATTTCATGCTGCGGTGGTTGAACAAAAATGAAGTAAAATAGGTCGTAAGCAGCACCGTCTGGACGGAACAACCGACTTGGAATGGAGCCACAGCGAGAGCTGCACGTGTTTCTTAACTATGGTTGAGATTCACCAGTTCAGTGGACCGCAAGTCAACTAACACCGTCTGTGGTGGCCGTGCACGGCGTTGTGGTGAGCCACTAATGGCTTTGCCGCCTCCTGTGAATCCCATAATCGGCTAAACGGATTTTCCAAACCTGGCCGTCCCCTTCGCGAATAACGCGTTCGTTTGAAATCAGCGCTGAAGACACGACTCCCAACTGCATCGAATTTTTCATTATACAGGGTGGTGTCCATAGGGATGGCAACGATGTATCGATATTTTTGAAACATCGATATTCTGGACTTGATATATCGATATATTTCCGTTGATAAATTTATCCCGATAGTATCGGAGACATCGATTTTTTTAGTCCGATGTATCGGATTCAAAAAACGCTGCAAATTCTTACACAGGGGTTGGTTATTCCTCGGACCAGGCGCATGAAGACTCATTTCTTCAACATGGGGGAAATGGGGAAACAGTGGGTGCGGCGGGTTCCAGACCCATTCCAATCGATTCAGGATCCAAAATTTAGTGGAAAATGATACCCCACACGCCTAGGTTCCAGAAATCTCAAAAACACATATTCAAAATGGGTAATATATACCCAATTTGACCCATAACTTCTTCCAGTGGGTGCCAATCGTCCTGAGACCCATTTCATTTGATTCAGCGTCCAAAATTTAGTGGAAAATGATACCCCACTCGCCTAGATCGCCCAAAATCTCGAAAATCCATTTTTCAAAAAACACATTTTGACCCCTACCCCACCCAAATTTGGTCCGATTGGGCTGAAAAGCTTGGAGGACCGTCCTAGGCCGGGAACAGACCCCTGACCCAAATTTCAGATTTTTAGAAAATTTTCTACTACCAAAAACGGCGTGGACGGCGGACGGACATCGACCTTTTGGTTGGTTATTCCTTGAATAATCAACCTATGTTTTCATGCAAATGGTCAACCTCTCCGATTCGGCTCAAAATTTTTTTCTGGACGTTTCATGATGTCTAGATCAAAAAAGGTCAATGTCCGTCCGCCGTCCGCCGTCCGCCGTACGCCGTCCGCCGTCCACGCCGTTTTTGGTAGTAGAAAATTTTCTAAAAATCTGAAATTTGGGTCAGGGGTCTGTTCCCGGCCTAGGACGGTCCTCCAAGCTTTTCAGCCCGATCGGACCAAATTTGGGCGGGGTAGGGGTCAAAATGTGATTTTTGAAAAATGGATTTTCGAGATTTTGGGCGATCTAGGCGAGTGGGGTATCATTTTCCGCTAAATTTTGGACGCTGAATCAAATGAAATGGGTCCCTGAACGATCGGCACCCACTGGAAGAAGTTATGGGTCCAAATTGGGTATATAGTACCCATTTTGAATATGTGTTTTTGAGATTTCTGGAACCTTGGCGTGTGGGGTATCATTTTCCACTAAATTTTGGATCCTGAATCGATTGGAATGGGTCTGGGACCCGCCGCACCCACTGTTTCCCCATTTCCCCCATGTTGAAGAAATGAGTCTCCATGCGCCTGGTCCGAGGAATAACCAACCCCTGTGTAAGAATTTGCAGCGTTTTTGATCTAGACATCATGAAACGTCCAGAAAAAAAATTTGAGCCGAATCGGAGAGGTTGACCATTTGCATGAAAACATAGGTTGATTATTCAAGGAATAACCAACCAAAATGACAAAAATTGTCATTTTATTTGTAATTTTCTTGGAAATTCAAGTACCAATCGCAAACTCAAGGCTTTTCACCACCATTGCAGAAGTCAGGTCAGACCGTCGAGTTGGAGGTCGAGTTACTGTTTTCAGTTTGTTTCAACCACGTGTTACATGGTGTAGTGTGTAGTACTGACGAACGAAATTGCGAGTTTACTTGAATCTCAATTAAGTTGTATTGTTTGGCATGGCAGTACTTGGCCGTTGTCGCACATTTGTACCATAAGAACGGTTGTTTTTCAAAAGCCGGCTACACGATTACGGAGAAGAGGAGTCGACTTGGTGGGAAATTATTATCAAAACTTTTGTTTTTGAACGCTCTCCCAGATAAATATTGGAGGTAAAACAAGTTTAACAGACTGCTTTTGGCTACTTAGTGTGCTTTTATTGTTATTGTTATTTTTATTTGTGTTGGTTTAATTTGGGTTATATCGAGAATATCGATCTTTTGGGGGTCGATATATCGTAGACATCCATATATTGCTTCCGATATATCGGAGACCCGATATATCGACAAAATGAAAAATTTTGCCATCCCTAGGTGTCCATCGAGTTGCCCTATCCCCCCCCCCCTTTAAAATCGTTCAAATGGGAAGAACAAAACTTTTTTTTTTTTTTAATCTTCATATGTGTTTAGATCAAAATATGCTGTCAAGATTTTAGCATACCGGTGTAAAAATATTTTTATTTAACTTCATCATTTCTTCCGTCCAGAATTGCAATAAGATGTGGAAGCGCACAGACAGCTTCTTTTCAGTACACGGCCATTGAACGAGAATGAGAAAAGGGCAAATCCTAGCCGTCAAAGTTGGCTAATTTTCAGTTGACTTATATACAAATAATATTTCGCGTAGTGATTGTTCGAAAGTCTCAAATGATGTTCCGATGTTAATTCCGTAGTTCGTTTCATTCAAAGATCGTCGGTAGTTTGCAGCCCGCTGAATTTCAGATGCTCAGGACGAAGCAGGAAGATTGTGGATCGCATTGGGAGATGTTACTGCGTTGCTAGGTCACGTAGATTCTTGCGGCTTTTGTCTTCTCATCTACTTTGATTCAAACATACTCTAGGGGTGGGTTAGAATGCGAGGAATCTCAGGGTTTTATTCCGACATAAGCAAATGTCCGTCAGTCCACCAGTTTTATTGCAGACTCGGATTGTACCGAAAATTGCACAAAAAATGTATTCTTCAACCAATTTTGGTTGGTTATTCCTTGAATAATCAACCTATGTTTTCATGCAAGATTTCAATCTCTCCGATTCGGCCCAAAATATATTTTCTGAGGATTTCAAAGTGTCTCTTCAAAAAAAGGCAAATGTCCGTACGCCGTCCACTCTGTCTTTGGTAGTAGAAAATTTGCTAAAAATCTAAAATTTTGGTCCGTTCCTGGCTCTAGTTGGTCCTCGAAACTTTTCGGCCCGATCAGACCAAATTTGGGCGAGGTAATGTGTATTTTGACTGATGGACTTCGAAATTTTTGGCGATCTAGGCGTGTGGGTTAGTAGTTAGTAGTGGGTTAGTAGAAACTCTGAAATTTTGGTTAGGTACCCGTTTCCGGCTTTAGTGGGTCCTCGAACATTGCTACCCGATCAAGCCAAATGTGGGTGGGGTTACGGTCAAATTGTGTATTTCGAAAAATGGATTTTTGAGATTTTTTGCAATCTAGGCGTGTGGGGTATCATTATCCACTAAATTTTGGACCCTGAATCAATTGGAACCACATCCACTGTTTTCCCAATCTTCTTTATTGCGCGCAACCGGTTCAGCGAGCACGAAAAGTAGCGCAACCCCCAAAATGTCAAATGTTGGACGGTGAACCTTAATGTGTGGCACATGAATTTTCATTGTTTTTTAATGATACACCAGGTACTATCCGTTTCTTGATTCGACTCAATTTTTGCGGAATTGTGATCAAAATTTCACGTAATTTTTTCTTTATATAGAAAAAATTGTACTTGCAAATACGCGCTAACTTTTTAGCGGGAGAAATTCCGCGCAGGTCGATTTAAATGGGCAAAAATAATCAGTCCAGTGGTGTTTTCACCGGAGCGTGGTTGATTGACTGACAGGAGGACCAATGAGCATCAAAAGGGTCACTGATGGTTCTGTTGCCGGACTGAATATTTTGACGCTAATCTAACCTCGAACGTACGACTTTCCTATCTTTTCCAACCTCGTTTTCCCCTGAAAAGCTTGCGGTTTGAAGTTGATAATGGACTGTTGCCATCCTCTTGAACTACTATGACCTTCCGAGCTGAACCATCTGTTCGCCCATCGAGCTTAGTTTAATCCAGTTTCTAACGTCTAGCGATCCAATCACATTGTCGCTTTCAACTCAGCCGTCATCTAACATCGAGCTGCGTGGGAAATGTAAGTAAAGGGGATTTAAATTGGAATGATCGGTCCGAGGAAGTGCGATAGCTCGCTTTATCAGCCCAACTCGCTAACATCTACTTTCGACGAGTCCCTGAAGGAGTTTCCGACTCGACTAAACGAGAATCAAATCAATAATGTCTATTTATTTATTTAAATAGCGATAAGAATTTAACTCTAAATCACTGATCCGTATAGCTACTGAATTTTAGCTAACCCTTCCTCTGTAAATATCTCAGAAGAGAAATGTTGATTTCCAGTCTATCCAGTTATCAAATTTTGAAATTTCAGATCTAAATTAGCAAATGTCCGTCCGCCGTCTGCCGTCCACGCCAACTTTGATAGTAGAAATTATTCTGAAATTTTAGTCAGGGGTCCGTTCATCGCTGTAGTTGGTCCTCGAAATTTTCCAGCCTGATCGGACCAAATTTGAGAGGGGTAGGGGGGGGTCAAAATGTGTGTTTTGAAAAATGGATTTTTGAGATTTTTGGCAATCTAGGCGTGTGGGGTATCATTTTGCACTAAATTCTGGACGCTGAATCTAATGAGAAGGGTCCCAGAACGATTGGCATCCACTGGAAGAAGTTATGGGTCAAATTGGGTGCCTATTTACCCATTTCAATTGTGTGTTTTCCTGATTTCTGGTACCTAGGCGTGTGGGGTATCATTTTCTACTAAATTTTGGACCCTGAATCGATTGGAATGGGTTCGGGACCCGCCACAACCACTGTTTCCCCCATTTTCCACTTATTGATGAAATGGATCTCCACGCGCCTGGTTCGAGGAATAACCAACCCGTGAGTAAGAATTCGCAGCGTTTTTCTTCAAGGTGTCCAGATCATAATAAGCGAATATAAGTGCGCTGTCCACGCTTACTTTGGTGGTAGAAAATTTTCTAATAATCTGAAATTTCGGTAAGGGATCATATTCCGGCATTAGTTAATCCTCTATCAGACTAAATTTGGGGTGGGTAGGGGTCAAACTGTGTACATGGAATTTTTTTTTCTTTTCGAGACTTTCGATATCTAGACTTGTGGATTATTATTTTCCACTAAATTTTAGACGTTGAATCCAATGAGATGGGTCCCGGAACGATTGTCGCCCACCGGAAGAGGTTATGGTTCAAATTTGGTTCTATTCGAATGAGGGAATTTTGAAATTTCTGGTACCTAAGCGGGTGGGGTATCATTTTCCACTATATTTTGGACTCGAGGTATAATCAACTCCTGTGAGAGAATTTGCAGCGTTTTTTTTTTTTTTTTTTAAATGGGTTTTTGAGAGTCCTCCACACTGTTTTCCCCTTTTTCGTAATACTCCTGCTTCGATGAGTAACCAATCCTTGCGAATGAGTTTGCAGTAATAATAGCTTTATCCTCCCGGAAAGGTCAGCACCTAAAGGAGACGACTATACAATAACTGTACCAACTTTTCAGCTCCAACCGTTGGTCAACGTCAATCTTATTCATGTGACCGGCTACCTGCTAACAAACATACTCAACTGATGGACTACCATGCAGGTGCTCCCTTTCTGACCATTAGCTTTTATTTGCTTTTCAACAACATCCCGTTTGATGTCCGCTCTGAAGGGAGAACCCTGCTGGACAGTGGATAAACGCCCGATCTCAATTACAAGAGGCTTTGCGGGTGACACTAACGACATTTTTAGGAGCTTTCCACGCTTGTTGCTCTCTTCCTATTCATTGCTTGAAAAATTGAGCAAATCTACAAATTTTCCATTGTTGTTGAGGGTTCATTAATTTGTACGATTGATCATGATTCCTATGTTTGAAGCCACCTAATTCGCAAAAGTAGTTCACCATCCGTGGAGCGAAATTCGAATGCCGTTTAGGCCAGGATTCTTTGATGCTGGAATTTCCCTTTTTTTATCCCAGCTAAAAGTGAGAGGTTAAAAACAAAAAACCAACTTTTCCAGTTATCTCAAAGCTACTGTTGTAGCCTACCATCACAGAAAAACAAAGCAATTGGAGGATTAGACACAATGTACCTACTCAGACTCGCGATTTCTGACTACAAAACATGAGAAAAAAATCACCCAACTTTTCCGGTTAACTAAATTGCTGCAAACTTTCTCGCAAAACGCTTTTGAGAAGCTCGTTTTCCATCGAGCAACTATAACGTTGGTTGCAGAATACGGGTGGCATTTAGATAAAGGGCAATCAAAACGATACTTTCTTCTCCTCAACAAAGATCAGCGACCTCCACACGATTTAAGGGTGATTGTTGTTGGAATGTTCTTCTCTAGTAAGAATGACGATGTTCGCAATATATATAAAGAAATCTTCTCTCTTCATCGAAATTTAGTGGAAAATGATACCCCACACGCCTAGGAACCAGAAATCTCGAAAACACACATTCGAAATGGGTAAATGAGCACCCGTTTTGACCCATAACCTATTCCAGTGGGTGCATATCGTTCGGGAACCCTTCTCATTGGATTCAGCATCCAAGATTTAGTGGAAAATGATACCCAACACGCCTAGGTACGAGAAAATCTCGAAAACACCAATTCGAAATGGGTAAATAGGCACTCATTTTGACCCATGGCCTCATCCACAGGGAACCAATCGTTCCGGGACCCGTCTAATTGGATTCAGCGTCCAAAAGTTAGTGGTAAATGATACCCCATACACCTAGATTGCAAGAAATCCTCCAAAACTCTCCAACAAATCCATACCCCACACGTCTAGGTACCAAAAAACTCGAAAACACATATTCAAAATGGGTAATAGATACCCATTTTGATCCATAACCTCTTCCAGTAGGTGCCAATCGTTCTGGGGCCCTTTTTATTGTATTCAGCGTCCGTAATTTAGTGGAAAATGATACACCATACACCTAGATTGCAGGAAATCTCAAAAATCCATTTTTCGAATTACACATTTTGACCCCTACCCCACCCAAATTTGGTCCGATCGAGTTGAAATGTTTCGAGGACTAACTAGAGTCATGAACGGACTGTTGATCAAAATTTCAGATTTTTAGAAAATTTTCTACTACCATAGTCGGCGTGGACGGCGTACGGCGTTCGGCAAAAAATTTTGGGGCGAATCGGAATGATTGACTTTTTGCATAAAAACTGGGAGTTTGTCCTATTCATCAATACGGATATTTTAAGTGCAAGCGGTTTATAAAGATCTTGGTTCAATATTTTAAATAATCCCGTACGCCATAGTTTTCCACAAGTGATGGCACAACCAGTGCGAGAGAGGATACACCGATGGATAATACATTTCACCTGTTTGTAGCCTCTTCAGTTCGTGGTTGGCATTCATTTCATACTTCTTCCTAGTGGCTACCTACTGATTTAGTGATCACATACCATAAACCAATATGATTTGCCAGCTATCACGTTCCACCCTTTACTTGGCCAGTTCAAAACTCACAATGAGCTCTTTTCAATGGGAGCATCAATAAAACTTCAATTTTGGACCACAGTCATAGCTATAGTCAAGAAAAATACCCCCAACAGTACAAAGTACCTCAGTTGAGTAAAATTGACACATAGCTGGATGGCGCAGTTATATGAATCTATTCTGGTGAACAGAAATTTGTGTGTTCTCTTAACGGGATGGAGGAGCTTCCTAACGATTGTGACCTACCCTGAAACCTTGGCCACAAAAATCCTTCAACTATTGAACTGATACGACGCTCATAACTCAACGAGATATATCAGAACGATTGTCCAGTTTAAACAATGACTGCCAAAGAGAATCACCCCCATTCGTGGCTACTCTCGATCTCGATTGTTTAACTTGTCATCTGTCATTACTGGAAAGACCACTTTTCTCCTTTTTCTTCCCCCATGGATTTAGAGGGAAAGTAGTGTGATTTGTAGGGAATTTTCTGTGCCAACGATATTAAGCTGAATTGAAACAGATAGCCGTCGCCTGCAGAAGAAAAGAAAAACGTTGCTTTAGTCAGAGGGTGTCGTGTAACATTAAGAGTAATTCAAACGGGAGGCCCAGTTTTGAAGCGAGTTCCGATTATAACCAGCCGAGGAATAAACTACTTGTTCATTTCGCGTGTCTGGCGGCCATTCCAGTTCTGAAAACATACCAGTTTGGCAAAAAAATCCCTTGTTGATTGGTCGGCAAATAAGGGTTGTACGCGTTCTAAAGCAAGGTCGAACCGTTTTCGAACCAAACTATTGTGAATTGAACGTGATGAACGGAAACTGAGAAACCACGATGTTACGACCGGTAAAGTGAGTGTCAGGAATCCCAAGTAGTGAATTGAGGGAAAATTAAATTTAGTTTCAGCGGTAATTGAAGAGTGATTTTGGTGGAAAATTCGTTCACTAAGATGGCACTTAGAAGGCTCTTCTGACATGTAAGTATGTGCGAGGGGAGCTTGGAAATGTGAATCACTTATAGAAATTCAATTTTCAAGGACATTACAAAGCTATATACAAAATTTCGAGCCCCCTGTCATGAGATGGACACTATTGTCACAATGAGGCACTATATCATATCACATCGCTATGTTCCTCAGTTATGGAAAATTGCTGAAGTAATAATGATCCCTAAACCGGGCAAACCAACGGATCAGCTAACATCTTACAGACCAATCTCGCTGCTGCCTGTGTTGTCTAAGCTGTTTGAAAAACTCATCAACAAACGATTACTCGCTGTCATAGAGGGGCGCAAGCTGATCCCGAATCACCAGTTTGGGTTTCGACAGCAGCACTCCACAATAGACCAAGTTCATAGAATAGTTAACATCATCGAAGAAGCTCTAGAACAAAAGAAGGTTTGCTCAGCCATCTCTCTAGATGTGTCCCAAGCTTTTGATTAAGTCTGGCACGAAGGCCTGATGCGTAAGTTAAAGAGAATGTTGCCCTACCAATTCGTTGAAATGGTCCATTCCTATTTATCTGACCGGTACTTCCGCATCGAACAGGACGATGCCTACTCACAACCAAGGAAAACGCGCGATGGTATACCCAAGGAAGTGTATTGGGCCCACTCTTATACCTTCTGCACACAAGCGACCTACCAGAAGTCGAATTTAACACCACAGCAACGTTTGCAGACGACACTGCAGTCCTGGCAGTTGGCAATAGCAACGAAGAATTCATAGCAAAACTCAACAAATCAATATCCAAAATTAGTAAATGGACATCGAAATGGAGAATCAAATTAAATGAGGCCAAGTCCGTGCATGATTTTACCAATCTCAAGATCGTTTTCATCCCGACTTTCCTCAACAACATAGCCATCCCCTACGCGAATGAGGCAAAATACCTGGGCATGACGCTGGACGCCAAGCTCAGGTGGAAGGAGCACGTCAAAAATAAAAAAATTTAACTCCGTTTTAAACTCAGAAAAATGTACTGGCTCATTGGCCGACAATCTTCCATGAATATCAGAAACAAACTGCTTCTGTACAATCAAGTACTGAAGCCTGTTTGGGCATACGGAGCGCAGTTGTGGGGCTGTACCGCTTCAACCAATCGGCAAATCATTCAGAGATTCCAGAACTCTGTGCTGCGGTGAATTACTGATGCACCGTGGTACTTCCGAAATGACGCTCTGCACCGCGAACTTGAAGTGGACAGTGTAGACGACGTCATCAAGCAGAGGGCCATGGCCCATCTCGTAAGCCTCAGATGCCACATAAACGAAGAAGCTGCAAAGCTTTTTGACGTACAAGAACTCACTCGGCGGTTAAAGCGCCGGAAACCACATGAACTAGTGTAGGGAATGTGACGAAGTTCATAGGCACATGGGACTAAGTTACGTATCTTTTATCATAATAAACAGTTGTAGTAATTTAGTCAGCGCAATATTGTTAATGATAAACGGTGCAATAAAATTGTCAATTGAAAAAAAAACAATATAGACACAATATAAGACACAATATATTGCTCACCTTACTCATGCGTTATTATTATATGGACAGAGACGAAAATGGTCCTGACAGTGTCAGCAGAACCTTGGAGCACTTTCACATAAACAATCTTTGGCACGGAACTAGAAGGTTCTAAAATCTACATTCTCGTAGTTTGAGTCTAAGGCGCACTGAAATTCACCAATCGTGAAAAAGGGCTACAAATTGAGAGAAAGCAGTGTAAATGGAGTATGCATGAAGGGAGTGACAACATACATCGATTTACCCCAACATCTACTCAGCTGAACTGATGGCAATGAACTGATATTCTACTACCACTCTACTGGTTGACCATGCTCATTGGACAGAAGTGGGGGACAAGGTTCTCGGTAGAAGATAACATATTTATCAGTTCTCAGAAGGATATTCAGATTCTAGTAAGCCTCATAAGTCCTATAATCTTCATGGGCACAGCAGACTGCAATTTGAAAACCTGTCTCACCTATTGTTGGAGTGACGTCAAAGTACCTGCATTCTTTGTCCCCCCCCCCCCCCTCACTAACCCTACTCGTAACTATAGGCTCATCCATTTCTGCTTACTGCTATTCGAAATGAGCCTTTAGTAGTTTCAACAAAAGGGTGATGGTACAGGGAACTTCTTTCATAGGAATTTCTCTGTTGAACTGATGTAAAGGCCTATTTCTCTCAGCAGCTTTGAAACATCATATTCCTCATCTTTTGTTGAAATGAAGAATTTAAGGCTTAAATGGAAAACTGAGGTGTGCAAGAGAGAGGAGTGTGAAAACCATTTTTTTGTTTAATTTGCACACCCCGCGCAACTACGCAACCATGCGCATAGAACACTAACATTGTTATTTTAAATAGGACCCCCAATTTTGTATTGCAGGTTCAGATTCTACCCAAAATTTCATGAAAATTTGATCCCTCAACCAATTTTGGTTGGTTATTCTTTGAATAGTCCACCGTACTCCGTCCGCCGTCTACGCCGACATTGGTAGTAGACAATTTTCAAAAAATCTGAAATTTGGGTCTGTGGTTCGTTCTTTGCTTGAGTTGGTCCTCGGAACTTTTCAGCCTGATCGGACCAAAATTTAGTGAGGGCAAGGGGTCACAAGAGGGTGTATTTCGAGACTTTTGGCGATCTTGGCGTGTGGGGTATTGGTTTCGACTAATTTCGGACGCTGAATCCAATTAAGAGGGTCCCGGAACGATTGGCGCCCACTAGAAGAGGTTATGGGTATCCGTCCAACTATTTCTTGTGTGTTTTCGAGATTTAATAACTTAATTTTGACACCTACCCCATCCAAATTTGGTCCGATCGGGTTGAAAAGTTTCGAGGACCAAGTAAAGCCAAAAACGGGTCCCTCACCAAAATTTCAGATTTTTAGGAAATTTTCTACAACCAAAAACGGCGTACGGCGGACGGACATTTGACTTTTTTGACCTAGACACCTTGAAACGCCCAGGAAACAATTTTGAGCCGAATCGGAGAGGTTGATCTTTTTCATGAAAACATAGGTTGGTAATTCGAGGAATTACCAATCAAAATGGTGCTAATTCTTTCAAAATTCTCAGAGGTCTAGCAAACGGGGTGAGTTCTGTAGGCTCTGAATATGGCAAAGTGTCATGACCATTCAATCACAAGGATATTCACTGAAATTGAAAGTGGTTCGGTCACGATTATGGCAGGAAATAGAAGATAATACAATTCAAGAAAGTAATCTATTTAAATTGGATACCTATAAAAGTAATGAATATCAACGTTTGATTGTTATCGCTCTCAATATCGTTCGAATGGATTATCGACGTCCTTCATAAAGTCAATGCACAAACACAGTCTCTTGATGACGAATTTATTGAACACTTGAGGTATAAATTCCATAGTTGTTTCTCACCCTCGCATGTTTGATTTAACCTTCATCCGCTTGCGCCCTCTCTAGCCCCGGCAGCGCTCGCGTGACGGCTAATAGCCGTCCCTCACCTTTTTCCTCAATATGTTTTCGCTATCACCATGAACGATTGTGGTTTTAGTAGCAGTCCACCAAGAAAGTTCACACACAACATTTGGAGAGGAAAACTTTATTTAATACACAACGAAATCGTAAACATTCGAAAAAAAAACGTAATAAACTTTACTAAATCTGTTCTGCCTTATATAATGAAACTGAATTTTCATAACATTGTATGACTTATCAAGGAACTTATTTTGGCCAAAACGTAGTTACAAAATTAAAGAAAAAACTAGTAAATAACGAATCAGTACCTAATATCATTGCAGACTATTACTTCAGACTCACAGATAAATATAAAATGTAGGCAAGAAAAATAATACCTACTATCACTTCAGTTTATTGTACGAGGTAACTTTCTCTAATCACTGACTTCTGCGGCATCTCTTTGTTCACGAGCACTAGTGCAAGAATCGCAAATCATTTGGCAGTGGTTCTTGCAAATGTATTTATGGCAATCATAGCACGTGAATTTCGTTCGGTGGTTTTTCCTTGTCCCACAAATGTAGCAAATGGCTCTCTGGTTGAGAGGAGCTCCTCCAGGTGGATGATCAGCCGACAGTCCATTTTCTTGTTCTTCTCTGTACGGTTTCAAAAAAAGACTCAAGTCGCTTGGTAGTACCTTCAATTTCGCACGATCTTTCAAATTCCCTTCCATCATTTCCATAGCCAGTTTGTCCAGATAAAGTCTCCTGATAATATTTCCGTCGGAGGGGTTATTACTTTGATATACTCTGAACGAATTGATTCCAGTGATGTCAAGCAAACGGAAAAAAAGTATCTTCCATTCTTGCATCTTCCAGCTCTTGGAGGATGCGAGCAATATCTACTGGGTCACTGTATCGAGCCCTACAAAAAAAAAAAAAAAAAAAAAAAAAAAAAAAAAAAAAAAAAAAAAGAGAATAGATAGCAAAATGTGAGTAGGTAAAACTAAAAAACAACAAGATTTTATTCAAAAACAAGAAAGGAAGGTGACTACTTCATTATCTACCATTAACAATGCTGAAAAAAATCGGAAAGTACTTACATTTCTCTGTCGGTGCTCAGGGGAAAAAAGTAACAATACCGCTCGCGGGACGGCTAACAGCCGCGACGCGTCACTTTTCGACTTTGGAGGCTTACTGACGGTCGAAGACGCGACGCAAGAGTTAGAAACGACTGACATCAAGCGGAGAAAAGTTTAATTAGAGAATACTACCGATTCCCACCTCTCTATCGCCCCTTTGTTATGTTTTACATGCTTTCTTATGTGAATGACGGCAGATAGCCGGCAACGCGAGCGGATGAAGGTTAACCAACTGCAATTTTGCTGAGCGTTCTCCAATCGACTTCCCTTCCCGCAATCAAGTTCTCCTGATCCCATTACACAGTGATTATGCGGGGAAAGCAAAGGAGAATTCCTTCATTGATGAATATGTAAGACGAAATGAGAACCCTCGACATCATCCATTCGAATGGCACGAGACGGGAGGAAACGCATTAGCGATTGGATGAATATGCCGCGCTGACATTTTCCACAACTAGGTCAAACAAAGGGCTGTTGCTATTCCTCTAGAGGTTCAGCAATCGATCAACCCCCTCGTCCTTGTTACTCTCCCTCTTTTCAGTTTCTCCGTTTCACATACGTATCCATATTACATATTATGAGTACGCACAATGTTCCGTCTGTCTATACGTGGAAGGGAGCTTTGTAAATTCAGTACGGTCGGAATTCCACTTCGAAGCGAATTCCCTGTGAATTAAACTTTCAACTTTCGGAGGGGGTGGGGGTTGGTGGGGACGAAATCGGGTAGCAAGCATGAATGGGAGATAACGCCAGACAAATAGAGAGCGGGGTGTGTTCCTGTTTGAACAAGATGTGAACCCTCCAGCAGGCACTCAGAAGCTATACACCAACTTTTCGACTGAATCTCCCTGTTACCACTCGCATCGTTGTCAACAACTATATACATACGGTTTGGTTGGCGTTTTACGACCAGGACAATGGACGGAGGTCATTGGAAGTTTGCACTGCACGCTGTGAGGAAGTATTTGGAGGAAAAACACCGTTCATACTATTCAACACTACACTCTATACAACTAGAAGCTGAGGCTGAAGTTAATCAGCTGACAGGGATCTTAAAGTAAGTGGAGGAGCTTTGGCTAAACCAAAAAAACGGCAACTCAATGGCGAACCATTGGAGGTCGTAAAGACCTATAAGTGCTTAGAAATAGATTCGACGCCGTCTCTCAATATGGTACATACCACACTTGATAGAAGAAACGCTGCAAATTCTTCAACACTGTTTGATTATTCTTCGAACCAGGCGCATGGTGACTCACTCCGATCGATTCAGCATCAAAATTTTAATGGAAAATAGAACCTCACACGCCTAGGTCGCTGATTACCAAACGCACGATCGAGCTGAAAGGTTTTGAGGACCAAATAAAGCCGGAAACGGGTCCCTGACCCCAATTTTAGATAATTTTCCACTAGCAAAACAGCCGTGAAAGGCGTACGGCGGACGAAAATATTCTTATTTTGATCTAGAAACGCACAGAAAAAAATTTGGGCCGAATCGGAGAGATTGACTTTTTGCATGAAAACATAGGTTGATTGTTCAAGGGATAACCAACCTAAAGGAGAACATCCCAATTCAGCAGAATCTGCTCTCAAGGGACATCCGTTTCGAGCATAAGATGGGGATTCCAGTCATTTCCCGTTGTATGCGCCTTTGGAAAATGGTTCCAGCTTCCTGGAAATTCAAATGCTCAATGATGTCAGGATAATATTGAAGGCATGCTGCGAGCAGCTTGGAATGGATGCGAAGCTGTGAAATCGCAGGACGGATTGCCATGTTCAACCGGGCTGAGGAGGAGATGAACCATCACTTCCATTGAGTGTGCCATGTAATGGCGGTGTTAGATTTCAGCATTTTAGAATGACTTACCTTGACTCTTGGGAGGTCATAGAAAGCTTGAACGGGGTGTGCCGATTGGTTTAAACTATACGGGTCTCTCCGGGAGGCCGATACCATGCTGTTATGGTGCAGAATTTCAAATTTGTTGGTTAAGCTTTCTGATTGTTTGTATAATATTGTAGCAATCACTACCAATGATTATTATGTTGTGATGTCCATCAAAGCATCCCAGAACTATTCAATATTAGTAATTGAACTTGGAAATAAAAAGTAGGGAAAGAGTATTGGCATTGTGGTAGGAATGGCCAAGATAATCGTGCAAATTGTACCATTGCAATAAATTTGGGCGCGTTCTGACGGATTCGATTAAAACATGTATCATCGGTTGATAATTAGTTCTTCTTGCTTAGGTTCAAATCAGATTCATGATTTCTTTCTTTGGTGGATTCAACAAGGTGACAGAGAGAGGTGATTGAGCAGCATCGATTTGAGTAGAAATGATACGAGAACAGCGAGTTTGGCATTTTGACCATTTGGGGTGCGACACCTCGGTTGCAGCAACAAAAACGCACCAAATTCTTTCACAGGGGTTTGTTATTCTTCGGATCAGGAGCATAGAGGCATTTTCCAATCGATTCAGCGTCCAACATTTAATGGGAAATAATACCCCACACGCATTGATTGCCCAACGCACGCGATTTAGCCCGAAATCTCGAAAACCCATACAAATTTTGTTGAATTACACATTGCTGGAGGGGTGGAGTGCAGTAATTTCCATTCCAGAGCCCCAATGTGCTCCTGAGTTTTGATATAAATATCGTAAATTGAAAAATACATTGATGTCTGATCTCCGATATCGGAAGGGACGTCCATTCCATCCCCGGTGGCGAGGTAGGAGGTAAAGCAATTCCTTCTTTGAGAAACTGATTGGGTGGACCAAGGTACGTTAGGTGGTATTCATTTGTGGAATTTCGCGATTCTTGTGAAATAATTAGATTAGATTAAATACACAGGGGTAAAAGGGGCGTCCACTGCAGTGTCCACCCCCCGCACTTAGACCTAGTGGCCCATTGTGCTAACCCCTGGAGCTCATCTTGGCCGAAGCTCCGTGTTCCCGACTAGATCCAGCAGAGCTACGACCAGTTTCTCCTGGTTGAGGATGTCCCTTCGGTCCGAAGTCCCGAAGGTTCTGAAACGCCTATGTTCCAGGGCAGGACAATTGAAGACGATGTGAGGCGCTGTCTCCTCGTCTTCGCCACAGAATCTGCAGTCAGGGGTACCATTGCGCACCCCAATCTTGCAGAGATGCCTCCTGAAGTCCCCGTGTCCTGTAAATAAGCCAACGGTGAGTCTTAGGGAAGCTCTGTTAAGGTTGAGGCATCTCGTGGCCCTTCCTTTGTTGGGACCAGTCATCATGATGTGACCGATTTCTTCCCCTAGATCGAGGCGAGATCTGCAGCTGTGTATATTCCCCCTTCCCTTCTTGTACAGAGAGCGGCACACAAGCAGTAATCATGCTGCAATAACAAGGAACTAACGTGATATAACCACTTAATCGATAGGAGAATTCAAGCAGGAGAAAAATGAAATGATTTTCGATGGTTGAGGAGAAAAATTCTCGAATTTAACTGTATTCAGCGATGTGTCATGCTCCACCGGGGTATATATTCAGAGATTACCGAATAAATTGATACCTCCGCGATCCTCGTGACATTCCCGCGCTTCCCCAAAGTGGAAGGGCAGAGAGGATTGACGTTTACTTTATCGAAAGGGATAAATATTGTCGACAATCAGGTGTGACGCCGACGAAGGTGGGAGCCTTCCCAGTCGTAGTTTCCCTTTCGCTTTCCTTTCTCATTTCCCCGCTCTTCGAGTGATGAACGAGGGGAAATGAATTAGGTCGGAACAGTTATCCTCTACGGACAAAAGGGAACGGTAGAAATCATCCCCTCCAACATAATTTATGTTACTCCTCCCGACCGCACTCCTTGGCCGCCTCCTTTTGGAAATCCTCCCTCTTCTCAACGACGGAAAAAAGCGGGATCGCAGGGAACCTCTTTTATCCCGTGCCCCCTATCAAGGATTCCTTTCTTCGCAGGCCCACACACAGCCTCTCAGCTAATAACACTGACCTTGTTGCTTCCGGGTGATGAAGTTTCGTTCCTTTTCTTCCGGAAAAACTGTTTCCTCCTCCACGCATTATTCTCTTTCCCAGGATATAATGCCCTTTTCATCTCTTTTTGATTCTACATTTTTCATTCCCCATAAGGTCGAAAACCTTACCGCCAATATAATCTTTTCCTCGTTGCTGAAAGCAAAAATGCTCTTTTCTGAAAGGCAGAATCGATTAGTACTTATACGTGAAGAGTCTGTAAAAGAGCGGTCTCCGATAAAATGAAACGTATACTCTATCTAAAGACCGCTTTATGATCTTACTCTTTCGTTCAAAATGTATTTTTTTAGGACGACCAAGCCCAATTACAATATAATTATGATGAAATACCATTTAGAAAAAAATCAAACGAAAGAAACAGACAGTTGGAAACTGAGACAGCGAAGAAGATATTATACAGGCTGGCACATAAGGTGGTATTTACGCGAAGAAGGTCCTCAAGTTTTAGCTTTTGTAGTTGTAGCCATATGATAGCCACATGTTACCACAAATGGTACCTCCAAATGTATCAAATGTACAAGGAGAATAAAGAAATTAGGGGCCTGAGAGTGTTCCAGGATGAAGGTATCCAGGTTCCGTAGAGAAGTCAAAGTCGGGGTTGAGCAGGAGGAAGTTGTTGGTAGTTCGTGGTCGAGAAAGGGATGCAGAACAGGCAGTTTGCACATCTCGTGGCAGCCTGATGCATATCTTCGAGAGAATAGCCGGACAGCCCAGATCCATTCAAGAGCTTATGCAATATCCCAATATATAATATATATTCAACACATCATATTGGAAGATCAGGCCCACAGCCACTCACCTCAAGATCAAAGGATCCAACTGACAGACAGTCAGGAGCTGATTGCAGTCAATTTTTTTCACAGCGTGACTATTGCTGGAATATTTTTTGAGTTCCCGCTATGCGCTCCAACCATGTCAGCCCCACATCCCACAACCTTACCACCACGTCAGCAATTGCCGGCGCAGTGAATAACTCAGTCAATGCGGTCCCCACCACGAATAAATGAATGAGAACAGCGCAGTCTCCATTCAACTAAGTTCAACGTTAGCTCGTGTTCCCTGAAGAATCTAGCAGTCATGAGCATGCACTCTTGCAGCAAATGACAGCGCACTCCAGTACCCAGATTGACATCGCTCCTTTGATCGCCAGGAGGAAACAAGTCCGAGATGACTTCCTTTGAGGAATTAAACAGGTGGCGATTTATTGAGAAGACAAAACACCTTGCAGGTTTTCGCAAACATCCGTTTTCAGTTCGATCACCAAAAACGGAGGTTAATTTATATTAATTTTGAAGTCGTCCGAGATGACTGTAGAAAGATGTAGAGTTGACCTTTGGCAGGTACGATGGAAGAGAGGGCCTCATGGCCCTAATCTTCCCTGACGGTAAAATAAACTATTTCAACCAATCAATCAGCTCTGATCTGACGAACCCCTCGATTCTTCATCAATTATTCTTGATGCAAAGCATCAAGGCAATCAAAACTCCAGAAGCCGCCGTTCCAAAAACCGAGAAACACCGTGACCTTTGTTGGCCACAACGTAATAGTTGATCAGTGCTGGTTGAAGGTAGCTTAAAAGGTAGGTAGTTAATCGAAATCCTCGGACCAGGCGCATGGAGATTCATTTCTCGGTGGGCCCCGGACCCATTCCAATTGATTCGGGGTCCAAAATTTAGTGGAAAATGATACCCCACACGCCTAGGTACAAGAAATTTCGAAAACACACATTCAAAATGGGTAGATAGGCACACATTTTGACCCATAGCCTCATCCAGAGAGCACAAATCGTTGCGGGACCCGTCTCATTGAATTCAGAGTCCAAAATTTAGTGGAAAATGATACTCCACACGACTAGGTACCAGAAATCTTGAAAACACATATTCAAAATGGGTAATAGATAAACCATTTTGACCCATGACCTCTTCCAGAGGTAACCAATCGTTCGGGACCATTTTCATTGGCGTCAGCGCCCAAAATTTAGTACAAATTTGGTCCAATCGGGTTGAAAAGTTTCGAGAACCAACTAAAGCTAAAAACGGGTCTCTGACCGAAATGTCAGATTTTTAGAAATTTTTCAACTACCAAAGTCGGCGTGGACGGCAAAGGGACATTTGCTAATTTTGATCTAGACACCTTGAAACGTCCAGAAAAAAATTTGGGCCGAATCGGAGAGATTTAATTTTTGCATGAAAACATAGGTTGATTATTCAAGTAATAACCAACCGAAATCAGGAAACAAATGTTCAGCTGAGCTTGGTTATTGTCAGAGGAGCGTTCAGATTCGAGCAAACCTTCCTCCATTCGTAGCCATTATCGATTGAATTTTGTCATGGCGAACATAATCCATCGGACTCCTCCGCCTTAATGTAGTCTAACGAGGTGGTTTTCACAGTAAATGCCAACATCGTGTACCCTAGTGTTCATCCGCAGGAAGACTCCCACTCGGTAGCGGCTTCCCCGTAATTATTTAAAACTCCTCTCAATAAATGAAAATGGAGAGGGATTCGCTGGAAGACCTCCATTTGGGTCTAATCGCCTCGTCGACCTTATCACCCTCGAGGCTGCCCCTCTATTTTCTTCACAAGAGGCTTGAACGTTTGCCAAATCCCGAATTCAATAGGCCTCTCAGCCGGGGGAAGATAATATCATCTGATCCCTGACTTCACGTATTCAGGAGCAGGCAGGGCTTTTTGGCTCTAATTTCCATGACGGAAAAAGCATCCCGCAGCTTGTAACCGGATGGGGTACCGTAATTCATTGAAATTACCGTTGCAATTAGCATCGCGCCCTCTCTTTCCTTCTCACTCCATCACGCGTACTTATATTTCGCGTTTGGGGCGTAAAGATGAAGAGGTATTCAGTAAAACAAAACAAATCGGTTGAGCGTTCCGGTATAGGTTTATTCCATTCGGCTGCTCGATTTATATTCCACTGCACCTTCCCGAGCATCCAAGAGTTTTGTGACGTAGACAAGAGACAGGTGGGGATGAACCCTCGGCAATATTTAGATAATGTGAGTAGGGAAAGAAGGAACTTGAATTAAATTGAAAAGAATAAAATTTATTTCTGTTTAAAGGAAAAAAAAAGAAAGAAACGAAAGCCGATACTTCTCAGGGTATTCTTGTCACAGGTATAACCAGTAGACGATAAATTGCAAAAAGGAAATTAAACGTTACTTGACTATCAAGCAGTCTTTGTCTTTATCTGCTAGCTAGCACAGATACATACAGCTACGATACATTTTACCTGTTTCCGACGGCCGTGGAAATTTTAGAGTAGAATTTTTGTCCTACCGGTTTGTTGGGTGGAAACAGACGGGAAACGATACGGAACGGGATAGGGAACGAGACGGAACGGGATATTTTCCAGTTGTCTTCACGATGTCCTGGACGAAACGGGCGAGAGATGGCGATAAACGGTGGACGTAGTATTCGTCGATAAATCGAGTCGTCCTTGCCACGGTCTCCTGGGCGACAGGCGACGATTGACGATAGCGGTACCCAGAAACTGCGAGAATCAATTAAAAGAAAATTAAGGATTGGCTTGATGAAAGAGGAATGGGAGAGCTCCACAGAGGTTATCTTTGAAGGAGTTGCGAAACTCACTGGTACGGGACGATCCTTTTCCAAAAATGGAATCCAAAGCGGCGGTGACCACCACGACGACGATGAAGCTGAACGGAATCCAAATTCAACGAAAAAATTAAGAGCAACCAGCAGGCAAAAGCGGAGACAAAAGGATATTGGAACAGCACCACGAGGAAGATGATAGGATCCGAGAAGACGCCAGTTTAGGAAAACTTCGCTCAGGTGGCAGCACCGGACAGATCGATGGGTGGCAATCGATGAGATACAGAAGGCAGCGAAACCGCGCTCAGTTTGAATTGGGAGGGAAGGCGAGAATTCAAATTTTTCAGACCACAGTTTCCCTAAAGAATACTCAGCCAGAGGGCGCTCTCTCTGTCACTGTCTTGAAGGACGTAGCTGTCGTCTACTCGCGCCCTAGCGGTGGCAATTGTATGTTGATTCCAAAATGGTTCCTTTTCTAGGATTATACGATATGATCATATCTCTGCATCATTGGAACTGATGTTGGTGGCTAGGTGGCGGAATACCATCAACATCTGGCCAATACCATCAACACCTGGCCAATACCAATACCAACAATTGTCAGTTGGCGCGACGGTTACATGAATGAAAATAATAGTTTTTGATAGATCCGTGAAATTCATTTACACATATTTCAAATGGGCAGTTGGAAAGGAGCATTGGACTGTCAAAATAATTGTGCCCCACTCCAGAGGCCTATACGATATACTTGATATACTGTAATAACTAATTGACTGTAAAGACGGTAACATCTTTTTAAAAAGCTGCAAATTCTTACACACGGGTTGGTTATTGGTTGGGACTAGGCGCATGGAGACTAATTTCTTCGATATGGGGAAAATGGGGGAAACAGTGCGTGTGACGGGTCCCGGAACCATTCCAATCGATTCAGGGTCTAATATTTAGTGGAAAATGATACCCCACACGCCTAGGTACCAGAAATCTCGAAAACACACATTCGAAATGGAAATTAGCTTTCCGTTATACATCTTAACGCTCAAAATGCTTCATAATTACTAAACGGCTTTCGTCCACCATACAAGTAATTTAATGTTCTAATAAAATGACGGAAATTTATAAAAAAAAATATATATATTCCGAATAGGTCGATTTTTTATTTAGTAAATTAATATTAAATTAAGTTGAGTGAAAGAAAATATTCATTCAGAATTTGCACGGAAGCAAAATTTGATCCGTTGCGTGAAAACAAGCACCGAATTCACGATAAACGTCACGAGTGATAGTGTCCGTAAAGAATTGGTGGCATTTTGTGAGGAGGTTAAAACTCTTCGTCTGCTGAGTTCGCCGGACCCGCCACTCGAGATCGATATAATCTTCGCGTCCTGGCTAAGTGAGGGGAGCTTAACTCTAGTCTGTCGCCATAATAATCAGCTTTCCTTGGTCCTATCGACGACATCCATCATTCTCGGATAATCCAGATTCCCACCACCTTTGGTAAGGAGAAAGTTGAAGAGGGAGTTTCTTTTTTGAGGTTCAACCTGTAATGGTACTTACTCAAAAGATCCTGTGTACCTCCTCATTACACAGCGTTTGCTGTACGGAGCCTGAACATATTGTACTTTAGTGAGGAATGCGGTTCAATTCCACAAAAACAACGTTTCCATTAAATATTTGACCACTCGGGACAGCTCAATTGCTCCCTGCACCAACTACCTACCTAGCGGGAGAAGGATCAACTACTGAACCAGTCAAATCCTTACTTGGTTGAGATACAATCTACCTGTCTTGATAGAAGAAAAACCTCAAGAAAATATAAAAGAAATATTGCTGTCACATAAACAACAAGCAATACTAATTTATAATGTCATATCAAAATAATGAAGTTTACCTCGCAGTTGGCAACACTGCGAGGCCATCTTGTTCTCTCTCTTCTGACGCTTGGCGTCTTCCTGTTGTGGTCGTGAGCTTGTTGAGAACCAAGATTATAATGCGTTCACGTGTTGTTCAATTATCAAATCCAGTATTATCCATATTCATAGATCAATAGGTAAATAAGAAGTGGTTTGTTTCATGTGTGTGAAATTCAGTGAAGAATTACTGATGATTTGGCGGTTCCTGGATTTTTGAAATTTTTGGCATGTGTGTGGGGTTTTATTTTCCACTAACTTTTGGACGCTGAATTCATTGAGACGGGTCCCAGAACGATTGATGCCCTCTGGATGAGGCTATGGGTCAAAATGGGTGCCTATTTACCCATTTTGAATTTGTGTTTTCCATATTTCCGGTACTTATGCGTGTGGGGTATCATTTTCCACTAAATTTTGGACGCTGAATCCAATTAAATGAATCCCAAAACAATGGAACTCTCTGGATGAGGTTATGAGTCAAAACGGCTACCTATCTACCCATTTCAAATGTGTGTTATAAATCGAGATCTCTGGTACCTAGGCGTGTGGGGTATCATTTTCCACTAAATTTTGGACCCTGAATCAATTGGAATGGGTCCGGGACCCACCACACCCACTGTTAACCCCATTTTCCCCATGTTGAAGAAATGAGTCTCCATGCGCCAAATCCGAGGTGTAAATTAATCTACATGCGCCTGGTTTGAGGAATAACCAACTCGTAAGAATTCGCAGCGTTTTTAATTGTGATTCTAAAGAAACAAAGTTTGTCTGTTGACTTTTCTACGGTGGAAAAACTTCTTTTCATAGGGAAGAATAAAACCGATATTGTCAAGGGTAGGTTATTGATGTTCGAGCATCGAGTATCAGGAGAAAACAGAAGTTTTGATAGGTATACTGTATTGATGTTGTGGTCTCATCCCTACTATGTGCCCACACCACTGTTAATATGTCCACGAAATGAGTTGCCGAGAAAGCGGTATTAACTTGAAAAATGCGCCCCGTTCAACAGTCAGCGTCAGAGAGAGCCGAATGGAACCCAACCTCGACTGTACATTACTCTCTGGCTCGGAGAGCCATTTTACAAGCAAGCACGTGGAAATTCTGATGTTTCCTGCGTGATCTGCGGTTCCTGGGGAAGGGAACAGCTTCCCTCGAAATGTTCCGTAAACTCTGACGCTTAGTCTGAATATTAAATAATCATTCACCCTCTCACCCCCTTGTGTCCGTTCATGCGTGCGTGGCCTTCATACAAAATAAGGTCTCAGGTAGACTGGGCGGTTCAGTTTTGCACGACATTTCCACTTATTTGTGCGCCCACTTCACGGCGAAATTCTCCTCTCCACTTATTCATTCTATCAAATTAGATGTACCTATAATGAGGAGTACAAAGACAAATTGCCAATCGTAAGAGAGGCCTGAGAATTCACAGGTCCGTGAAGCAGGACTGGCACATATTTACAGAGCAGTTGTTGCAAACAGGTTGACAGCAAGCGCAGCATGATATATTGGTCTTCCTATCCTTCACGTTTGGGTATGAGGCACACCTCCTTCTCTTCGGCATTTTAGCTCCTGCTTGAGGAATGATCTGGAATGAAGGCTGCTGATGAGAAAGATCTCGCTCAGAACATCAGCTAGGTACAGGTTTTTTTATCGCTCGAGATAACTTTGGACTTTGGAGGCGTCCACGTAGGCCACTCACGTAGTCTAATAGCAAGATTTTTAATAAAATCGAATCTGTCCGAATCGGAGGCATTCATGAAGCACATGTATAAAATAAAACTATTAATTATTAAAATATTTAAATAAAATACAGTAACAGCGACTGACTTTTGTAGATCTTTGAGTCGTCAAATAATTGGCAAATTTCTGATCGAGCGAATCAACCCCTCTCGGTTGGTTATTCCTTTTATACTCAACCTATGTTTTCATGCAAAAAGTCAATCTCTCCGATTCGCCCCAAAAATGTTTTCTGGAAGTTTCAAGGTCAATGGCCAAAGGCCAAAAAAGGTCAATGTTCGTCCGCCGTACGAGAGCCGTTTTTCGTAGTAGAAAATTTTCTAAAAATCTGAAATTTGGGTCAGTGGTCTGTTCCCGGCCTAGGACGGTCCTCGAACCTTTTCAACCCGATCAGACCAAATTTGGGCGGGGTAGGGGTCAAAATGTGTTTTTTGAAAAATGGATTTTCGAGATTTTGGGCGATCTAGGCGAGTGGGTATTATTTCCCACTAAACATTGGACGCTGAATCCAATGAAATGGGTCCCAGAACAATTGGCGCCGTTTGGAAGAAGTTATGGGTCAAAATGGGTATGTATCCACCCATTTTGTATACGAGTTTTCAAGATTTCTGGTGCCTAGGCGTGTGGGGTATCATTTTCCACTAAATTTTGGACGCTAAGTCGATTGGAATGTGTCCGGGACCCGCCACACCCACTGTTTCCCTCATTTTCCCTATGTTGAGGAAATGAATCTCCATGCGTCTGGTCCGAGGTTCAAATTG
This sequence comes from Cyrtorhinus lividipennis, assembly GCA_019603395.1. Classification (NCBI taxonomy): domain Eukaryota; kingdom Metazoa; phylum Arthropoda; class Insecta; order Hemiptera; family Miridae; genus Cyrtorhinus; species Cyrtorhinus lividipennis. Next base: position 23,532,609 of record CM034004.1, read on the forward strand.
GTCTCCATGCACCTGGATCGAGGAGTAACCAACCCATGTGTAAGAATTTGCAGGGTTTTTCAAGGGTATAGGAAGGTTCACAGTCAACCATGATGCACTGGACTGGTGAACACCTTCATCCGTCAACAGAATGCGAGCGACTGGCTATTATTAATACCTCTCCCTTGAGCGACTAATCCACCTCTGCGTGAGTCGCTTGAAGCAAAACGGCTCCACAGATAGACAAAGGAATTGTGCTGCTATCATCGCAACAGTCGATCAAAACGCAAAACGATCAAAACGCACCTTAACTTGCGCGCGACTCCCACTTCGTTCTGGCATGCCCTCACGCGCAATTCACTTTGCCATTCTTCCACTCCCCGCCTTGTTGCGTGGAAGAAGAGAAATCACATCGTCCGCCGGGAGAACGTATGAGCGGGGCAAAGTTACCTGGAAGACGTGATTGTAATGCGGGTCGTCGCCTGTAATGCGCCGCGCCGTCCCTTCTCCACCCTCGTCCGCGGGTCGTCCGCCGCTATTTTCTTCCCTTTTTTGCTCCGCCTGAGCTGTGTTTTTGCATCGGCTCCGCGGGAAAGGAGGATCCTCTGCATACAGATTACCTCGGTTGCCCGGAACAGCCCACCTCGCTCGTGTCCGAAGGGGTCCCGCCCGTTACGAAACACGGGTACTCCCCCCCCCCCACCCTCTCCAATTGGACCACAGCAACTACGTTCCCACCTTTCCTCGCATCCCATTTTAGGTGTTTTTCACGGAGAGTGGGGCCCAACCATCGAGGAGCGAAATGGGGACCCTGTCGTCTCCTCCTTTGAGCCAAGACATACACCTCCTACTCTATTCTCCCGCTCCTATGATCACTGAAGGGACATTTTTGATAGACCGCAACTATGATGCGATCACTATCTCCGAAGCTATGTCGTTCAAAGTAAACGCAGCCACCACAGTAGTAACCAAAAAAAACCTTTTCGCATACCTATTAAGTATAGTCACAAATTAGTAAGCATGACCATCGGAGTCAAAACAACGTTTATAAGCAATTAATCATTGCTGTGATGGGCTTGATATTATGTTTCTTAAAATTCCGCTGGATCTTTCCCTTTCTCGCATGTTAAATAGGAAATTCATAAAATCTCCTTCAGAAAATAATCACTGAACTGATATTTTTGGTGATTGGTTACCTTCTCACGTTAGACCCACACTATCCGATTCACACATCGTTCAAATTTTGGCTCCTATACCGCTCTCCTCCTAGATAGAACTTTTTTTTTGTACTTCCCACCAATGGTTGAATGGGTGAATGAGCACATTGATGAACTCGGATGATTAAAAAGCGTACTTCGAGAGAATACACACACATTAGGTGAGGGAGTGAAGAATAATCACAGCTTTGGGTGAGAGGGGATATTCAGGAATCGTAATCGCGGCAGTGGAACCGAATTGTTGACCTCAATTCATGGCGGAATCCCTTCACTCGAAGAAAGTGACTCGAATAATGTGGAATTTAGGCTGGCTTCGTGCGATAGGGGAGTGGGGAGTGGGGATGGTGGAGTGAAGAAGAAAGTGGGAATTTCAGGGGGAGCGGTGAGATCGAGGCAGTTAGGCTCTTGGGAGAGGGACCTCGCCTTGTAAATCCATGTTCTTTGAGCTGGGACACATAAATCAAAGAGTAAAGGTGCGAGCCCCAAATACTCCTCCGCGGCAAATCCCCGCCTCCGCCCTTCCGTGTACTTCACCACCCCTTAAGTGGTAAACTTTTCCATGTGCCTGACTCTTCCACTGGGTGGAAAACCCGTCGGTTTCTCCCTCCCTTATTTTTCCCTTTTTTTCCCCTTCGGAGTTCACTTTGAGAAAAAGACGGTTTTTGGTGACGGCTACAAGGGGGTAAAGAGAAAAGTGCGAGGTTTTTCCGGCGGAGGCGAAAGTGGAGCGGTGGAGCGGGTCGAGTGACGGCGGAGGGGGGAGGGGGTGAGCGTGACTCCGGGGCACGTATCACCGGATCCTGAAGTGGCCGGGGTGTAAAGTTCCGCCTTCGCGACAGAGGCGCTTAAAACATTATATCATGTCTTGCTCCCAGCCAGAGTTGAGACTCGTATGAAAGCTACTGTTTGCTGAACAACTTCCTTCGACAAGTCAGCCCGAGTAAAAAATAAACCTGAACTAAGCAGACGGCAGGGCTTTACAGAACATTTCGCATCCTTTAATCGGTCATAATGCTACACGGAGCCACTTTCACCAGAAAAGTACAGAGATTAGTAAAACTCGATTATTTTTAATCTGGAACGTTAAACCTGGACTCGCATCTGGCGTCCCCCCTCTCCCCCTCAATTTGGTCCGATAGGGCTATAACGTTTCCAAGAACAGTTCCATGAGCCGGAACTGGGTCCCTGACCGAAATTTCGTACCACCAAAAAACGCTGCAAATTCCTACACAGGGGTTGGTTATTCCTCGAATGGGGGAAACAGTGGGTGTGGCGGGTCCCGGACCCATTCCAATCGATTCAGGGTCCAAAATTTAGTGGAAAATGATACCCCACACGCCCAGGTACCAGAAATCTCGAAAATACATATTCGAAATGGGTAATATATACCCAATTTGACCCATAACTTCTTACAGTGGTTGCCAATCATTCTGGGACCAACTTCATTGGATTCAGCGTCTAAGATTTGGTGAAAAAACGATACCCTACTCGCCTAGATCACCCAAAATCTCGAAAATCCATTTTTCAAAAAACACATTTTGACCCCTACCCCGCCCAAATTTCGTCCGATCGGGCTGGTAGAAAATTTTCTAAAAATCTGAAATTTGGGTCAGGGGTCTGTTCCCGACCTAGGACGGTCCTCGAAACATTTCAGCCCGATCAGACCAACTTTGGGCGGGGTAGGGGTCAAAATGTGTTTTTTGAAAAATAGATTTTCGAGATTATCTAGGCGAATGGGGTATCATTTTCCACTAAATTTTGGACGCTGAATCCAATGAAGTGGGTTCCAGAACGATTGGCACCCACTGGAAGAAGTTTTGGGTCAAATTGGGTATATATTACCCATTTTGATTATGCGTACTCGAGATTTCTGGTACCTGGGCGTGTGGGGTATCATTTTCCAGTAAATTTTTGATCTCGAATCGATTGGAATGGGTCTGGGACCCGCCGCACCCACTGTTTCCCCATTTCCCCCATGTTGAAGAAATTAGTCTCCTTGCGCCTGGTCCGAGGAATAACCAACCCGTGTGTAAGAATTTGCAGCGTTTTTTGGCTCTCTGGATACTGCTTCTTTTCAGTAGCTGTAATGTACTGAGAGTGTCGGTGCATATTAGGTATTCATAATTTCTTCCTGATCTACCGATGTATTCAACGGCTTTTAGGATCGCGGTTACTTAAGCATTGAAGCTGGAAGTCATGTTTGGTAGTTTGTACGACTCATAGTAAACGTTGAAAGCGTCAAAGAAGGCACATCCAACTGAATTCTCGGATTTTGAGCCATTAGTGAAGATTTATACGGTTTCTGGCCATTTGGAGTGAGTGAAGATCTTGATCTTGATCTGGTGGCTTACAGGAGCAATGGAGTTTTGAAATATCTACGTCTTCTTGTGTGAAACTGCTGGCAAGTAACGGCATGTTCATCTTGGAGTTGGATATCTGCATATTCGTACAGTCGACACAAGTCTTCAACCATAGTCCTACTGTGGGATTTGAGTTTCAAGACGAATCGATCCATAAGTTCATGTAAAATGCCGTTATCTATGCTCGACTCCTCGCGGACTCGATCCTTTAAACGATAACTAAATGATTCAATTACCTACGCTGTTGTCTCGACAGGTGATGTAAGTGTAAGGCAGGCGTGCCTAGGCCTACGAGGACTTAACTAGAACTACCCTAGAGCGTTCCACCCTGGTAGGCCTCCATTTTAAAAGCCTATTATCCACACAGGCCGGATCGCGTTTAACTTTGGAACGGCCTTTTATAAACCTTCCTAGCTTATGACTTGCCGCACTTGCCACTAAATTAAAATTCTCGTCGGTGCGAGGCGTTTCCCCGGAATGGGATTTTGCGCGAAAAGGGCACTGGTGTGGGGGTGGTAGAAGAAAATGCTTCTTCGTTAAATTAACAATTTATGAGGACTGCAGCGTCTCTTGTTGAACGAAACGGTTCGAGTGGCTTTAAAAATAACCGGAGCGCCGCTCTTCTTCCTTTTTTCCCTTCTTCGTCATCTTTTAAAAGGTTTTCCCTCTCGAATCTCCTCCCAATGGTGCTCTCGGTATGAAAAAGGACGATATCTGACGGGATTGTACCTCGATGCGATTCTAAATACGAGAGCTTGTTGATCGAAAATAAATGAATAAATTAGTAAACCAAATTTTGCCTCATTGCCTGGAGGCTTGGGAGGAAATTTTCAATATTGCTCATGCAACATCCTTGAGGTCATTCTTTGCTCCTATGTCCCATTTTATAAATAAGACACAAAATACCTACGTATCCACTGCGGCGGTGAGATGCCATACGTGGTATAACGGGACATAGATACCCTCAATCGTGCTGCAAACCTCAACCACCATGCAGCCCAACAGAAAGCTTTGCATACGAGGTGGAACACGACCAGCGAGATCAGCAACAAGTTTACTTGGCAATAAAAATGAAACATGAGGATTGGAAGAGCTTTACAACGAGGGGCCTATGAAAACTTCAAGATGATCATGTTATGTTCGTAGTATAGGTTTTCTTGGAGGTGGATGGGGAAAATATTCATAAGATGTCCTGATGGGGGGGGGGGGGGGATCGATACCGATATCCTCGTTATGTAGGTAGTAAGATATACGTCAAGGCGTTCACGAACCTTCTTGGCTACCTAAAGTGAACAAAACGCGTGTTCTCAAGACATTAGGTCCGTTATAAATGGCAAATTCTTTTCCCCCTCTCATCTTCAAACACCGCGTTAAAATGAGACTTTTTTTAGGTTGCCATCGTTAGTTTGACCATAATGAGGAAATCATGTGGATGTGTAGTCCTTTATCGGAGTTGGTAGAAAAAGAGAAACTCCGGAGGACAAAAAAGCGAGATTGCAGAGGACCAGGCAGAGAAATTAGAGCGAGGGGGCTAGTGTGGGACGGGATATAATGAAAAGTGTAATGAAAAATCTGCAAATTCATACACACGGGTTGGTTATTCCTCGAACCAGGCGCATGGAGGCTAATATAAACCTTGGACCAGACGCATGGAGATTCATTTGTTCAACATGGGGAAAATGGGGGAAACAGTGGATGTAGTGGGTCCAAAATTTAGTTGAAAATGATACCCCATACGCCTAGGTACCATAGATCTCGAAAACAGACATTCGAAATGGGTAGATAGGTACCCATTTTGACTCGTAACCTCATCCAGAAGGCGCCAATCGTTTCGGGATTCATTTAATTGGATTCAGCGTTCAAAATTTAGTGGAAAATGATACCCCACACACATAGATTGCAAAAATCTCAAAAGTACATTTTTTTGAAATTTACATTTTGACCCCTACCCTACCCAAATTTGGTCTGATCGGGTTGAAAAGTTTCGTGGACCAACTAGAGCCAATAACGAGTCCCAGACCAAAATTTCAGATGATTTTTAGATAAATTTCTACTACCCAAGTCAGCGTCGACGGCGGACGGACATTTGCTAATAAATTTTGATCTAGACACCTTGAAACGTCCAGAAAAACGTTTTGGGCCGAATCGGAGAGATTGAATACTCGATTGAGGACATTTGAATACACATATACTTTCATTGACTGATGAAAACATTGGTTGATTTTTCAAGGAATAACCAACCAAAATTGGAGCGAGGGGGCTAGTGTGGGACGGGATATAATGAAAAGTGTAATGAAAAACAACGCCAGGCCTGCCAAATGAGAAGATACAGGATGTTTTTCTCTGTTTCACATCAAAAGACTGTAGCGCCAAAAGTGAATCATTTACACTCAGACATTATGCCTTAAAAGCAACATTCCACCGCCTTTTTCTTGCTCAAATGTCGCTATTTCCCATATCATCTTGATCAGACCTATTACAGTCAACTCTAAATTACTCTCGAGAAACAATTAAGGCATGAGATGTCGAAATTGAGTGGGAAAAGCAGCAGAAGAGCTCAACGTAGGTTGGTTACATTAATGAGAGAGTTTGTCTGCGTTTTTTGAGAGTTCTAGACAAAGGTTGAGTGGAGGAGTTGGAGGAGAGGGAGGTAATACCCTGTGCACAGGCAGAGTGAGGTTCCAGGGCAAGGTTGGAACATCTCAAAAACCAAATATCAGAACTATAACCTCATGTGTTCATACCCATGGGGGTGGGGTTGGGGTCGACCATCTCTGATCGGCTCCAACATTTTGGTTTGTTATTTCTTGAATGGATTTTTTGAATGAATGTCCGATTCGGGCCAACATTTATTTCTGGGCGTTTCAAGGTGTCCGCAGGGGTCAAAATGTGTTTTTTGAAAAATGGATTTTTGAGATATTTGGCCATCTAGGCGTGTGGGGTATCATTTTCCACTCAATTTTGGACGCTGAATCCAATTATAGGAGTCCCGGAACGATTGACGCCCATTGATGAGTCAAAATGGGTATCCATCCTCTACCCATTTCGAATGTTTGTTTTCGATATTTCAGGTATCTAGGCGGATGGGGCATCATTATCCACAAAATTTTCGACGCTGAATCGATTGGAGTGAGTTCTATTACCTCCGCTCCAATGAGTAACCAACCCTTGTTAATGAATGTTTTTTTTGTTTTTTAGTACCTACAGGGATGCACCATACATTTGGCCCATACAGGTGCTTTAGGTACTATATTTTGGAGCGTCGGAGTGGGTTTTTACGGTATAATGTTCAAGTTTGGCTCTCTAATGGGATGTTTAGGAGGAAATGAGCGATAAATCGATGCCATCCATGTGGTTGAGAGTATAATTGAGAAATTCTTTCGGAAGGAGGATATGAAGAAAAATCGATAAAGAGTCGTTGTGGCGTCCAGCCGTTCGAGTGAGCACTTGGAGGGTATGAAAGGTGATAAACCGGGGAGAGTGAGCTATTCAACAAAAAAAAGGGGGGAGGGGGGTTCTGCTCTGATGTGGATGCGAGTTGAGTGAGGGTGGCGAACTTCGATTGAAGGCGTTGGAAATAAAATATAGCGGAGAACCCCTGTGCGAGACACCCTCCACACACCACACAGATTGAGACACTGTGTAATCCGAGTCGGAGGATAAGATTTGTGAGACTCACTCTGCTCTCTTACACTCACCCTTCGTAACTCGACCGGTTTGTTATATTATGTTGGCAGGAGCTGCCGAGCACCGCCCCTTCTCGCATGCATAAGCTTTTCAATCCTTTTCCGACTTGAGCGTTGTGTTTTCCACCCCTCGGCGAGCCCTTAACTTCTCGAATTTATTGGAAATATAAATTCCGCGGATCCCACCCCTCCTCGACTCCTCTTTCCCACATCACCTGCAAAGCCGTTATTTTCATGAGCGGAGGGGCGTCGGAGCACATAAACAATACGTGAACACGGTCGTGTTTTTTCGAGGATAGCAAGTTTCTCTCCCCTTGCTGGTTTATTTATACGGACGATATAGGTATTCAGAAGAGAATGTGAGTGATTGGAGGCTTGTAACCACAACCCTCCAACACTTCTCGATCCCCTCTTTTCCCATCAGATACGAGGCCTCGACGTGATAAATTGGTTTGTGGCCTGAGGGGGTGGAAAAATGAAAAGTTTATTAATCGCAGTGGATTACGACTACTCCGCAGGTCTTTTAACTTTGTTGTGAAGCGAACAACAAACAACAGAGTGACGCTACTGCAACGCAGATTATTAAAGGACAGGAGCGTAGAGACAGAATAGTTGAACGTCCAAGAGATGTCCCGGACGTAAAAAATACAGTTGGGTTCGGCCAGCAATAAATTCTTCCCCTCACTGTTCTCTCTAAGGCCTCTCTCAAGTTGCTTCAGAGGTTTCTCGTTCCAGTCAAATCTTAGTTACAGATTCATTACTTCCTCCTAAGTTTTAAAAGCACTCGAGTGAAATAACTTTTTGTGTGAATCTTACCCTCAATCAATGCATAGGGAGGGAGGGGGTTTGGCCACAGTTTAGAAAACCTCAATTACGGATCATTATACCAGTCTACTATTGCTGAAAGTTAAACCTCCTCAACGACAAAAAAGCAGACAAAGTGAAGATGCGCAAAAGAAGAAATGCTGCAAAATCATACGCACGGGTTGGTTATTCCTCGAACCAGGCGCATGGAGACTAATTTAAACCTCGGACGTGGAGATTCATTTCTTCAACATGGGGAAAATGGGGGAAACAGTGGATGGGGTGGATCCCGGACCCATTCCAATCGATTCAGGGTCTACAATTTAGTGGAAAATGATACCCCACACGCCTAGGTACCAGAAATCAGGAAAACACAGATTTAAAATGGGTAAATAGGCACCCATTTTGACCCATAGTCTCATCCAGAGGGCACCAATCGTTTCGGGACCCGTCTCATTGGATTCAGCGACATAAATTTAGTGGAAATTCATAACCCACACGCCTGGGCACCAGAAATCTCGAAAACAGACATTCAAAATGGGTAAAAGGTAGCCATTTTGACCCATAACCTAATCCAATGGGTGCCAATCGTTCTGGGATTCTTTTCATTGGATTCAGCGTCCAGAATTTAGTGGAAAATAATACCCCACACACCTTTTTTATAAAAACATAGGTTGATAATTGAAGGAATAACCAACCAAAAATGGATTATGTATAACTCGTGGAAACACTGAGCAACGAAAAATGGAACAGCGTCATAGGAGAAAGGGACATAAATGAGGCAGCAATGAGTTTTCACAAAACCCTCGCGGCCCTATAATTTCGTGTACGGTTTTAGTCAAACATCAACACAAGAAGGATCAACATGGGATTGCCAAAAAGCGTGCGAAAAAAAGGAGTTATGTCCCAGAAACTAAGGAAACGCCATCCGAGAGGAACAAAAAATTTAAAAGCAAGTCGACAGATCTAATTAGAGCAGCTAAACATTCGTACTTCTCAGTGGAATTAAATGAAGCGGGAAACAACTTACGGGCTACCTGGAAAGTTATCAATGAGACGACAGGAAGATAACAAAAAAATATGGAAATAAATTCTATACAACGTGAGGACAAAATTCTTGAAATCTATCAACAGGGAAATGAAATTACAAACATATTTAATATTCATTTTGCAATGATGAGCTCGGAATTAGCAGATAAATCGTCCTATGCGAGAATCCAATATTACCGCTGGGAGGTCCCTCAACACCATTCCTGCATGTCAGAGAGGAAAAGCGTGAATAAAATAATGTGTGGACTACGTGGTGGTTCTAGCCCAGGATTCGATAATATCACGGTAGAAACAATAAAAAGATAAAGAGATTTATCATTAAACCGTATTACGTACTTGATTGACCAAAGCTGCGCCACTGGAACCTTTCCTAGTATCTATTAAAGGCTATAATTACCCCAATTTACAAGAGAGGAAATCCTATACTGGTAAACAACTGAAGACCAATATCTCTCCTTTCTAATAACGCTGAAATTATGGAAAAAACGCTGCAAATTCTTTCGCACGGGTTGGTTATTCCTCGAATGGGGGAAACAGTGGGTGTGGCGGGTCCCAGACCCATTCCAATCGATTCAGGGTCCAAAATTTAGTGGAATATGATACCCCACACGCCTAGGTAGCAGAAATCCCGAAAACACATATTCAAAATGGGTAAAAAATACCCAATTTGACCCACAACTTCTTCCAGTGGGTGCCGATCGTTCTGGGACACATTTAATTGGATTCAGTGTCCAAAATTTAGTGGAAAACCATACCCCACACGCCTAGGTAGCAGAAATCCCGAAAAAACATATTCAAAATGGGTAACAAATACCCAATTTGACCCATTACTTCTCTTGAACTTTCTTGGTGAGAAAATGGGAATTATAACTCGCGGATCACAATTTGAACAATATATTTTCGTACTCACTTTCTTACAACTCTAGAAGAAGGAGTGACATGAGACTTAAATGAACAGAGCTGCAAACCCTCATGACCACTAACAGTCTAAGGAGAGCAATATGTAGTTCGTATGTTACATGGAATGTATAAGATATTCCATCAACTTTCTCCAGTGGGTGCCAATCGTTCTGGGACCCGTTTCATTGGATTCAGCGTCCAAAATTTAGTGGAAAATGACTCCCTACTCGCCTAGATCGCCCAAAATCTCGAAAATCCATTTTTCAAAAAACACATTTTGACCCCTACCCCCCCCCAAATTTGGTCCAATCGGGCTGAAAAGTTTCGAGGACCGTCCTAGGCCGGGAACTGACCATTGACCTAAATTTCAGATTTTTAGAAAATTTTCTACTACCAAAAACGGCGCGGAACATGGACGGCGTACGGCGTACGGCGGACGGACATCGACCTTTTTTGATCAGGACATCATGAAACGTCCAGAAAAAAATTTTGAGCCAAATCGGAGAGGTTGACCATTATCATGAAAACATAGGTTGATTATTCGAGGAATAACCAACCAAAACGCTGCAAATTCTTTCGCACGGGTTGGTTATTCCTCGGACCAGTCGCATGGAGACTCATTTCTTCAACATTTCTCCCAATGAATGGGGGAAATATTGGGTGTGGTGGGTCCCGGACCCATTCCAATCGATCCAGGGTCCACAATTTAGTGGAAAATAGTACCCCACACGCCTAGGTTACAGAAATCTCAAAAACACATTCGAAATGGGTACATGGGCACCCATTATTGACCCATAGCCTCATCCAGATGGCAAAAATCGTTCCGGGACCCGTCTCATTGGAATCAGCGTCCAAAATTTAGTGGAGAATAGAACCTAAATGGTATTTAGTGGAAAATGGTACGCCTAGGTACCGGAAATCTCGAAAACAGGTATTCGAAATGGGTATTTCACTCTGGAAAATGGAACCCTTTGCTAGAGCTTGTGATTCCCAAAATCTCAGTACCTCTGGTTCAGTCCAAACCCGTAGATTTTTGACAATCTAGGTGTGTGGAGTATCATTTTCCACTAAGTTGTGGACGCTGAATCCAATGAGACGGGTCCTGAAACGATTGGTACCTACTGGATGAGGTCATGGGTCAAAATGGGTGCCTAATCACCTATGTCGAATGTGTTTTCCAGATTTCTGGTACCTAGGCGTGTAGGGTATCATTTTCCACTAAGTTGTGGACGCTGAATCTAATAAGATGGATCTCAGAACGATTGGCGTCCACTTGAAGAGGTTATGGGTGAAAATATGTATCTACCCACCTATTTCAAAAGTGGGTTTTTGAGATCTTTTGTACCTATGCGTGGGGGGTATAATTTTCCACTAAATTTTGTGGGTCCACTGGGTCCGGGACCCGCCACACCCACTGTGTCCCCCCTTTTCCCCATGTTGAAGAAATGAATCTCCAGGTCTTTATATTTGTAGGGGTAGGGGATGATTTTTTTCCCAATCCCGTTTTTCGTTTGTTACGGCCGTATATTATTCAAGGAATAGCCAACCAAATGGGATTTTTGCTTTTCAAAGCAAAAAATAAGATCTTATCATTCTGGTCTTATTTTTTATACGATAAAATTGAAATCAGTGGTCATTTTTATTTGGCTTTTACCAAACCCATACTTTCCATACAAACCCTAATAAATCGAAAATAGAGGAAATTAATGCTAGTATATAGGAGACATCGTATACGCTCGCATCTAGTAACAGGGTGTATACACACTGAGGGTTAAATATTATTCAAGTTGGAAGTATTATTTCTTAAGCTTAAAATTAAGATTTCATAACTATTGTTCTACAGTAATTTACTGATTATAGTACGAGGAACTAATTTCTCCTGCTCGTCAACACCGGTTTTGCCCACGACGAGCAAAATTTTTATTCTGGGCCGTTTTGTACGGCATGTATTATTTTGTAGGATTTTAAGAAGAATAAAAATGTATTTCTCTATGTCCCTCTCTCTCTCTTCGCAGAGGAAAAAGGTTTTAAAAGCACAAAACTCTCCGTGAGGATTTTTGTTTCATCCGAGCAAAGAAAGGACGCTGTGGAAAAAAGATGTTTTACGCGTATTAGGGAACAACGAATAGATTATGTCGACCTTTTGTGTTCTTTTTCAGTGGCATCATCCCTTTAGCTGTTCATTGAAAACCCCGTCCGTGGAGCGGACCAACTGGATCAATCATCCTTTGTGCTCTCATTCGCTGTAGTATACAAACTACTGCGCGGTGCCTGTGTGACGATATACGAAAACGCTGACAAATATGTTTCCAGGACCTGCCTTTTTTTTTCCCCCACCCCCGTCCCGCAGACTCCTCTTGGATCGCGAGGCAGCCACATGGGAATACATGAAGTGGAAATAAAGTGAAAAATGTGCGAAAGGACCGGGAAGAGTAAATGAAGTCGCTAGATGGATGCAGCTCTGTTTACAACGCTCAGGCATCACTGACCACCCAGTTTAGTCATTCGAAGCTTTTTTCCAACTTTTTTTCCAGAGTGGCCTTATTTTTCAACTTTTTTCCCTTTTTTTAATTAGGAAGGATCCTTGGATTTATCACTTTACACTTTTCATTTTCGCGGTAATTGGATAACGAGGGTCTAAAAGGAAGATCGCTTTGACTAAAATGAAGATGAGCCATTATTTCAAACACTCGCTTTGTTCCAATTGAAACCTCCCATTTGTTATCTGACACCATAATTCCGATAGATTACCGAAGACAAGTTGTTAAAATTATTAACGTGGTACCCTTTTCTCCAGGGCCCACAACGCTCCGTAACTTTTTTCATTGTAGTAGTAGCAGCAAATTTAGGTTTTGACAGTGGCATGTTCAAACATGCTCGCGCTCGGTTTTTCAACAGGTTACGGAATTTTTTTAGCCCTCCAATCTATCTCTCCGATTTGGCCAAAAAATTATTTCTGGGCGTTTCAAGGTGTCTAGATCGGTGAGCTGTTCGTCCGCTGTACGCCATCTTACGTCCACGCCGTTTTTTATAGTAGACAGTTTTCTAAAAATTTGAAAATTTGGTCAGAGACCTGTTTCTGGCATCAGTTGATTGCTTGAAAACTTACAGCCCAATCGGACCAAACTAGGGGTGGGGAGGGGGGTTGTTGTCAAAATATATGTTTTTTGAAAATTGATTTTCGAGATATTCGGTGATCTCGGCGTGTAAGGTATCATTTTCGACTAAATTTTGGACGCTGAATCCGATGAGACGGGTCACAAAACGATTGGTGCCCACCGGAAGAGGTTATGGGTCCAAATGGATACCTACCTACCTATTTCGAATGCGAGTGTTCGGGATTTTTGGTACCTAGGCGTGTGGGGTATCATTCTCCCCTAAATTTTGAACGCTGAATCGATTGGGATGAGTCCCAGGTTCGAGGAATAACCAACCCCTGTCAACCTTTGTATGTCTCACCAAGCTTCTCATGTGTCCTTTTTTTCTCCTCATCTTTTACACATGAGTGGGGTGTATGCCCCATATCGATATATTAATAGGATATATAGTACATCTGTGGTCAATAAGGGGGGAAATACAACGAAATTAAAGAATGAAGCGTATTCTCAATTAGACGATTTATTTATTTCACATAGGTATAAAATAGTACAATAATAAAAATAATAATAAGACACAATACACATGAAAAGAGAATCATCTTTCAAACAAATATAAATTCATGACGTTGTTGATGGTATTACCCTTGGTAAAAAGTACCAATGCGGTGAATGGTTGGGTTTTCGTTATAATCGTCCGTTTCCTCTGAGGTCAATGCGTGGAGAAAACGATGAGGTTGGTAGATTTTAGATTGGTAGGGGGTGAGGTGGGGATACCCAACGGTTGGTTATTGTGAACAACAATCGCTGGTGTTGTCTTCTTGACGAATACAATTAGAAATTCGTCCAATTTTGTAAATGACGCCGATTTGCAAATCCGATACCTGACCAATCCAAGCGTTAATGTTTGAGATGTTGAGCGAAATTCATCTGAAATAGACACCCAATTGAATCAAATTTGGGGAAGGTAGGGGTAAAAATTTCTTTTTTGCGTTGAAATGAGACGGGTGCCGGAACGATTGGCGCCCACTGGAAGAGGTTATAGGTCGAGATTTTTGGTACCTAGGCGTGTGGGGTATCATTTTCCACTAAATTTTGAATGTTGAATCGATCGGAATGGGTCCGGGACACGCCACATCCACTGTTTTCCCCATTTTGCCCACTTTCGATATTTTTGGCGATTTATATGTGTGGGGTATCGTTTTCCACGAATCTTTGGACACTGAATCGATTGGAATGAGTCTCCATGCTCCTGGTCCAAGGTTTTACTTGGATAGGAAGCTCACTGAAGGTTTTGATACTCATACAGTGACGCAGTGGTTCGGACTAACGGAATGGAGAAAGGTTTCTGACATAGAAACCTAGTAGTGGCAATTTCGTACAGTGGATATAATCATGTAAACTGGTTTTCTCGCAACACTAACTTGTTTCATCAGCTGGTCCAACATAGGGTCTTCTAAGCTTAGGAAATAGTGGGTCAGAGTATCTTACATAGCCACTCTTTGCTGCAATTCAAACAAGGGCAACGAGGATGCTCCGCGTATTTTGTTACTCATTTTCCATTTTCCACCCTCAAAAATCTATATCCAAGGTTCTGACCGCATTTTCCGGACAGTTAAAAACGTATATTGTCATGGAAATATTCATCCCAGCAAAACTCACGTGAACATCCTTCACTGTGACGTCACCCTTGTTCTATTTGATGGCGTTGGCAATGGGATGATATCAAACGAATGGAGAACACCATGCTCCAATTCCCTCTTGTGAAGTGGAAAAAGTACTACTTATCTGTATAAGACATTACCCCTCGGATTCACCTCGGAACCGCTTTCCCGAGGGATCCCGGATCAGGGAACAATCCTTTCCCCTTGGAAACTGATCTTGATTCCCTGATCCTCCTGTTCTGCGTGTGGGTGTTGAACATTATTGATCCCGAGCCATCGTTTGCTCAGGGGAAGCTCACAGTGGAAGGACAGGTCCCTTAAGGTTCGAAAGAGTAGTCCGACTGGAGAGGAACCAAAGGATCGGGAATTGCGAGTTCGAGGAAGACAGAGAGATTTGACATTAATTGAGAGAGGTCTTCTTCACGAAAAGAAAACGATAGCTATCGTTTGGAGCCTCGCATTCCAAATGTGGACAGATGGACGCCGTCTGCTCTTGGAGTTCCTGGAACAAAATGTGACCAGGTTTAAGTCGAATCGGTATTTCCCTAGGAGAACATCATGGCCGTGAACGGAGACCCAGTGAAAGCCACACTGATTCTGTTAGCCGTGCAATCTAAATAGATGTCATCAAATTCACCCCTGTAGATCCCGTGTCAGACGAAAGATATTTTCCTCCTTCCGACGTACAAGCAAGAAAAATGAATGCCAAATTAAATTGATAATGAAACCATCATCCAAGGGATTTAACTGTTTTTATTTGAGACGGTAATATTAGCTCATCAGATCTCTATCTTGGAAAAAAACTCGCTGCAATTTACGACGGTTGGTTATTCCTGGGAGCAAAATTCAAACATGGAAATTGATACCCCAAATGCGAATAGGTATCCGAAAATATCGAAAACCCACTGTCAAAATAGATAGGTAGGTACCCATTTTGACATAGGTCATAGGTGCATAGTACACCTTTCTGGTGGGGTGAACGGATGATGTGGCTGTAGTTATTCTGGCAAAGACAACGGAAGAAGCACATAATGAACTAAAGGAAGTCATGACAACAGTAACAGAGTGGATGGAAGGTCGCAGACTGGCCCTCGCAGTGGAGAAAACATAGGTGGTGGTTTTCACTCGCAGGAGGATCCAGACGCTGTTGGATGGAACTGACGGAGAATACGGTGGTCCACAACAAACAGGCAGCTAGGTACCTGGGAGTGATACTAGACACAAAAATCACCTTCTGGGAACACATCAGGACATCCGCTGACAAAGCATTGCGCATGACGGCAGCACTCAGCAGGCTAATGATGAACGTTAAGGGCCCACGACCATGCAAGAGAAAGCTGTCAGTGACAAATTCAGTCATGTTGTATGGAGCACAGACATGGATAGGCGCACAGTCTGTCGCACACTACCGGAAGCGGCTAATGGTGGTACAACGGCGAGGAGCGCTAAGGATAGTTAGTGCATACAGAACGGTATCGGAGCCAGCTGTCCTTGTACTGGCTGGGGTCATCCCAATACATCTACTGGCTTCAGAAAGAAAGCGGATTTATGATAGAAGAATGGAACCCAGGAAGGCAATAGTGATCAAGGAAGAACGGGAAAGGACACTGAACGACTGGCAGACCATCTGGGACAATGAATCGAGGGGTCGATGGACAGCGAGACTAGTACCAGAAGTGAGAGGCTGGCTGGAGAGGCCACACGGCGAGGTAAGCTACTACCTCACGCAATTCCTCACAGGACACGGCCTTTTCTATCAATACCTACACCGGATGGGACTCGCACGGAGTCCAGGGTGCTTGCACTGCCCAGACACGGAGGACAGCGTGAAACATACCTTTTTCGACTGTGAGCGATGGCGTCTAAAACGAGAACAGCTGTGGTCAGAAATAGGTCTGAACATACCATCTCCGGAAGAGTTAGTGAACGAATGCTATCAAGCAAACAAGCATGGAAAAGGACGGCAAGTTATATAGAGTTTCTCCTCAGATGAAAAAACGAGGAAGAAAGAGCCCGGCAAAGAGCCACACGGACAGACAACTGAGACTGGCCCCAGGTCTAACCCGGAGTCATTGAAATAAACACCTAGTACCAGGATGGGCCATTGGGAGGGTGAGGTTTTAGTAAATTGGACTTCCACATAACTGGAGGAGGCCGAACCTAGTATCTAACCACGAGGCATCATACCTGGCCACAAATGATTTAAGAGAGGAATTTAGAACACAGGTTGGAAGGGAAAAGGAGTATGTTTAGAGTATAATATACAGGGAGTTGGTACACAGTAGTGGATGGGAGGATGTGTTCTTGGAGGGGGGTCTTCCACTCTGCCTGACAAATCCCCCCCCATCTGTAATGCATAACGAGGAGGGGGCAGCGGAGATTTCTCCAGGAAGCTCCATGGATGCTCCCCCCATGTTACAGTGTGAAACAGGCTTCATGTAATGAAGCTTGGCAATTGAAACCAAGCCTTCATGACTGGCTCAAATGGAGGACAGTTTTCACGATGAGCCAGAAATGCACCCATTCAACTCGTTGCTGGGGTTGAGGCGTAACGGTAAGATAAACCGTCCAGGGGACTCGACCGAGTTTCACTCCTTTGAATTCGGCGGTCTCTCGGGATTAACTGGGATGATGTCAAGTCGCTTTGACGAGCCCCGATGCCAAGTCGTAAAGATATACGAGGCTAAGAGAGGGAGAAAAGCGAAACAAACCACTAGGACTCCGGCCGCACAACTTCAGGTGGAAGTTATTAACGAAACAAAACAATGTAGCATTGTTGTTAATAATTACGAAGGCTCAATGGTTAAGGGAAGGTGGAACAGTTTGTGGATTAAGTTGGGAAACGACTGTGATAAGGGAGAGAAGGTTTGGTTTGATGGGTAAGGAAAAGCGGGAGTGCGAGGGAAATGAAGGTAGATGTGAGGAGGGGGATGTTGAGTTTGGAACGGTGCTTCAGTCGCACTGTATTGTCATCGTCCCTTCCTTTTGTGATTCTCCTCCTCCTCAGTCCGAAGCCTCCTTTAATTCATCTCTAATCCTGAAGCTCTCTACCATTATCTCAAGTTCAAATGAAATTTCGCTGTGAATAAACCTTTCTTTATCCGGTCTCTAATGAAATTTCATCCTAACTTTCCGGAACAAGTCCAACGTTCCTTACCAGAGTGATTGTTCCCCTTCTTGTTGGCAGAACGACGTTCTAGACTGTTCTATTGCGTTCTGAACTGTTTGGCCGTCCATTGTTTTCATTCATGTAATAATGCAAGTTGAAGCTTTATCCTCACTTAAATGATGGCAGTAATTTTTCAAAACAAGTCTTTCGCTGAATATGACTCACAGAAAAAAAAACAATTCTACTTGGTTCCAAAAGCAATATTTGCTGCTACTGGGCATCACACTGCAGGATGATACAACCACCCTCATGCAGTAGGTTATTATGTGACGGCGGTCAGACGTGTTAGGTACACATAAGAGCTCTTGTGCGTCACACAATTACTATTATTATTATTTGTAGTCATATTACTATTAATATTAATATTAAAATAGTTTGAGCAATCAAGTGATATTCCGTTAAAAATATTAATGTGCTAATATTTCGAGTAGAGTCGTGTTGGCAGTTCTTGTAGGGCGATTTCCCATTATGACCTCATTTCAATATAATCGTCGTAATAAACGTCGAGTTTTGGTTGGTTATTCCTTGAATAATTAACCTATGATCTCATGCAAAAAGTCAATCTCTCCGATTTGGCCCAACAAAATTTTCTGGGCGTTTCAAGGTGTCTAGATCAAGATTAGCAAAAGTCCGTTCGCCTTCCACGCTGACTTTTTTTGCCAATGAGACGGGTCTCGGAACGATTGGTGCCCTCTGGATGAAGCTATGGGTCAAAATGAGTACCTATCCGCCCATTTCGAATGTCTGTTTTCAAGATCTCTAGTACCTAGGCGTGTGAGGTATCATTTTCCACTAATTTTGGACCCTGAATCGATCTGAATGGGTCCAGAACCCGCCACACCCACTGTTTCCCCCATTTTCGTTGAAGAAAATAATCTCCATACGCCTGGTCCAAGGTTTAAATTAGTCTCCATGCGTCTGGTTCGAGGAATAACCAACCCGTGTGTGAAAATTAACAGCGTGTTTTAGAATAGAAGGTCGATAACATTTTGGTGGTTAGCTTCGGTTTTTTACTAGACAGACAATAATTATTCATTTACCTTAATTATCTGCATGAGTGCGTACATCGACAACTGTATCCAAATGTACTTACCAGCATGTATCTGCCATTAATTTATCGTAAATTTTATAACTTCTCATTGCGTTGAAGAACTCAACTGAATCGACCCAACGTTATCAATTTCATCTGTCACTCGTGCCAGGGTTTCTTCTTTTAAATCATTTGAAGGGAGCTTTATAGCTCACGAGCCGGGGGTTTTCTTCTTCTTATTGAAACTGAATGGTGGAGGTGCTCGTTCGTTTCATTTATAGCGCACAGCTGATTGTCTCATCTCGTACAGTGAGGAACGTCGTAAACTGGCACACTCAGAAATGAACGTTTCCTTTCGTTTGCTGATGATATCACCTCCAATCAAAAATATTTCTACCCTCCGACCGATGGGTCGATATTGAGTAGAATAGGGATCCTCTTCTTCCATTTTTTTTTTTTTTTATATATATATATTTTTTATTTTGTGATGGCCCCACCACATTGCTTACTTCACAATGTTATGAGCTGCCTATGAGAGGAAAACAATCTGATCCCATTTCCCTCCATCTTGGTTGGTTGTTCCCTGTATAATCAACCTATGTAATCATGCACAAGGTCATGAAAGCTCGACCACCTCTGATTGGCCCTGATTGTTATTTGTTATACGTTTCATGATGTCTAGATCAATGAAAAGCAAAATGACGTTGATTATACCTTCGACCTGGAGCATGGGGAAAAGTAGGAAAATAGTAAGTGTGGAGTGCCTCGGACTCGATTCAGCGTCCAATATTAGTGGAAATTGATACCTCACACGCCTCATTATGTCATGTATGTCACTAAATGTTGGAAACTGAATCCAATGTGAACGGACTACTCAAGGCCCAGCGGGGTGCTCTCCTGATGGTGAGCCAGGCTCTCCATCTCCTCACAGCTCAAATGCCATTGGACATCAAAATGCAGGCCCTAACATCAATCTGGCTAATCGATCACGGCAAGGAAAGCATGATCCCGAATGCACGACATGAAACGACAATAACTGAATGGTGCCTAGACAAGTTGCAAGAACGATGGGACACCTCCTCCAAAGGACGGCACACATATAAGATCTGGCCAAACGTTCGAGCACGCCTGACTCGTCGCAATGTTGAGGTCGACCATTACATCTCCCAGTTCGCAACTGGCCATGGCGACTTCAATACCAAACTTCATGCGATGAGACTGAAACCATAACCACTCTGCGAGTGCGGCGCATTTGAGACAGCAGACCACGTCTACCTCCAATGCCCAGAGTATACAACAGCTCGAAGGCGATGGCTTGCAATGCTAGGTCCAACAGCTTCAGCAGAAAACCCTTGGGAAGAGGCGTTCCAGACCAGAAACACAGCCGAAAGCACAAAAACATTTGCCCATTATGTTATGGCAGCAAAAGGATGGCCCACACGCCAAGCAACCCCTCCTGTTCCCAACCATGCTGGGCACTGCTGATTAAAGCAGTGGTGAAAAGCATGGCAGGAGAGCAACCGTCAGGCGCATATGACACCTAATGAGCAAAATCCCTGGTAAAGCCGCAAAGCGTAGGCACAGGAAGACAATGAAAAGACCTGACGGTTGTAAATCGGCGCGCCAAGAAACTTGCTAGAACAAGTGGACGAGTAGACTGCGGAAAAAGAAAAAAATTGGATCACCTGAGACGTTTGCAGGGAGAACAATGGAAGAGATAACCAAAAATCTACACAATCTGGGTTCAAAGCATACGCAAAAAACATACCATCACGCATACCAAAAATTGTTGATCGGAGTCAATCAGCTTATTGGAGAAAGAAAAAGTTCCTTCTGAAGTGATTCATGACACCAAAAACACAAAAACCTCAACTATCTTAGAGCAAAATAATCGGCCCTTTCAACCTTCCTTTCTAAAAGAAGAATCAAATACAAATAATATTCCTCAAGTGAGAATAATAAAATAATTTTAACAAAAAATCTACGTCAACTAATAAGGAAAAAAAACTTCCTCTTGAAAATTACATAGATATTCTTCTTCCCTCAGTTGTAACTCATAAATAACATTATTTCTTTGTAGTTTTAAGTAAAAGGTGCAGACTCCGTTGTCGAGCCTGGACATTCTAAATCAGATATATTTCTAGATCATCAGATATAATTCTAAATCAGATATATAAATTCTTGTACCCAGAGAAAGAAAATATCATTCAAACACTGTCGTTCGGTACCTTGGGACTTGTAGCAGTCTGTTTACGTTCCTTGTGTCTCTTGAATGGCCGTCGAACATCCCGGGGAGTTTTTCGTACAATTGTTTGGGCTTACGGAACTTCAGCAATTAAAAGTTGAAGTGCCGCCACAGCAAGTACCTTGCTCTTGTGAATCTTCAACTAACTCCCGGCGTAACGCGACCATCCGACCTTCGCCACAATCTAATTGTGGAATTTCATGCGTTCTGTCGCTTTTGGATAATTTAGCCATTGAGGTCACAAAATGTCGACATCAAAGGACGAACCAAAGCAGGAGAATATCAGAGTTTCCACCAGGGTTTCCTGCAGACGCCTGGGAAGGTCGCCGTCAATGCGTCTTAGCTGATAGAGAAACGCCTGGGTCTGTCATGACAGGTCAATCCCAAGTTTGTGACCACTTCGAGCATCGTAACATTCATCCTCACCGGAGGTAGGTCGGTTATCTCTGCTTTTAGCAGTCTGATGTACCCGAGTAGCATGACCTTGGTTTCCTCGTTGATAATTATTATACAATATGTGGACATCCCCTGTGCAGCATTCTGAAGCCCTCATTCGACCGCTAAACCCATCAGGTAGATCAATCGAGTAACACCTGGAAGTCGGCATACATTTCGTACGACGTTCCTGAATAAATAATGGTTGATACTTGACGAAGGGTCTAAAACTTAGCTGATAGTACTTCAGACCCCTGCACTGTACCAATTTCGATGGTTCCCTACGTTGAAATTTCGTCGTCGGTTCCTCTGAGCTGCTTCCGCTCCTTGAGATACGATTCAAACCTTCAACGAATGAAAATTCATCATATTGCTGCTAACTCCTAAAAATCGCAGCACAGTAGTATAAACATCCCTTCTCAGTAGATCGAACATTGATGAAAAGTCGATGAGCGCTACGGGGGTGGCTTTCCTGTCATCTATTCCACGTCTTACTCCATCGAGAACTCTGATCAAAGCAGTGCTGAAACCAGCTCTCTACGCAGACTGTTTCGGATCGTTCACAACGTTCTCCTCTAACCATTCGTTGAACTTGTTGTAAACGATCTTGTCAAGCACACTACTCATCGCACACAAATTAGAAAATCCTGTGAAATTACTGACATTTGTTGGATCCTTGACCTTCTTAATGGGCTTCACAATTGCCTGTTTCCACAATTCCCGGGAAAACTCTAGAGGAAATTGGGTAATCATAAATACACTTGAGGATCGGGCTGACGACTTACATCAGGACGTGCAGTATACCTGACGAGACACCATCTCCTCCTACCGAAGGCGATTTGACTGCTGAGATATTTGTCGTCATCGTCTCACCATCAATTTTGAACGAATCGAAACATTCATCACTATTCTAAAATACTTCACAATATGAAATCGCGGCCAGAGTTCAAAGAATCTAAGCATTGCAGAGGAGAGAGGAAAAAAAAATTGTATTCCTAAAGTGTACAGACGGATCCCCCTACCTTCACCCTCAACCAACAGAAGGAACCACATCAACTCTTCATTTCCATACCACTCGTTATTTCAATAGACCTTTCTGACCGGTTACCCACAAGAAGGCTCATTCCCCAAAACCGCTTCTTGAAAATCCGGAGAATGCAAAGGATTCGGCTGAGCATGAAAAGGATATGGGCGGGCCCTGGTGGGTGGATGATAGAGGGCTACGTCACTGTACTGCGTATAAAGCACCTGCCAACCAAACTGGGCCCTTTTCTGTTGGATGACCTGGAATTACCTTCCAGGCCGTTTTGACAAATCCTCTCAATCGTATTCTACCACATTTTTAACTCTCTGGATTTCATCATGGAACGTCAAGGAATCGAGCCTCTTATGGAGACTAAATTGTGACTATGGTGTTGTACGAGTTCGTCGTCTACTCTCTCGATTCCACATCATCAACGATTCACCTTGCAATATCACCCCATCGCCAGTCTAATAATTGAATGGAAATGTATTCTCCCTCACCCTTTTTTGTTCTTCTTCAGCAACCTCCGAAGCTCAGAGAAGAAACTAACTACTGAGGTAGGAAGTTCAACGTTGATGGTTTTCAGTTTAATTAACGACCAATGATCTCGAGTCGTCCATTACAGTCGCCCTGGAAGAACCAGCGAGGGGGAGCTCTGCTGGCTGAAGGAGAAGCAACGGCAGGGAGTTGGCTAAATGATTTTTCCACACCATACCAACTCCTGGTCGTTTACTCCTGAGCTTATTAGAACGGAGACGGTCCGTGACAATGTTGACTCTCGGGAGTCGAGAGTAAACCTTTGGGTAGAAAATTTCCTCCTTTTAAGAGAGACTCTTCTATTTTTCATCGTGTTTTCTTTCATCACGGAAGGCCAATTTCGTTGTAGTTTCATTATTTCGAGCAGAGGAAAAATAGAGGACTACAAAAACATTATGATTAATTGGGATAGAATAATAATGAAAGTTGTTATGTCTGAATATGATATTAAACGAGCCTGTTTCACCCAGCAGCAGATCATAATAAACAACCATACCACTGACCGGAAAATTATTTTATTTGGAACTGAAGTTCAATACAGTAATACCCCGGACTTACGTTATAGGTGGGACTGCATGCTATACTGTAAGTCGAAAATTATGTAAATCGGGGTATGGTTTTTTAAAATCCTTTTTCACTGGGTAAATATAAATGCTTCCCAAGAAAAAAATGAATATGTGATTTAAACGTTTATTTGAAAATCTTCACATGTACAATACAAAATTTAGCAAATATATATGCTATGTAATATACATAGAAAATCAAAAAGTTGAAGAAGTAAATAAAAAAAAGAAAAAAAACCTTGAATAGGGCCGGGCCGCATCATGACGTAACTTCGAATTCACGTAAGTCGGGATAACGTAAGTCGGGGTATTACTGTACACGAAATATGGTTTTAAAACACAAAACTAAATCTGAGAGGAAAATCCATTTTTCAACTACACATGTTGACCTCCCCATTTAGTCCGACTGGGCTGACATTTTCGAAGACCAACTAGAGCCGGAAACGGGCCCCTGACAAAAATTTCCAATTTTGGTTGGTTATTCCTTGAATAAACAACCTATGTTTTCGTGCAAAATTTTTCTAAAAATCTAAAATTTGGGCCAGGGGTCTGTTTTTGGCCTAGGTCGGTCCTAGAAACTTTTTGGACCAAATTTGGGCGGGGTAGGGGTCAAAATGTATATTTCGAAAAATGGATTTTCGAGATTTTGGGCGATCTTGGCGAGTGGGGTATCATTTTCCACTACATTTTGGACGCTGAATCCAATAAAATGAATCCCAGAACGATTGACGCCCTCTGAATGTGGTTATGGGACAATATGGGTACCTATCTACCCATTTCGAATGCCTGTTTTCGAGATTGCTGGTATGTAGGCATGTGGG
The DNA here is from genome assembly GCA_019603395.1 of Cyrtorhinus lividipennis. Classification (NCBI taxonomy): domain Eukaryota; kingdom Metazoa; phylum Arthropoda; class Insecta; order Hemiptera; family Miridae; genus Cyrtorhinus; species Cyrtorhinus lividipennis. The sequence goes on from CM034004.1 coordinate 23,557,188, forward strand.
GTATTATTTTCCACTAAATTGTGGACCCTGAATCGATTGGAATTGGTCCGGGACCCACCACAACCACTCTTTCCATTTTCCTCATGTTAAAGAAATGAGTCTACATGCGCCTGGTCCGAGGAATAACCAACCTGTGTGAAAGATTTTGCAGCGTTTTTAGAAAGCCGTCTACATCAAAGAACAATGTGGATGGCGTACCAACCTGTGCAACAACTGCTCCGGGTAACCAACCCTTGCGAAAGAATTTGCAGCGTTTCTGATCTAGAAACCATGAAACGTTAACTACAAAGTTTTGGGGCCAATTGAAGAGTTAAACCCCTCCTCCCACTGACCTTGAGCATACGTTGGAAAAGTCAATGTTGGGACGGATCTCCCACAAGCAGGGCCGTGGCTGCTGACAGGGTATTGGTATTTAATTTGGTTGAATTAATAAGATCCTATTTGAACGGGAACCTGTCCAAGAGAGCCGAATACTAACCGAATGACAGTGCACCTTGACATCACAGAGAGGCAATATCACAGGCAAAACGCAAGATGGCACAGACTCAGCATTGTGAGACATCTTGAATACTTCAACCCTATTGGTTCTGCATGGACGCGTAAACGTTCAATCAAGTCCCTCCCGCACCTCGTTATGAGGTGGCAACGGCAATGACCCAGTGAAGCTTTCCGTCTCAATATTGATCTAATTCCGAGTGTTGTATCCCCTTCAATCGCCTTCGCCCATGCATGGGACTTTCGGACGGAAAATCAATTGACCGGTTCCCAGCCACAAAATCAGAGTCATTCGTTCAACTCATAGAGAATGAGAACACCCAAACCGTGAGCCCGATGTGGGACAATTGACGTATCCCGTGACGTGTTGAAAGCCGCACTACTCATACATTAGGTGTTTAAACTAACTGATAACGAAAACCGTGAAAGTGTTGTTCATGTGGCCCAAAGAAGGTGAAGGAGGTAAAAGTCTTTCCTCCCTAATGCCGAGCGTAATGGGCTCATTCGGCACGACAGGAGTACACCGTCGTTCGATTTTCATTTTCATTGTACCCTGGTAGGAGGTAGTCAAAACTGACAAGACCTGGCGGGCATAACTCGGTTTCTTAGGAGGTCTCGACGAGAGGAAACGAAGGGGGAATCCAGGGCTTCTAGTCTCACGAACGGGGGACGAAAGGAGTTTTTGCTCAGAAATCCCCGCTCTAAATAATTATGGTAATGAGCTGCAGAGCCCTGGTAGCCAGAATAATTAGCTCCAAGTACTTTCTACTCCATCCAGAAGCGTCTGAAGTTTCTTAAGTAAGCTCAAGTGTGGCTCTAATGACTCCTTGGGAGCCTATCTAAATATGATGAGCATTCAACGGGACTAGTATAGTAAAGCACGGACCTAACTTCCTTCCTGGGGATGCCAGAGGATTAGTATCAATAGCGAGCGAACTTCATAATTCTCATTAAAAGTACCGGCCAGTATTGTTTCTTTTGTAATACCATTCACTGTTAACCGATTCAACAATCATGTTTTGACATTGAACTGATACTCGATCCAGCACCACCGATCCAGTTGCTAGATTCGTTTACAATGTGCTCCGAGGAACTGAAACTAGGTAATGAAAAACGGCAGAGATTCTGCAAGAGATGCCCCATTTTGGAGGACTGAAGAGAACTGAGAGTTTGTAAAGTTTTAAGAAGGTTTCGCCGGTATTTGCAAGTAAGTGAAAATAGTCATTGAAAATCGTGTTGCATCATTACACAGAAGCAACAAACGGTTTCGCAAAAGACCATCAATACCAATGGGAAAGAAATACAGTGCACCATTCTCAATTCATATTGAAAAATGCTGCAATTTCTTACACAGTGCTTAGTTATTCCTTGGAGCAAGATTATTGGGGAGCTGTGAGTGTCCTGGACACATTCCAATCGATTGAGCGTCGAGTAATTGGTTTTTTGCTTGAACAATCAACCTGTTTTCATGCAAAGAGTCAATCTTACGATTTGCTCCAAAATGTATTTCTGGGTTTTTCAAGGTGTCTAGATCAAAATAAAAGAATGCCCGTTTGCCGTACACACCCAGGACACCCGGACATATTTCTAAATATCTGAAATTTTGGTCAGGGACCCATTTTTGGCTTTAGTTGGTCCTCGAATATGTCAGCCCGATCAGACCAATACGGGTAGAGGTCAGGTAGGTCATCCAAGTATGTAATCATGCCCAAGGTAGAAGGGAGTTGACTTTCTCCGACGTTTCATGACAAGTACGAATTCAAGAGGGGGGGGGGGGGGGTCACGGGGGTCAGGACCCCCCCCCCCCCTCCCCCAAACCAGGTAGAATTTTGAAAAATTTTGAAATTTGGAGTAGAGTTTTGACATAAACAATCAAATTATGAATAAATATTGGATTGGAATAAAATGGACTTTATTGTTAAGAGATTGAAAAAGTAAGAAAATTAGTTCATTTTGTTTGTTTGGTTATTTTTTTCTTTTTTTTTTAGCTTTTGATTTTACCCTGTGACCCCCTCCGAAAAAAATGTCTAGATCCGCGCCTGTTTCATGATGTCCAGATCAAAACGCTGCATATTCTTCAATATGGGTTGGTTATTCCTCGAATCAGGACCTCGGAGAAAATGTGGAAAAATTGTGAGTGTGGGGTGTCCCGGACCTATTCCAATCGATTCAGCGTCCCATATTCTGAGGGAAACGATACCCCACACGCCTAGGTACCAAAAATCTCGAAAACCCACTTTTGGAATAAGTAGGTGGGTACCCATTTTGACCCACAACCAATTTTGGTGGGTGCTAATTGGTTCGGGGCCCATCTCATTACTGTTATTTAGCCATAAAACATACGAACCGAAAAGTTCCGGAGAAGTCATAGGATCACTTGATGTAAATGTATCAGCACCCTACAGACAGTGAAATAATCACAAGTTGCATAGTCTACACGACCGTGTAGCCGTTCCCTGCATTCGAAAATAATTTCAACCCTCTTGGAATTTGCATGCGATTCCACGTATGGCGATAACCACCTCATTAGGCCGCCCTGCATTTTCAACCAGGGTCTGGAATGGAACATTGGCTTCATCGGCAATACCTATTTCAGAGAGTTATTTACCGGTTCTGCAAAGCGCTTTTCGTTTTTGTGGAAAACACGAGAGCACGTACACACATGTTCCAAGTCAAATCCAAGTCCTCTACGCCAGGCCCTTTCCCCTTGCGGAGTTAATAGGAAATTCCTCTCTGAAACATGCAGGACCTTCCTATTTCAGTGGGTTTAAACGCGAATTTCCGCCCACTTAATAACTTGGGAGAAGGTCAGCCTCTGCGGGTTCTATTCACTTTCCATCAAGCAAAGAAAGGCTCTAGAGCAATGCGAAGTTTTGATGAGAGGGCGACAGAGACTACCATTTTCTGCACGTTTTCATAGCCCAATGTAATTTGAAGCTGGCCATAATTTATTAATTGTTTATTCAGTACCTGGAATATCTAAAAAAAATATAATCGCCGCAATAACATGGCACGTAACGGCCAGTTGTAAACTTGAACTGAAAACCTGATTCCTGATCGTTCGATGACTGATGTGTGCACGATCGAAAGACAGTTGATAGACCGGGTTTGCGAGGGCTTCACATGATTGAGAAAGCCTCATTAAGTTGGCTCAAGGGTTCACCATTCGACTACTGATCGTGAAATTTTAGTTCGCATTCTTAAATTTATAGAAAGAACGATATACCTCGTAAAACACTCCGCTAGGGCTGATTTATTCAGCACCATTACGGCGATATTTTCCCCTAAAGTATCCTACGTTAACTCCCCAGTTTGTTCTCTATGCACCATGCGGGGTGCACTTCTGTAAAACGCTGCAAATTATTTCACACAGGTTGGTTATTCCTCGAGCCAGGCGCATGGAGACTCATTTCATCAACATGGGGAAAATGGAAACAGTGGGTGGCCGGGTCCCGGACCAATTCCAATCGATTCAGCGTCCAAAATTTAGTGGAAAACGATACCCTACAGGTCTAGGTACAGAAAATCATGAAAACACACATTCGAAATGGGTAGATATGCGCCTATTTTGACCCATAACTTCTTCCAGAGAGCGTCAATCGAACCGAGACCCATTTCATTGGATTCAACGCCGAAATTTAGTGGAAAATGATACTCCACACGCCTAGGTACCAGAAATTTTGAAAACACATATACTTTTGTCAGAGGCAGGTGAACAGACAAAACCGATTTTAATATATGCACTTTTATTGGATTATAACTTGAGAGGTGACCTGTACGGGATCACGATTTTGACGCGACAAACAAGGGCCGGGGAAGTGAGAACAGGTGGTCAGGTGGGAGAGGGGGTAATCCCTCTAGGGAGAATTGCTTGAAGCTAACAAATGGCTCAAAATTAAATAATGACGACGGAGCACTGTTAACCCACATCTCAAACATCCCTGAGCAAATCAAAACGGAAAACATTCACAACTGCAAATAATATTCATCGCGGTCCGTGTACTGTTGTTATCCCGAGAGAATACAATATTCTATTTTCCCACCTTCATACCCTCCCATACCACCTCTTCCACGGTTTTGGAATGAATTAGATGGGTAAGCAATAAAGTAAATAAGCGGAATCACTTGGGTTTTGGGGAAAACTTTTGATTCAGCTCCAGAGTGTAGCAATTATTGCGCGCTCCCTCGCAAATACAATTACTGCTGGATTTAGGATTACCGCTCCACTTCCTCGCCGAGACTTGAATAATTCGTATCCTCACAGATTATTACTGAGAAAACTTTCATAACAACGAGGATGTGGGGAAAGTATCGCAAAGTTGTTATCTTTGCGTAATTACTCACTTTGTTACATTCCCCGCCAAATGAAATGAGGTGGTTTATTTGTCGGCAACATGAATAAGGTTTGCAGACGATACGACCTCACTAGAAACGTGGGACCAGGTATTGAACTCTGCAACTTATGATGGTTCAAATAACACGGTTTCAAGCTAACAAAAAAGCATTATTTATTTTTTTAAATTTTTTATTTCCAAAAAAATGTAGAACAGAGAATGGGATACAAACAAAAATCTGCACATCAATTCAAAAAATGCCATACCATTTAATGGCCTGTCACATTTATGGAAATTAATTCCCTATATGAACAAATGCCCTTGGCAGGGGATGAGCAGCCACTATAACTCCCACCGAGCCAGATGAACCTAACTTCTACGATTACAACACAATACAAGTAACATCACGATTAGCCAAATTATCCAATAAATGCTAATTTCATGAGACGGATGAACAATGCGCTTACGTTTTACAAAATGCCTTACAAATGCAAGCTCTTTTAGCATGGAGAATGGCAAAATATTCAATTTTTTAAAAAGAGGAATTGTGCGCTCACGGGAATTTTTCATTGAGATGATTCTCACAATGGCCTTCTGGGCTGTGACTAATGCTTCGCCCCAACAAGGAAGACAGTACGTCAGCACTGACTGGACTAGCGCAAAATATACAACTCTAAGCAGTCTATCTGAGAGGAAGGACTTTAAACGAACAAACAAATACATGTACTTCCTGGATCTAGGACACTTGCTTATTTGCAATTCCCATCTCATGTGCTGGTCAAACCAGACCCCAAGGTAGCGAACGCAGTCTAATCAATGTGTAATTTAAGGTAACAGTTAGTTGGGATACCCACCGAATTCAACGCAAATGCCATTAATTGTGACTTTTTAACGTTTAGACTAAGCTTATTAGCATTTAACCATAAAAAAACTACACGTAACCCATCGTTAGCCTTAGAAAAAGTTTCATCCCATGTGTTCCCATAAAAGTACAGCACCGTATCATCCGCAAACAATATCTGAATTCCCGGAGAGCTCATCTCTCCAAAACCATTTAAATTGAACTTTATGTAAGTTGTCCTCAAAAACCACTTCGGTCCCGAAATCTGCAGATTTCGTCCGTCATGGCAGGATAGACTGTTGAAATTCGGCGCATGTACCTGCCCTGTGATTCAGCAAGTTCCTCGGGATAAATATTTACAAATGCCTTACGTGGGAGGCACGTATAAAGTCGTTGAATTCGAGACTACACAGTTTACTCCCGGTATGCTACGAAATAAGGAATATGCAGGGAAACGTTGCGGATGGTATCGGATTGTCCCAATCACGTACGGCGAATGATTTGGTAAGGGGCGGTGAAAACCAAACTGTACACCCTGATAGTAGAATAATACACATCGGATCATGTACCGAGAGAAAAATGTACAATAAATGCGGGTTTCCTCCCTTGTCTGAAGTTGTCAAGGTTCACAGTCCTGCAAATTCCTTTCAATGTTCTGGGTTTTTGCATTGAATCTGATGAGCACAGCTATAGCCTGAATATAGACTCTGTGGTAGAACACACGGGTTGGTTATTCCTCGAATAGGGGAAACAGTGGGTGTGGCGGGTCCCGGACCCATTCCAATCGATTCAGGGTCCAAAATTTAGTGGAAAATTATACCCCACACGCCTAGGCACCAGAAATCCCAAAAACACATATTCAAAATGGGTAATAAATACACAATTTGACCCATAACTTCTTCCAGTGGGTGCCAATCGTTCTGGGACCCATTTCATTGGATTCAGCGTCCAAAATTTAGTGGAAATGATATCCGACCCTACTCGCCTAAATTTCCCAAAACCGGGGGTCCGTTCCCGAATCTAGTTGGTCCTCCAAACTTTTCAGCCCGGTCGGACCAAATTTGGGCAGGGTAGGGGTCAAAATTTGTATTTCGAATAATGGATTTCAAGATTTTTGGCGATCTAGGCGTGTGGGGTATCATTTTCCACTAAATTTTGGACCCTGAATCGATTGGAATGGGTCCGGGACCCACCAAACCTACTGTTTCCCCCATGTTGAAGATAAAAATGAGTTCGTTGTTCCGAAGAATAACCCTTGTGAAAGAATTTGCAGCGTTTATTGTTAGTATTCCTTGTGAGTACTCTATAGTATCGATACTTTTCGTTCGATAGTTCAGTAGTATCGAATATCCGAATTATGTAATCATATGAGTACTGGTATTGATACTTTGATAGTATCGTATGTCCCTAATTTGAGGACGCTCGGAAGGAGGTGAACAAAATTCAGCGAGGGGTTGAAAATCGCAGCTGTTCCGGATTCCCTATCGCATAGTTTTCACCTCATTACCCAATTATCGAGTTGTCAGTTCTTTCAACACTTGAATTAGTGTGAACCGCAGCCATTTCAAAACTTTTCGAATTCTTCCGTCGTTGTTGGCACTATTCAACTCTTTGAATGAAGCAGCGTCGGCCTTGTTTAGATTGTTTGAGCTGACCTGAGCTTCCATAACTTTATTCTGAGCCTTCAAGGTAAGAAGAAGGGGAAAGAGAGAGAAAGGAAGAGAGAGGGAGGGATGAGAGAACGAGTGTGAAAGTGAGGAAACGAGGGGGAAGCAGCTGAAGGAAACATTCTTTATTAGCTTTCCAACAATCCTCCTTAGCAAGAACCCCGTTGACTATGCAAGTTCTTCTTCTTTGAGGTTTGGGAGTTATGGTTGCGGTTGGGCTCCTCTTGCTGGCAGCCTAATTAGGGGCGATAGAAGGAGATGTCCTATAGGCGAAGGTAGACTGAAGAAATATCCTTTCCAGGTTATATCTTTTCGTCCCCAGCTTAACCAGGATGCTAGGGAAAAAGCTCTTCACAATAAAAAAAAAAAAAAAAAAAAAAAAAAAAAAAAGATGGTTTGATATGTTTAAAGGAAAAGACGGGGACGGTTTTTGAAGGCCTTCGCCCCTCCCCTATCATGTTTTTATTCCCAAGCTCCTCTCACGGAATGGATGATAAACGAGAGTTTGTAAAGGACAGGGATCTGGGGTGGAGGAGCTCAGGGATGAGACTCCGTTCCCTGCCGGTATTCTTTGTTTACTTCTCTTCTCGACGGATCCTCACTGAGAGTTTATTTTGGGATTCAGCCCAATTACAAAAACCAACGCATACCTCGGTATCGATGTACTGCGATTGGCAGGAGACCGAGTTTGAAAAATGCTGCAAATTCTTTCAAGGTTTGTTTTCCTCGGACCAGGCGTGGAGACCTTTCATCAACATAGGGAAAATGGAAACAGAGGGTTTGGCGGGTCCCGGACCAATTCCAATCGATTTAGCGTCCAAATTTAGTGGAAAATGATACCCCACACGCCTAGGTACCAGAAATCTCGAAAACACACATTCAAAATGGGTAAATAGGTACCCATTTTGACCCATAACTTCTTCCGGTTGGTGCCAACCGATCTGGGACTCATTATATTGGATTCAGCGTCCAAAAGTTATTGGAAAATTTTACCCCACACGCTTAGATCGCCAAAAATCTCGAAAATCCATTTTTTGATATACACATTTTGACCTCTCCTCCCCCGAATTCAGTGCGATCGGGCTGAAACGTTTCGAGGACCAACCAAAGCCGGGAACAGACCCCTGACCCAAATTTCAGATTTTTAGAAAATTTTCTAATACCATAAAAAGTCCGGACGGCGGACGTCCAGAAAATATTTTCGGGCCGAATCGGACCTTTTGCATGAAAACAGATTGATTATTCAAGGAGTAACCAAATAAAAGGCCAAATTGTAACGTGATTACGTAATCATCGTCAGGGTGTTACTATCATCCTGTTAATCTCAAGGCTACCAAGAAAAGAACGAGACTGTATTCTCACCAAATATTTTTGAAAACACTTTTAGAAACACGGCGCATTATATTCCCATATGGATACACTATGCCTTAATTATAGTACAAATACGTTAACAATTTTAATTTTTGATGAGAATAAATCTTGGGGGCTGGCCAGTGAGGAACAGCGACAGTACCCAGAGTCTTGGAAGAGTGCCACAGTTCAATTTTGCTTGAAATAATAATTACTTGCGGTATGAAGGCAGTAGGGGGTGCAATAACAACAACAGCAAACATGCTCCCAATTCGTAAGGTAATGACCCTCCACTTGTGGTGCTCTCCGCGTACCCAGTAGGTCCACAATGGCCATGTTTCGGGAAATAATTTCTCCAGAGATTAGATTTATAAATTAGCGACGGTGCGAGGGTAAAACGGTGGGGCGACGACAAATGTTCTGATTTCAGAAGCTAATGAGCCTCAACGTGGGAGGCTATCCCCATTCCTTGCAAGTCAACGCCAAACAGGTCCCAAAATTTCAGGGAATAAATTTATAAATTAGCGACGGTGCGCATTACCACGATAGGCTCCCACAGCGGAAGGTAAGTGTGCCTTGCTTCGGGTAGTGTCACCATTTCCATGAGTCCCTCCGGTGAACAGCAACTAAAACCAGCAGTGCAAAGGCTGCACAGGGCGGCAAAAAAATTGATGGGGGGGGGGGGGTTAAGGTGGGCGGGGCTGCAGCAGTTAAATCTGACTGTGCACGTCGTACCCGTCCTAGAACAAGTCGTCAACTCAAAATTCACAATTTTTGGGCAATCGCTTTTGAAAATTCTCTCTTTGGTTGGTCATTCCTTGAACAATCAACCTATGTTTTCATGCAAAAGGTCAACCTCTCCAATTCGGCTCAAATTTTTTTTCAAAATCTGAAATTTGGGTCTGGGGTCTGTTCCAGGCCTAGGTCGGTCCTCGAAACTTTTCAGCCCGATCAGGTAAATTTTGGAGGGGTAGGGTCAAAATGTGTATTTCAAAAAGTGAGCTTTCGAGATTTTTTGCAATCTAGGCGAGTGGGATATAATTTTCCACTAAATGTTGGACGCTGAATCCAATGAAATGGGTCCCAGAACGATTGGCACCTACTGGAAGAAGTTATGGGAATCTATTTATCCATTTTGTAATAGTTAGTCT
>CM034004.1:23567125-23681456 GCA_019603395.1 Cyrtorhinus lividipennis
TTGTGCGAGCAGTTCGCACCTTCGTGGTCTTTCAGTTTTTTCTGGGTTAGGATAGGCATTAACAATTTCGCTGCGGCTCAGTAGAATCAAGTGTAGGCCTATGACTACCGCAACATGGCGGCAAATATCGGCACTTGAAGGTCATAATCTCCTCGGACATTCCTCCCTTCTTCCTGACGTTATTTTTGAACTACTACCGCAGGTAGAAAGGGTCGAGACAACTACTACGACTCAATAGGGATATTGAAAGACAGGCTTTGCAAAGGGCCAAGAGCGGTTTTTACCGCGCTAGTAATGGTGAAGGACACAAAAGAGCAGTAATTACCGCGGTAGCAGTAGAAGTACTACCTGCTTGTGAAAATTATTCCTGGAATTTTTTTTTTTTCTATTTCGGAAGAGGGTTTCAAGATTTCTGGTACCCAGGTGTGTAAAGTATCATTTCCCATCACCTTTAGGATGCTGAATATAATAAGACGGGTCCCGGGACGATTGGCGCCCATTGGAAGAGGTTCTAGGTCAAAATCAATGGTACCCATTTCATTGGATTTAAATTCAATTCAAAGTCAAATTATACCCTCAAAATGTGTTCTTCAGAACATAGATTTCCGGGATTTTTGCCATCTAGGCGAGTGGGGAATTGTTTTCCCCCTAAATTTTGTACGCTAAATCCAATGGAATGTGTCCCGGAACGATAGACACCCACCGGAAGAGGTTATGGGTCAAAGCGGGTATTTATCTATCCATTTCGCATGTTTGTTTTCGAGATTTCTATTACCTAGGCGTGTGGAGTATGCTCATATTCATAACTCATGCTCATAACTAATCCAGCAGAACCATCCTAATAATAATTTACATCATATCACCACTCTACGGATACCAAGTAGTGAACACAAAAATTCAATTACAAAATTTGTTCGTGAAAGGTAAGCAAGAAGACCCAAGTCCACAAGCGGCATGATTTGAGCTGCTCGAAAAAAAATCTAGTCGTGTGGGGTATGGTTTTCTACTAACGTTAGGACGCTGAATCGATTGGAGTGAGCCCCCATGCTCTCGGTCCGAGGAATAACCAACCTCTGCGAAGGAATTTGCAGCATTTTGGTTGGTTATTCCTTGAATAATCAACCTATGTTTTCATGATAATGGTCAACCTCTCCGATTCAACTCAAAATTTTTTTCTGGACGTTTCATGATGTCCTGATCAAAAAAGGTCAATGTCCGTCCGCCGTAAGCCGTCCGCCGTCCATTGTCCACGCCGTTTTTTGTAGTAGAAAATGTTCTAAAAATCTGAAATTTGGGTCAGGGGTCTGTCCCAGCCGAGATGGGTCCTCGAAAATTTCAGCCCGATCGGACCAAATTTGGAGTGGGGTAGGGGTTTTTTGAAAAATGGATTTTCGAGATTTTGGTGATTTAGGCGAGGGGGGGGTCATTTTCCACTAAATTTTGGACGCTGAATCCAATAAAATGGGCCACAACAATTGGCACCCACTGGAAGAAGTAATGGGTCAAAATGGGTTGTATCCAACCATTTTGAATATGTGTTTCCGGATTTCTGCTACTAGGCGAGTAGGGTGTCATTTTCCACTAAATTTTGGACGCTGAATCTAATAAAATGGGTCCCAGAACGATTGGCACACCGGAAGAAAGTTATGGGTCAAAATGGGTTGTATCCACCCATTTGTATGTGTCAGGATTTCAGGTGCTTTGGCGTGTGGGGTATCATATTCCACTAAATTTTGGACCCTGAATCGATTGGAATGGGTCTGGGACCCGCCACACCCACTGTTTCCCTCATTCGAGGAATAACCAACCCGTGTGTAAGAATTTGCAGATTTTTTACATTTGGCATCATGATGAAGGCCGGTGAAACCCGGGAATCGTTCAAGCCGTGTAATTGCGCTCCTGTTATTGCACCAGAGAATACCTAATAGGCCTGTATTGAAGTTCGGTTACCCCCAAGTACCTTCAATCCTGCCAACAGCGGATTTGGAAAGTTGTGAAACCCAGCGGCTCAACCAACTACCTACCCGTACTGTTACTCAAAGCAAAACAATCTCCGTTGAGATCGAAACGGCAGAAACTCTGAGAGCTCTCGAAAGATCCGAGCTTCATGTTGGGGACGCCCCAAACTGCTTCATGCACGGTCGAGTGAATTTTGCAAGGGAGTCAGAACATCAAATGGCGTCTGAACCGCTGAGTGAGGTCGGGAAGGTTCCTCTTCACCTTCCAGTCAAGAGGTCTAACTCGGCGGTAGAAGCTGTAGTCACCACTTCAAGAGAGCGGTCCCGAGAACTAACAAGGTGTGTGTGACTATACCGATGAAACCCAGAAGAGACGGTATAATTAGTGACCCGGGCATGGTCCTGAAGCACTAGAACAGTTCAAACGCTCTCAAACGAGGGGGGATTGTACACTGTCATTGCACATATCACTCGAGGACACTCTGGTAAATGCCTACTGTATTGCTTTTCTTTGAATGGTGGATTTCTATTCTCTCTCTTCCTTCCTTGCTCTGAGAAGAAGCACAGCAGAAGCACATGTTGCTCTCGTTTCAATAGCTTAGTCATGATTATCAACCTTTGAAATACAGCGTGACGCAAACATCATGCCAAACTTTGTTTTTTTGTGCTCCACATGTTGACAACCACCATGTTTCTGTAAATAACTCGTACGTGCTATTTTACCCATCCTTGTAACTGTTATTGTAGGTAGCAGCATAGGGTTACCCAGCAGGCATCACGTAGGCTTTCAAAAAAGTGATCAAAGGTGGCATTGCAATGTGTGCCCGTTCGTTATTCAAGAAATAACCAACCAATGTTTTCATGCATAAAGTCAATCTCTCCGGTTCGACCCAAAATTTTTTTCTGGCCGTTTCAAGGTGTCTCGATCAAAATTAGCAAATGTCCGTCCACCGTCCACACCGACTCTAGTTGGTCCTCCAAACTTTTCAGCCCGATCGGACCAAATTTGGGCGGAGTAGGGGTCAAAATGTGTATTTCAAAAAATGGATTTTCGAGATTTTTCGCAATCTAGGCGTGTGTGGTATTTCCCCTTAATATTGGACGCTGATTTAAATGGGAACGATTGGCACCCTCTGGATGAGGCTATGGGTCAAAATGGGCATATATCTACCCATTTCAAATGTGTGTTTTTGAGATTTCTGGTACCTAGGCGTGTGGGGTATAATTTCCCACTAAAATTTGGACGCTGAATCCAATAAAGTGGTTCCCGGAACGATTGCCGTCTACCGGTAGAGGTTATTGACGCTGAATCTATTTTCAAATTAGTCTCCATGCGCCTGGCCCGAGGAATAAGCAACCCCTGTGCAAGAATTTGCAGCGTTTTTTAATATTGCAATAGAAATGGTTATTTGATGAGATTTAAATGGGAATGAAGTGGGTTAAAATGGACAGTGTCTTTGTTATAACCAATAATTATTATGTGGAATTGGTGAAAATTTGTCTGATATTTTTGAGCCTTTGAAGTACACTCCAGTACGAAAAAATTTAGCTCTGTCACATATTAGGAGATTTTACGCTCAGCCAGGCTTGATGACAAACACCCCACCACCACCACCACCAGACACACCCAGAGCGGCAACCACCGAATTAACAAAGTACGTCAGTTTAGCCGAGGATGGGCGGTGATGGAAAATGCCAGAGCCAGAGACTAGGAAGCTAATTGGTTACGTGAGCTCTCGTTACAATCACTTCATCACCGCATTTCACCCAAGGTTCTCCCGGTCCCTTCAGAAGGGCTCGGCCTGGAGAACCTCAAGAGACGTGGGAAGCGGCTCGAAATGGATACCAGCCGGACGTGATGCGTTCCCAACAGCTAAATGACTTATATCGATCACTCGTCGGGCGAGAGGTTGAAACGGTTATTGCCAAGTTTAACAGATCGCCTTCCAGGCACAGACACCACCTACGTTTGTTCCGGGAGACTAACCGAGCGCCGACAGCAGGAACATTACCTTCGACCAACGGCCGCTCCCCCTAGGGGTATCTACAGGGCATTTAATACATTTTTAAAATGGTCAACAATACGAACACGGGGACTACCAGCTATTATTGGCGCCTCAATTAGCCTTTTCCTGGCCCTTAAGAATGTATTTCGCGAATTTATAGCTGCTGAGTGTCCTCCGAAAGAGTTTCAAAGATAAAAAGATTTTAACGAAAAACGCAGCAAATTCATACACACGGGTTGGTTATTCCTCGAATAAAATTGGTGCCAATCGTTCTGGGATCCTTTTCGTTGGATTCAGCGTTCAGAATTCAGTGGAAAATGATACCCAACACACCTAGGTTGCTAAAAATCTCAAATATATATTTTTCGAAATTCACACTATGACCCCTACCCCACCAAAATTTGGTCTGATCGTGTTGAAAAGTTTTGAGGACCAACTAGAGCCATGAACGTACCCCTGACCAAAATTTCAGATTTTTTGAATAATTTCTACTACCGAAGTCGGCGTGGACGCCCGATCGGACCAAATTTGGGTGGGGTAGTGGTCAGAATGTAAATTTCGAATAATGGATTTTCGAGATTTTGGACGATCTGGACAAATGAGGTATCATTTTCCACTAAATTTTGGACGCTGAATCCAATAAAATGGTTCCCAGAGCGATTGGCACCCACCGGAAGAAGTTATGGGTCAAAATGGGTATGTACCACCCATTTCGAATGTCTGCTTTCGAGATCTCTGGTACCTAGGCGTGTGGGGTACCATTTTCCATTTAATTTTGGACCCTGAATTGATTGGAATTGGTCCGGGACCCGCCACACCCATTGTTTTCCCCATTTTCCCCATGTTGAAGAAATGAACCTCCATGCGCTTGGTCCGAGGAACAACTAACCCGTGTGTAAGAATTTGCAGATTATTTGATCTAGACACCTTGAAGCGTCCAGAAAAAAAATTTGGGTGGAATCGGAGGGATTGACTTTTTGCATGAAAACAGGTTGATTATTCAAGTAATAACCAACCAAAACATTCTTCAGCAAAGTGATTACGTAACGGTGCCGGTGTGGACCGAGACTTCCTCTGAGTACTGACTCCAACTCCAACGAAATTTTGGATAATCTTGCAGAATGGGCTGATAAAGTTATGAGGGTATTAATAACTCCAGTAGCCCAGGTCAGCTTGCTCAAACTCATGCCTCCTTTCTAAGGGAAGAATAATTAAGGTGCAGAAATACCATTGGATATAATATACGTGAACATCTGCTTCCAGCAGATAAATAAATCTGCAAATTCTTACACATGGGTTGGTAATTCCTCGAACCGGGCCCATGGAGATTAATTTGAATCATGGACCAGGCGCATGGAGATTCATTTCTTCAACATGGGGAAAATGGGGGAAACAATGGGTGTGGCAGGTCACGGACCCATTCCAATCGATTGAGGGTCCAAAAGTTTGTGGAGAATGATACCCCACACGCCTAGGGCCTACAAAACCTTTTACTGCGGTTGAATAGCCTTAGGTTTTACTATTATCAAGGTCAGGTAGCACCAAAAATTCAACAGCTGATCCTCGTTATCATGTTTTGTGGAATGGACACACATGGACTAGAAAAAAAAACCCAAATAAATAAAATAGACTTGCAACTTTATGCAGATAGTTAGTAACTCTCAAATTGCGACTCGAAACGAGACTAAAAATGCAACTTATCAACCAGCTTATCACACAACTGATGAAGAAGAACTGGAAATGGAAACGGCGGGCTGGAGGACTGCCCAATAATGAAAATGAAAGCTACCATTAAAATCAAACAAAAACATGAACAAATCAGAGGAAAGCAACTAATGTATCGTTTTAAAGAGATTTTTATAATAATCATAGGAGCCGGAACATAGTTATTTTATTTAATGATGATGTAGGTTTATTGTCTGGCATAATAAACTAATTGTATTGTATTCAGTACCTATTTCATAAGCAATACGTCGGCCATCCAGAAAGTAGATTACGTTTTCGTCTGTGTCCGCTAGGGGCGGGGCTAGCGAAGCCATCTTGGGGTCAGAGTGTTATGCAGCTCAGTCAGCATCTAGCCATGCTAGCGAGAGGTTTGTGCTGTGCTCTGTTCAGATAATGTGATGGTTCGAAATGGCTGCGAGGTGCATGCAGTAATAAGGTTTCTGACTGCAAAAAACTGTAAACCGATAGGAATGGAAAGAGGCACTACAATGAGCTCTCAAAGGTATTGCCAAACTCTCCAAAAACTCGGAAGAGCAATTCAAAACAAGCACAGAGGAATGTTGAGCTGTAAGATCATGTTGATTTACAACAACGCCCGGCCTCACACGGCAAATGTCACTCGTTATCCTGGCACCGAGGACTTCCACCTATTACCAGCAATGAAAAAGTGGCTGGCTATGCAGCGTTTTGATGACGACGCACAGCTGCAAGAAGAGGTAACAATGTGATTGAAGGTGCTGGTGGCATTTTTCGACGATGGAATTTCCAGGCTCGAACATCGCTACGATAAATGCCTTAATTTGAATGGTGCCTATGTAGAATAATAGTATTTGTGTGGCTTCCATCTGTATTGTAACGATTTATGTTCTTAGTAAATAATTTATTAACAATTATTCACTTGAATACACTGTTCACATTCGCGCACTTACACAATCACAAAGCACAATACACGGTTACTTACGCGGTTGTCGCACTATTTATAACACGGCACGGCACAATTTATAACGCGAAGCATCTATACTCAGACTCCAAACTGAACTGCCTTCGCGGCGTTTCTGGGCCCGTTTTATACCTGCTGCCTGGCCAAGAACGTTCTGGGACCTTCCCTGGTTCTGGAAGGTTCCAGCCAATTCCTCGAAATGACTCCCTTAGCCCTCCACAGGTCATTGATCTTGCGACGCCGGCAGCCCATTTGACGGGCACAGGTGCCAGCTCGCAACACTATAATATTATAATAAAATTTGTTTCCTATACTTTGTCTATTTTTTTTATTCCAAAACATTTTCTACTTTCTGGATAGCCCTCGTACCTTACTCCAACGGATGTTGCTTATAGCAATAAATTGAGAGAATTCATTTTACACATATTCTGGAAGTATTTCAAGAAGGAAAACTCGGGGCTCGTCGGGCAAAATATCGAGCCGTCAACAGTTAGGTGCTCCGTGACGGTTGAAGCGTCTTGTTAACTGTAGCGGAATTTTCTGGTTTGATGACTCAAGAACGTTGTTCGAAAAACCGAGGAAAAAGGCATCACACGCTGACTCAATTACTTCCCCCAGGAGCTCCCCGAAAAACCCCGGGAGTGATGGATGAGGGAAACGGTACAAGGCGTTCTAGAAGAGGGCGAAGAAGGGGGGAGGGGGGGGTAGAGAGGGGAGAGGGGGGAGGACGTCTCCTCCGGTTTCCTTTTAAACCAAGACGAGCGGAAGTCGTTGAAGCGATTTCTTCTCCCGTAAAAACGAATAGGCGGTCGAGGTGGTGGAGGAGATGCGAGGATCCAACACGAAGATCCTGCAATACCGACGAGAATTCGCGAAAAATGAATTTCTCCGTTACATTTTTGATTGTCGACGGGGTTCGTTGATTTTCAACGGGACGCCGTTTTCGAACCTTCGTCATCCGCGTCACAAAATTCCAAATCACGCCTCGACTGAGCAGAACGACAAGTTGTTGACTTGCGACATCCGTCGAACCGTTATGATTACGAATAGGTGGGTTGCTCGGGTCAGCGCATGTTTCATTTGCCGCTACATTTTAGTTACAGAGAGAATATCAAGAACCCACCGGAAGATGGTATGGGTCAAAATGGGCACCTACCTGCCTATTTGCCAACTTTATGACGCTGGGTAAAAGAATCGTGCCACGAACACGTCAAAAAGTCGTCGAAAATGTCAAACATTGGGAAACTGGGGAAAACAGTGGGTGTGGCGGGTATCAGGCCCACTCCAATCGATTCAGGGTCCAAAATTTAGTGGAAAACAATACAGCACATGCCTAGGCACCAGAAATATCAAAAACCCAATTTCGAGATAGGTCGATGGATACCCATTTTGACCCATAACCCCTTCCGGTGGGCGCCAATCGTCCCGGAACCCGTCTCATTGGATTCAGCTTCCATAATTTAGTCGGCAATGATACCCCACACGCCTAGATCGCCAAAAATCCTGAAAATCCATTTTTCGAAAACACATTTTGACCCCTACCCCGCCCAAATTTGGTCCAATCCCTCATTACAGTTATTCCTTGAATAATCAACCAAAAATTACACTGTACAGGAATCCAGGATTCAATCCTTTCTTCTGGTACTTTCGTAGTGTCCGTCACCACTAGCCGCCATTGTCTTTGCACTGCAATCTCTGACTCACGACGGACAAAATTAGGAAAGTATATGATCTGGAAAAAACTATCCTAACTGTTGTATTTTTAATTTCATGAAGGACATAATTTCCTTAATTTTTTAGGAATCGCACAAAAAGCTGGAGGTTAGAAAGGTCTTATATTCTTCAAGATCTAAAAGGATGTTGCTATTGTACAATAAACTCAATATCTTCTCTGTGTATGTACGAGGTATGTTCATCTTGACTTGCAATCCTTAACACGATCGGAGATGTTGAACTTTTGCACGGAAATATAGGTTGATGATTCAGGGAAGAACCAACCAAAACTGGGCAAGCGGACACCAAGTGGAGCACCGAGGAGGGCTGTTGATGTTGCAGATGGTAGTGATTGGAGCTGTCGAAAGGATTTTCAATGTGATTCAAGATTCAGGAGTCTCTTGACGAATGGGGGCAAATCACCTGATGGGTACGAGAGAGCTCCAGAAATGAGGTTGGCGAACGAATCACTGACTGGAATATTACTCTTGGGATTGAAAGCATAGGACATTCAACTAAAATGTGCATGGAAGAATCCGGGGGCCCCCAATTACAGAGCGGGCAACAATCAGTGGTAAACTTCAATGCCAGACAGCAATGCGACCTCGATACATATACCCCACTCGGTACTGTGCGAGGAGCCTGACAATGCTTACAGGCCTAAGCTAGCTGTGGTTGGGGAAGCCAGGAGAAAGAGTG
Source organism: Cyrtorhinus lividipennis (assembly GCA_019603395.1). Taxonomy (NCBI): domain Eukaryota; kingdom Metazoa; phylum Arthropoda; class Insecta; order Hemiptera; family Miridae; genus Cyrtorhinus; species Cyrtorhinus lividipennis. The sequence goes on from CM034004.1 coordinate 23,576,167, forward strand.
ATGAGAGCTGAAGCGTGAAGACTGTGCCAACTCCCGATCCATTGCTAAAAATAAATCTGGAAGCGTGTCAATAATGGTCCTAAGCCTCACCACCAGGGCTCGATGTTTCAGAAATGTCCACCCCTATCCTTGAAGGAATAGCGTAGAGTTACTTAACCCAGTTGAACCTGACGTCACAATGCGGCCCCAGGGCGAGCAATACTTGAGACCCAAGCAGACTCTTGGGTACCGATCCGTATACATATACAACACCTTGACTATCCACTTCAGAGCATCAACAAGGACGTAATAAGCCAGAGGAAGACTGCCAGTTTCAATTCGAACCATGGAATTGGGCATAGAGCGAGGGAGCAAGAGCACTCGCTTGAAAAACCCCACATGAACCCTCTCCAAGGTAACGGAGTAACGAAGGTCCCAAAAACCAGCACAATAAAGGCTGGTTGATCGGACTAAGGTATATAAAAAATAAAATATCGTGATTTCCAGGACCTCCCTTGCCATTAGAGCAACAGTAGCACCAGTCACTGTGCTGCCCCACGAAGTGGTCAGCCTTCCATGAATGCGCCAGAGATTGGAAAGGGGACCTTGAAGGTTGGTATAACTACCCTTAGGTGGCCTTCTCAACCTCCTGAACACCATACGGAACTCGAGATGCTCCAGATTCCAGATGCGTTTCGCCTCCAACTCACTGGAAACAACAGTTTGTTGAGTCTTGGGCACATTAACCCTCCAAGCTTTTTGAAATCGCAGTAACAGTCAGCTTACGGTTGATGTCAACCAGGAGGTAACCAAGAATGATCATATCATCAGCGTAAAGGATTATGATATCGACGAGGTTATCAATATTGACAACGCACCCTTGAGTTCTAAGGAATTGTTTTACATCTGACATGAACAAGGCAAATAGCTAAGGACTCAATATTTCACCCTGTAGGACCCCCTCTGTGAGATCAATGGAGGATGAGAAGTTGTTGTTGATACGGAGACGACATCTGGCCCGACCATACGTGTACTGTAGAATCCAGACCATTTTACCAAAAACCCCGAGGGCGAAAAGCTTATCACAGAGCAAATACAATGCTATCAAATGCTTGCCTAAAATCGACAAAAGCTGCAAATATTGGACGCCGAATATAATGGAAGTTCCAATCGAAGTGCGCCAAAGATCAAAACTGAATTCACCGTCGTAGGCGTTCCTGGCGTACTGATAGTTGGAATTACTAGGCGCCTCTCACCATCTCAGTTTACCGGGAATCCGATCATATAATTGAATGAGTGAACCGATCTCAACTGAGTTAATCTGTGATCAGAGATCATCTTAATTTCATTCCGCTTCGACGTGGACGGCAAAGGTTCACTCAGAAACAGCAATGAAGATAAGGGCCGTTTCATCCAGAGTGATTGAACGGCTCGTATCGCCTTGTTCCATTTTCAAGAAGAGGAAACCGAAAGATAAGAAAAGGGTTGGGCCCATAACCTGTTTAATTGGGAGCCCTTACTCCCGACCCGAGTGATAAAAACAAGAAATAACCCGGATTTCCCCGCTGATGAAGAACTCTGAGGAAAAAACCCCGTTGTGCATGTTAATCGTTCGTTTAACATTTGCTGCCGGTCGGCAATGTAGTTAACCTGAGTAAAAATTTTATCTTTTCTAAAGCGGCATAGACTGGACGAATGTGAACTCAGCGGCGGAAATTGCCCTTCGCGTAATGGTAGAGCTCGTGTTTGATGGACGTGCGAGTGGAATATGACGGTTTTTTTGTGTTTCAGAAGGGTCGCGGAGTAATAATGCTCAAACAGGGCTTAGAACCAAAGAACAAGGGTCACTTGTAAAGCGTTTGAGCGGTCTTGAATTCTATTGAGCATTCATTGTTCAACAAGAGCAAAACTCGTACATACATTACTTAGAGAGACAAACGATGGATGTATTAGACTGGTAACAGGAAAAATCTGCAAATTCTTACACACGGGTTGGTTATTCCTCGAATGGGGGAAACAGTGGGTGTGGCGGGTCCCAGACCCAATCCAATCGATTCAGGGTCCAAAATTTAGTGGAATATGATACCCCACACGCCTAGGCACCAGAAATCCTGACACATACAAAATGGGTGGATACATACCCAATTTGACCCATAACTTCTGCCAATGGGTGCCAATTGTTCTGGGACCCATTTTATTGGATTCAGCGTCCAAAATTGAGTGGAAAATGACACCCCACTCGCCTAAATCACCCAAAATCTCGAAAATCCATTTTTCAAAAAACCCCTACCCCCTCCAAATTTGGTCCGATCGGGCTGAAAAGTTTCGAGGACCCATCTCGGCTGGGAACAGACCCCTGACCCAAATTTCAGATTTTTAGAAAATTTTCTACTACCAAAAATGGCGTGGACAATGGACGGCGGACGGCGGACGGCGGACGGCGTACGGCGGACGGACATTGACCTTTTTTGATCAGGACATCATGAAACGTCCAGAAAAAAATTTTGAGCCGAATCGGAGAGGTTGACCATTATCATGAAAACATAGGTTGATTATTCAAGGAATAACCAACCAAAATGAACCTACTGATGGTAACAAAGACCTTTGTAGGCGCTCAGTTAAAAATTTCGGGTACGAGGCGTGTCCTGAAAATAAGTTCTACGATTTTTTTTTTCACATAAAAAAACTGGTTTAATTTTAACCCTCTATCGGCACCATGAGACAAATTAGGTACCATGGGGTGTGTGCACACCCCAACTGTTTTTCGTCTAATTTAAATAAACAAATTTGGCTTTGCTAACGCCTCAAAACCTCCTGGAATTCAACAAATTTTATTTATAAAATATTTTAAGGCTTGAAAAGTAAAGCATTTGCATCGAAAACATTAAAGTTTCTTCCCAAAGTTCCTTTGATTTCCGCCCGAAGATTCCTGGGCAATTTTGACTGTCGGAGTCGCACATAGTTGCTGTTCTGCAAGGGAATAAGCCAATTCCTTCAAAAAATCACTTCGCGCTCATTTGTGTCCTATCAGCCTGCTATTGATGTGATTCAAGTGAAGAAATTATGCACTATCACCCCATCATCGTTTTCGCCAATCTCTTCCAAATGAAGAGGGTTCACTTACCTGACGCCCGATCGGATCAAATTTGGGTGGGGTAGGGGTCAAAATCTGTATTTCGAAAAATGGTTTTTCGAGATTTTTGGCGATCTAGGCGTGTGGGGTATTATTTTCCATTCCATTTTACAGAACATACTGAAATGGGTCCCAGAACGATTGGAACCTACCAGAAGAGGTTATGGGCCAAAATGAGTATCTACCTACCCATTTCGAATATGTTTTTCGAGATTTCTGGTTGATTGTGCAATGTACTGAAAACGTGCATGTGCTTCAGAAGCGTCTTATTATCAGTCTGTGGTTAAACCAACTTTGCAACTACTTCTTCACCCTTGGGGAACTCTTCTCCTGAAGTAGTTCTGTGAAACATTAGATCTAAGATCCTCAACCCTCGGCCGATGCGGGAGCTATGGCTAAAAACAAAAAAAAAAGTTCCTGATAGTATGTTATTGCTGTGAAACTCACATGCCACTCCATGGAAGAAGAATAATATTTGGGAGAAGAGCGATCTACCGGCCTTGTAGTGAACTATAGACGGAACTAGCATATACGTTGAAGCAGTAGATTTACTCAAAAAAGAGTTTCAATCGAGGTTTTCTGACTTCACAGAAAGTGAAAAATACATAAGTCTCTTTGCACGACCATTCGGTGTATATATATATGGGTAGACATGCCGGAAAATTTTCAGATGGAGCTTATAGATTTGCAGTGTAATATGGAATTGAAAGACAAGTTCGACGTGGGCGTTTTTGATTTCTATGCAAAATATGTCGATCACAACTCGTTTCCTGAAATCCAAAAAAACGCAAAGAAAATGATGTCATTGTTTGGGAGCACATATGTGTGTGAGCAGCTATTTTCTCGTATGAAGTATGTGAAATCGACAACAAGGTCTAGAATTACAGATACACATCTGGAAGGTAGTCTGCGGGTTGCAACCACAAAAATGAAAACAAATATTGAAACACTTGTAACACAATAAACAGTGTCAAAAATCACATTGATTGACTTTAATTAACCAATAAATATTATTGAAATTATGTATGTCTTTTACTTTATTGGTAAGGTGGTAAAGTATCGTGAAAAGTTGTGGCCCTTCGGACGATGTGAAATCGATGTTTGGCCCTTGCACTAAAAAAGGTTGAAGACCCATGCATTAGATAAACTCACACAGCTAGCAAGGTGAGTGGTCTAGTTGAAACTGATGGATTCAACATGATGACCGACATGACATGATGACTGATGGATTTCAACATGCTGGATTCCAATGCCAATGTTTTTAAACTTCAAACTGACTCGGATTGTTAGAGATTGTGTCGGCAAAGGAATTTTTAATCCGTTCCGTTGTTCACCCGAATATACAACCTCCTTGAGGAATTTCTATGTGATTTTTGATTAAACCGCTTGGTCGTCTGACAACAAACAGCGGTTTTCGATTTCTTTCCCCCAATTTTCCAATCCACTTTGAATGCGAGAGTTCAGTAATAAACCTCCAACCACTCCTACGGTCAACTTTTTCCGGGCTTTTAATAATTAAGAACGGAAACAGCTGTAAGGGAAAGAGTGTTTATGGCCTGTAAAACCGCTACATTGAAGATAAAAATGCCGGGGAATTTCATTTAGCCTTCGCGTTACTTTTATAGCCTTTTGAAAGGTGTTATACGATATCCACGAAATTTCGGTAAAACAGTGGTTTCACTCTGCCATCATCTCACCTGCCTGGTGGAATGGTCGAGAGTGATTTCCCATCATTGCTGTATTATTGATTCTGAATTCTTTCACACCGGATGGTTATTTCTCGGACCAGGCGCATGAGGGGTTGACTCATTTCGTCAACATGGAGAAAATGGGGGTAACAGTGGGTGTGGTGGATCCCAGACCCATTCCAATCGAACTCTTACCCAACATACCACACATGTGAAAAAAAGTGTATAATATTGAAAAAAAATAACCAAACAAAACGCCTCACTTTTCATGGGCAGTTTGGAAATTATTGAAATAAGCCATTATGTCAGAACAACCAGGGTGCATCAATAAAGTAATCGGATATCGTAATAATCGGAAAAATATTTTCTGTGATAATATTAGACATGAATGAAATATAATGACTCTCCCAATATAATTCATCGTTTATTGGCAGTAATAAGAAAGATCTCAATGTAAATTGTCCAGAAGTTGGGTTCTTCCGAGGTGTAAATTGTATTTAAGAGTGAGAAATCAAAATTTGTAAAATGTTTAACGGGGCTAAGGTACCAATGGGTTCTGTCTACAAACATACGTAAGAAGTTAGCCAGTATGCAAAAATGTAGAGCATGAAGAAAACGCTGCAAATTGTTTCACACGGGTTGGTTATTCCTTGGACCAGGCGCAAGGAGACTCATTTCTTCAACATGGGGAAAATGGGGGAAACAGTGGGTGTGGCCGGTCCCGGACCTATTCCAATCGATTTAAGGTCCAAAATCTACTGAAAAATGATACCCCACACGCATAGGTACCGGAAATCTCGAAAACACAAATCCTAATGGGGTAGATAGGTACACATTTTGACCCATAACCTCACCCAGAGGGCACCAATCGTTCTGGGACCCATTTCACACAAGCCTGGATCGCCAAAAATCTCGAAAATCCATCTTTCGAAATACACATTTTGACCCCTACCCCACCCAAATTTGGTGATCGGGGTGAAAAGTTTCGAGGATCAACTAGAGCCGCGAACGAAACTCTGAATTGGTTCATTTCCGATAAATGTAATTTAACCTTCATTTTCTAAGGCTTCAACCAAATCAATTGGTTTGAGTTCCCATGAAAAATAGTTCAAAGTTCAGTAATCATCAGAGAGTGAATGCACTTTTGCCACGTCATGCCCAATCGTTATTCTGAATCTGTAATATACAGTTAAAATGCCATAGGTAGTTGGTATTCTATTTTGGTTGGTTATTCCTTGAATAATCAACCTATGTTTTCATGATAATGGTCAACCTCTCCGATTCGGCTCAAATTTTTTTTCTGGACGTTTCATGATGTCCTGATCAAAAAAGGTCAATGTCCGTCCGCCGTACGCCGTCCGCCGTACGCCGTCCGCCGTCCGCCGTACGCCGTCCGCCGTCCATTGTCCACGCCGTTTTTGGTAGTAGAAAATTTTTTAAAAATCTGAAATTTGGGTCAGGGGTCTGTTCCCAGCCGAGATGGGTCCTCGAAACTTTTCAGCCCGATCGGATCAAATTTGGAGGGGGTAGGGGTTTTTCGAAAAATGGATTTTCGAGATTTTGGCGATCTAGGCGAGTGGGGTGTCATTTTCCACTAAATTTTGGACGCTGAATCCAATAAAATGGGTCCCAGAACGATTGGCACCCACTTGAAGAAGTAATGGGTCAAATTGGGTATTTATTACCCATTTTGAATATGTGTTTTCGGGATTTCTGCAAACCTTGGCGAGTAGGGTGTCATTTTTCACTAAATTTCGGACGCTGAATTCAATGATGTGTGTCCCAGAAAGATTGGCACCCACCAGAAGAAGTTATGGGTCAAAATGGGTATGTATCCACCCATTTTGTATGTGTCAGGATTTCTGGTGCCTAGGCGTGTGGGGTATCATATTCCACTAAATTTTGGACCCTGAATCGATTGGAATGGGTCCGAGACCCGCCACACCCACTGTTTCCCCCATTCGAGGAATAACCAACCCGTGTGTAAGAATTTGCAGATTTTTTTTTTTTTTTTTGAAACAAAAATAAATAAAGTTGAAAGCGTAGCCAAATTTTATTTCATTTTCATTTCATTTGTATTTCCAAATTAATTTTTAGACGTAAAATGTTTTGTTTGTTTTCATTTATCATTCATTTGTTTCATTTAAATTAGACGTGGATTACAGATATTGGAAATCGAATCATTATTATTGATGATTATAGCTAAAATAGAATTCATTGCCCTCACGGGTTATCACGAGGAGTCTTGTCACATCACAAAAGTGTGGTTCACAGTTTCCCCATTACTTTTGAAGGTGATTTGCACACAGCAGATGCCCACAGTTGGAAAACGACAGAAGAAGGAATTTCGGTTCAGCAAGGCTAAGTGACAAGTATATTTTGAAGTGTGTACTGGCTTGTCTGAACGAGGACTTTGTTTTTAGGTTATTCAATTTTATGATGGCATACCTAAAGGAGAAAGTTCCTAGAAGATTTATTGATAGATGTTGGACTCCGACATTGGCTGTGCAAAAACATGTTTAATTCTTATTTTCCAATCCCCATAAGAAATAAGTATATTAAAGTAAATTTAGAAGAACCCAACTCTACTTTCAACGTGTATATGTGTGCAACTTGTTTCTTATTTACGTTACGAACTCCTTTGTTGTATAGGTCAGTGTTACCTGCATCTACAAATAAAATATTTTTATTGATTGATTGATTGAGAGGATTCACACACTTACGAGTGATGTCACCTGATGTACAGTGTGAACAAAAACATCTCCGCGTGACGATTTACTTTCGTTTCCCTTTTGTTTTCTTGTTTGCACGTTAATCAAAATCGCTGATGAACTTCTCATTGAAAAACTCTGCAAACTCATCCACAATGCTTTATTATTCCTCCCCGAGCGGCAGGACATTTGGGTTTTGGTTATTCCTTGAATAATCAACCAATGTTTTCATGCAAAAGGTCAACCTTTCCGATTCGGCCCGAAATGTTATTCTGGGCGTTTAAACGCGTCGAGATCGCAATAAACAAATGTCCCGGTTCACGCCGTCCACACCGATTTTGGCAGTAGGAAATAATCTAAAAATATTAAATTTGGCTCCGGGATCCGTTTCTGGCTCTTGGTACTCGAAACTTATCAGTCCGATCAAACCATATTTAGGGGTAGGGTTCAAAATGTGTACTTCGAAAAAAAGTATTTTCGATGTTTTCTGTGATCTAGGCACGTGGGGTATTATTTTCCACTAAATTTTGGACGCTGAATCGATTGAAATGAGTCTCTGTGCGCTTGGACCGGGGAACAACCAACCCCTGCGAAAAAATGTGTAGTGATTTCCATCTACATACGGAAACTGTCATATTCTGGTGCAAATACACTACTGGCTTGAAAGCAAAAGGTTTGTTATTCAAAGAATAATACAACTGAAGTGTCATTGTAAGTGAATGTGGAAGTCATCGCATCGTTCGACAAGAGGCTTGGGTGAAAATAGGAAAGGTAATCTGAATGTGTGTGCTGTGAACAGTACATATATGATCTAAAGAGCCTCCCTCATTCCTCCCTCTGTTCATTTATCTCATAAACACCTAATGGAACTGCCAATCACGATGGGTCTAGCCACTATTTCCAGTTCTTTGTTCTATCTGAAGTGCATTTGAATAGTTCAGCTGGTCAACGTGTGGTGACTGATCATGTTACAATGGAACATCTCCGCCACGTGAAGTAAACAACACATGAGATCACATGAAAGCACGTGAGGGAAGCGTGTTTCCACCTTTAGAGGGGGACACCTTATCATATTCATTGTGTTCCTATCATCGGTGCCAATTCGACTTGCATCACCCTCTCCTATGTAGGGATAACAACGATATATCGATATTTTTGAAACATCGATATTCTGGGCCCGATATATCGATATATTGCCTTTGTCAGATTTATCCCGATAGTATCGGAGACATTGATGTTTTTGGGTCCGATATATCGGATTCATAAAATGACAAAAATTGCCATTTTATTTGTAATTTTCTTGGAAATTCAAGTTCCAATCGCAAAGTCAAGATTATTCACCACCTCTCCAGGGCAGGAGCCAGGTCAGACCGTCGAGTTGGAGGTCGAGTTACTGTTTTCAGTTTGTTTCAACCACGTGTTACATGGTGTAGTGTGTAGTACTGACGAACGAAATTGCGAGTTTACTTGAATCTCAATTAAGTTGTATTGTTTGGTAAGACAGTACTTGACTGTTGTCGCACATCTGTACCATAAGAACGGTTGTTTTTCAAAAGCTGGCAACACGATTACGGAAAAGAGGAGTCGACTTGGTGGGAAATTATCATCAAAATTTTTGTTTTTGAACGCTCCCCCAGATAGATATTGGAAGTAAAACAAGTTTAACGGGCTGCTTTTGGCTAGTTTGTATTTATTGTTATTTTCATTTCTATTCGTTTAATTTGGGTTTTTAGGGTATTTTCAATAATTAATCTTTGTATGAAAGCATTTGCATTTTTTTTTTTTTTTAAAGTGTATAACTTAATTTTTTCATGATGTTTAGTCGAAATTAAAGATAACATTTTTCGTGATTCTATGTACTTAAATAACACTTAATATTCCCTGTGTTTGAACATTTGAAGTTACAATAAGCAGTTTTCTTATGAAAAAGCGAAGTAAAATTATCAATGTATCGTTATCCCGATATATTGGGAATATCGATATTTTGGGGGTCGATATATCGTGGACATCGATATATTGCTTCAAATGAAAAATTTTGCTTGCCCTACTCCCATGAAGGGTTGTTTTCTGCCCAATAATCTCTCGTCGGCGGGGAAGTATTCACGAGGGGGAAACAGGCGGAGCCTTCAATGTAATGGACTCAGCTCATCGCTCGGGCTACGATAAGGCAAAGTGGGTTACGATTAGGTTAAGAGCCGCATGTCTAGGAGGGTGTCTACACAGAGCGTCGTTGTTTGTGCATTGTGTCGTGCGTATTGTGTTTGTGCTCCGCTGAAATGTTTGTCACACCCTCCGCCATCCGTGTTGTAGGTAAATGGGGAAATGGGCAACCTCCCTAATGTATCTCTCGGGACACATTCCGCGGAGATTTGTGGTCGCACCCCTGCCCCCCTTCTCGGTCCCGCGACGCCTTTTTCGGACTATTACCGGACTATTTAGAGTCAACTACCCCCGGCCCGGACCGCCTTCTAAAACCCCGCCCCACCTTGGAACGAACGATTGCTTTACCTTCCGACTTCCTGGAGTGCTCCTTTCTATTAGGATCTACTGCCCACTCCAACGGAAATCATTGTTCCTGGATACCTTTCGCTCCTCCACGCCAATGCTCACCCCGTCCCTTTTCACGTTAAACACAGTTTCTCTCCCTTTCAACCCTCCTTTCCGATCCGTCTCTTATCTCCACTACGTGCTATCTGCCCTTCACATCTTCATTCATTCTCCAGGAACAAAAACGAGAGCAATCTTCACTCGGTGAATTCACCCTCTTAAATACAGGGAATAGAAAAAGGAAAACTTCATTCCTCGAAAATCTTCCATTATAGTCGTGGACCGTCCTTAGTGCATTCATACGTTTTCGATTCATAACTAGTGAATATGTGATTTTCACATTTCAATACATCATTTATACGAGTAAATCGATTAGGAATCCCCAATTCGAATTTCTTTCACATCTGATGACATCGAGAGGGAGTTTTATCAAAATTTTGTTGATTTAGCTTTTATTTAACTATTTTTAGCTATATTGGGAAAAGGGTTGAGTTCTCCCGCCTGCTTTTGAAGGTGATTCGCACACTGACGGAATGCGTACCAGTGATGTACATTAATCATATCATATCATAAATCATAAATTAATCAATCTGGGTCATTCTCCGCTGATAAATGCACGAAACATGAACTGGGGACGACAAAATTATTTGGTAACACTTGAGCGCGGTGATAGTGCTGACTCCACGAAGGGTAGAAAGCGAAAGATCCACAATCTTGAATCAGGACTTGCAAAGGTCCTGGACTGAGCCACCATTGATCGGCATCGAGAAATAAGGGGTTATAGTGAGTGCCAATTTCTAAGTTGTAAACGGTGTGTCACTCAAAACGTCCGCCTTTGGCCTTCACACACGTTTGTAACCTCCATGGCAACCATTAATGGCAGCACGTAGCACGTCCAGAGTGAAATTGTGGACGACTTTTACCGGAGATGACTTCAAGATGTAAGAATTAAGGTGTCCTCTGTGACAGCCAGTCAGCTCAAGATGGGACCTTAGCATTGGGTTCAGATCCGGCCTATTTAATGGAGTGATGAACTGCGGAGCGTTCACCAGCCAGCACCAGCTACTGATGATATATATTGAATGGTATACTGAATATTATACTGAATGGTATACTTGTGAAAATCTATTTTTTTCGTCAAGGCGTTCTCAATCCACCTGAGCAGAGCATCTAGATTCTAGATTCATCTTGAGATAGGTACTTAGTAACTCAAATTCATTAATCTTATTCCCATTTTATTATTATTCATTTTAGAAATAACGAATTTTTCAGCGACGAAACACACAGTGGCATTGTGCTTAAAATAACGAGCAATATCTATTTTTCGGTTAGGGAAGAGGATTTGGGGTGCTGTATATACGTATACGAACATGGAGAATTCAAAAGTGTCTCCTCGCTTATATTTGATAACAACCCTTTTTCGCGATTTGTTTTTGTGAACATCCTCGCTCCGATTTCCCAACAACCCCTCCCCGCCTTCGCAACCGCCACAAGCGACGGTCCCCACACACCGCCACACCCGCCGCCACCGTCACCAGTTTCCTCAGTTCGGCGTTCCTTCCTTTTTTCCCCTCCGGGGGCCCTCGTTATCAGTTGCGCTTCCAGTCCAGTAATGCGGTGGGGAATCCGGGAGGAAAAAGCGGGAACCTCCCCGGCGGGACGGGTGAGACGGCGGGACGGTGAGGGGGTGTTAATCCCGTTTTTACATGGGTTGTAAGTCCGCCCCGCCCAGCAACACGCCCCGCACAGACCTCGACGCTATTTCACATTGAAAACAAGTTTTTCCGACGGTGGTGAAAAATAAGCAACCCCCTCCCCCTCCTACCACCGCTCTTTTCCCAGTCACAACCATCCTCGCACAACTCCGCCGTCACCCTTCCCACATCTCATGACAACCCACTTACCCGCCGATATTGTAAATTCGTTCAAAATAGGAAAAGTTCCCAACGTTCTCAATTACGATCAGTTACTCAATTTCAATTTGATCATAACTTCTATCACTATACTGCTCTAATCTTTTCCATACATACTTATACTACCTCTTTTTGGTTGGTTATTCATTGAATATTCAACCCATGTTTTCATGCAAAAAGTCAATCTCTCCGATTCGGCCCAACATTTTTTTTTTTTTTTTTTTTCAGAACGTTTTAAAGTGTCTAGATCAAAAAGTCAAGTCAAATGTCCGCCCCCGTCCACGCCGATTTTCGTAGTAGAAAATTTTCTAAAAATCTGAAATTTGGGTCATGGGTCCGTTCTCGTTGGTTCTCAACACTTTTCAGCCCAATCGGACCAAATTTGGGTGTGGTAGGGGTCAAAATGTGTATTTTGAAAAAGGGTTTTCGAGATTCTTTGCGATCTAGGCGTGTTGGGTATTGTTTTCCACTGAATATTGGACGCTGAATCCAATGAAATAGATCCCAGAACGATTGGCGCCCTCTGGATGAAGTTATGGGTCAAAATGAGTACCTATTCACCTATTTCGAAAAATGGATTTTCGAGATTCCTGGTACCTAGGCGTGTGGGGTATTATTTCTCACTAAATTTCAGACGCTGAATCGATTGGAATGGGTCTCCATGCGCCTGGTTCGAGGTGTATTTTGTTATCATTTGGGTTCATAGATGTTTCACGAGGTTTGTAGTGGATAGGTGTTTTGAGGGAACGCCACGATATTGCCGAATGGCCGTTTTCCTTTTTTTCAAATGTCATTCGTCGTGCGTTCTAATTGATGTCGCTTTTTCAGAACACAATAAAGCGAATTCTTCTAACGACGGCTATTCCTATTCAATTTCAACTCCTCCGTTTTTGCGCATCTCAATCAAGCGTTTTCCGTGTTCTGAGAAAACCTTTTGAGGGAATAATAAATTCATAACTCATGGTTCTCGAGTTGAGTGTTCTCTCAGCTTACGACGCTCCGTTTACATCATAAATGGGGCCTGATCGATCGGGTACTTTCCAGATGGAAAGTCACCTTATTTTGGTTTCTTTCATCCATTCAAAACTCAAGTTCCGAAACTTGTGTGCTCAACCATGATGTAAGCACGTTGGGTCATTCATAATTCGAGCCACTCGAAAAAGTAGAGAAAGTTCAGGTAAGTGAGGAAGTTAGGATGATTTTTAATTAAGGCAAACTACGCAACCTGACCTCGAGAGAGAAAAAATGGGTAGCAAAAAATCGTTTATTGTGCGTCCCCATCCGGGACGGGTCATCAGTCATTAGAAAGAAGCGTTACCCCGCCACTTCACCCCTTCAGCGCCATCTTGCGAAAATTATAAGACAAAACTCGCTTCTTCAAGTTGTTAAAGGAACAGTTTTTCTTTACAAGTTCACTCTCGGCTCACTTCTCGGAGTCTATGCTCCTGCTCCCTTAATGGCAGCCTATATTTTTCTACATTAAACTTTATAACAGCGTAAGGTTAACGGTGGGAAGAGAGTGGTGGCCGGATTGTCGGAGGGGGTGAACCGGGGAAAAAATCCCTTTCATAATTTATACTTCCGCAAAGAAGCTGAGGGTGGGCAAAACGGTGTTGCGGAACTTTGGGCAAGGAACTGCGATATTTCTCCAGAAAAAAAAGGTAGGTGGGGGGAAAAAATAGACGAGGTGGGTCAAATGACTTTGGCCGAGACATATTGCTAGTTATGAACTGAAGGCTGTCGGATGACGGATTGTTACAACTCGTGTTTTCTTGGGAATTCTCATACATGGAAATTCATTGCTTGGTCCGTAATCGGAGTTTTCACACGAGCAGAAGTATCATTCCGGAGCTTGTATCATTGATGACGTTGGGTATCAGCCTAGTGGGATATTTGACAAGAATTTGACTATACTATAAACGGTGTTAACCTTCAGCGTTAGCAGCCTTCAAGAGAATCAATAAATCTCACAGCTCATTTGCAACAAAAAGTGTCCTTTTAACCCTAGGACTGCAAGCTACAATTTCGGTGACACGGACGTCACACTGGGGTACAAAATAATGATCCCATCCTTGAAAAAACTCTGTATTTCCTTTCCGAATTCTGTTGACTGGGAAGTAAAGGTTTACAAAGATTCTTTAAACATCCAACAAATAAATAAAAATCACGTTTTGCTATAAATAAATTTTTTTAAATATTTTTTCATACATTAAAAAGAAAAAAGTGAATTCTACAAAATACAAAAACGATTTTTTGTCAAATTCAGATATAAAATTTGTTTGGAGTGATGTAGCTCCAATACCTGTTGGTATTAAAACTCCGGAGAATGCTGAATCAGAATAAACAAACGGCGTCCCATTCTGTTGACTGAGTTCCTTATTTCACCACTCTGAAGATGACCATTTTTGAAGTCCCGAAAAACCACTGTTTCCTTCAAAATGAGCTTATAGTAGTTCTGTTTGGAAGTTTTTGTCATCAGTTTTTGTTTTCCCATCGATTTCAAATATTTACTAACCTCAGAAACACAAGGCAGCTTGATTTCGATCAAGGAGTGTTTACTTGTGCCTACCTCTACTCATCAAGATGACACTCATTTTGGAATATTTTAGTCCCTATCATATACGTGAGCTCTCCTATTCCTTTACATATTTTTCTATCATGATGTAATAAGAAAAACAGACACATTGCCAAGTTTGTTTATTTACAAAAATTAAGGCAATATTCAAAAATATGAAAAAATCATTTTAATTCGGTAATTACATTTTACAAACTGGCTGCAAGCATTCATGGCACATGCGCCTAGATTTTTTGTTGCTGGAACGAGGACCATGCACTGATCGGAGTTTCCCCTTCTTTCCCCAAACCTTTGGGCCCAGGCAGGTGGGTGACAATATTTTTTTGGGCATTTCTTCCACGTTTTTCGGACCAAACAATTTTCTTGTCCTTCCCACATACTGCCGCTGAGCGTGAACGCTTCTTGGGAGGATGAGAAGGCCCAGGAACTCCCTCAGCACTGTATTCGATGCAGGGGTCTTGATCGTCGGAGCTTCCCACTTCAGCATTCTGTCCAAAATGTCAATTGTTTGCGAAATTCAAAGGAAAGTGCGAAAATATTGAGTCTCATGATGATGAAACGCATGGTCACACTGGGGAGATTCTGTACCCCAATTCAGAAAAAATGTACAAGGGAACTTCACACTGGGGTGATTTTGAACCCCAACCGTCCTTTTCAGTTTTACCCCACGAGCTCTGAAGGTCAACTGACCACAGTGAGTGGGTCTTTTGGTCAGCAGAGGTACGAACGTAATTTACAGGGCAGCCGTTTTGCCGGGAAAATTTTTTTCACGGAAATGCGCCCGAAAAAAGATATTGTGGGGTAACTTTGTACCCCGTTGTGCAGTCCTAGGGTTAAGGGCATTTAAGGGTATTTTCGTGTTTTCGATCCGACGTCACTAAAACGGCCACGACTCCCTTAGTTCACAAGATAAGCTCAAATCTGAGTACACCGTTGGAAAGAACGTAAAATTTCCTTCTGATGGGCCCCTCAACATTCCAAATATGTGAGTAACGGTAAGCACTTTTTCGTGCTAATGTTAGGAAATGAATGAAAACGCAAAACATACAGCCGGAAAAAGGAAACATTTCCCTGGAAAAATTCCCGCGTTTATTCCTAGAAAAATTCTCCTCAGGATTCCAGAATTTCAGTGGTATATGAAAATTTATTATTGTGACATAATTAATTGGCGAAAAAGACGTTTTAAGGGAAAAAACGCTGCAATTTTTCATATGTGTTGGTTTTTCCTTGGACCAGGAGCGCGTAAACACATTCCAATGGCTTCAGCGTCCAAAATTTAGTGGAAAATTATACCACACACGCCTAGATCGCCGAAAATCTCGAAGTTTATTTGAAAAACATTTTTTGACCTCTACCCCTCCAAAATTTGGTCCGATCGGTCTGAAAAGTTTCGGGGACCAACTAAAGCCGGGAACGGGTCCCTGACCGAAATTTCAAGTTTGGTGGGGTTTACTTTTTGCATAAAAACATGGGTTGATTATTCAAGGAATATCACGATTTTGGTTAAAATGTTTCATTTTTTCCACTTAAAACGTTTTTACCCTTTTATTATGTCACGAAAACGACATTGAATAAATATTGTTGGGAATATGGTATTTTGGTGGAAGTTTTTCTCGAATGAAAGCGATACATTTTTTCGGGAAAATTTGTTTTCCACGTAAAAAATAATATTAGCAGAGGTTTTGTCTGCAAATTCCGGTGAGGCACGCTCACATTTCGGCGATCTAGGCGTGTGGGGCATCATTTTTCACACTGAATCGATGTGAAAGAATTTGCAGCGTGTATGTTTTCATGCAAAAGGGCAATCTCTCCGATTTGGCCCAAAATGTTTTTCTGGACGTTTCAAGTCCACGTCCACGCCGACTTTGGTAGTAAAAATCATTCTAAAAAACTGAAATTTTGGTCAGGGGTTCGTTCATGGCTTTAGTTGGTTTTCCACTAAATTCTGGACGCTGAATCCAATGTGACAGGTCTCGGAAAGATTGGAGCCCTCTGGATGAGGTTATGGGTCCAAATGGGTGCTTATTTACCCATTTTGGTTGGTTATTCCTTGAATAATCAACCTATGTTTTCATGATAATGGTCAACCTCTCCGATTCGGCTCAAAATTTTTTTCTGGACGTTTCATGATGTCCTGATCAAAAAAGGTCAATGTCCGTCCGCCGTACGCCGTCCGCCGTACGCCGTCCGCCGTCCGCCGTCCGCCGTCCATTGTCCACGCCGTTTTTGGTAGTAGAAAATTTTCTAAAAATCTGAAATTTGGGTCAGGGGTCTGTTCCCAGCCGAGATGGGTCCTCGAAACTTTTCAGTCCGATCGGACCAAATTTGGAGGGGGTAGGGGTTTTTTGAAAAATGGATTTTCGAGATTTTGGGTGATTTAGGCGAGTGGGGTGTCATTTTCCACTAAATTTTGGACGCTGAATCCAATAAAATGGGTCCCAGAACAATTGGCACCCACTTGAAGAAGTAATGGGTCAAATTGGGTATTTATTACTCATTTTGAATATGTGTTTTCGGGATTTCTGCTACCTAGGCGAGTAGGGTGTCATTTTCCACTAAATTTTGGACGCTGAATCCAATGATGTGTGTCCCAGAACGATTGGCACCCACCGGAAGAAGTTATGGGTCAAAATGGGTATGTATCCACCCATTTTGTATGTGTCAGGATTTCTGGTGCCTAGGCGTGTGGGGTATCATTTTCCGCTAAATCTTGGAAGCTGAATCCAATGAAGTGGGTCTCAGGACGATTGGCACCCACTGGAAGAAGTTATGGGTCAAATTGGGTAGACAACACCCATTTTAAATATGTGTTTATGAGATTTCTGGTACCTGGGCGTGTGGGGTATCATATTCCACTAAATTTTGGACCCTGAATCGATTGGAATGGGTCTGGGACCCGCCACACCCACTGTTTCCCCCATTCGAGGAATAACCAACCCGTGTGTAAGAATTTGCAGATTTTTGTATGTGTGTTTTCCAGATTTCTGGTACCTAGGCGTGTGGGGTGTCATTTTCCACTAAATTTTTGATCCTGATTTTTTTTGGCGATCTAGGAGTGCGGGTTATTATTTTCCACTACATTTTGGAGACTAAATCCAATGAGTTGGGTCCAGGACCGATTTGTGCTTGCTGGAAGAGGGTACGGGTCAAAATGAGTATAGGGCCCATAGGTGAGTGGGGTATCATTCTACCCTGAATGTAGGACGCTAAATCAATTGCAATGAGTCTGGGGATATCCACACTCAATACCCCCCCCCCCCCCCCTTCCATTTCACCATGCCTCTGGTCCAAGGAACTAACCCCTGTGAATGAATTTGCACAGTTTTATGATTTCATTTAGGATGTATAACATTTGGTGATACATGCTGCAAAAAGTTCCAAATTAAGAAGTTTTTCTTGAAAATACTTGAAGAACGTTGTATAACAATATACGAGTGAAGTACTTTGAAGATAAAGTAACGCGCTTTTGGCACTGTTGATAACGAGGAGATTATGAAAACTGTGAGTGCGTGTGTATCGGACTCCTCGTTCTTCAAAAAATCCAGAACTAACTCCTCGAACAAACCTTATCGGTAATCACCATTAATCACCTTGAACCCTCCTTGGTGCTCCACTAGCTGTTATCTGCTCCGAGTTTGCCCGCAAAAACAAAAATCGAAAATCAATTCGCTTCATGCTTTTCCATCACGAAGGTACACAACAGCGTTCATAATTCGGATCAATTAGCTGTGCCTCGTCAAACGATTTGTCGTCCAACATGAGCAAGTTCTGCTGGCAAAACGGTTTTCATGGCAATTCACAAAATGGAAAGTGTGAATAATGGGCCTCACCTCTAATTGGCACGCCGCGGAGCGTTGAGACACCTCCAACTCGCTGCAACTTGTTATGCATTTCGACATGCGAACTGACCTAACCTGTTGTGGCAGCTAAAGCAGCAAAATATCTGAATAATGATCATCGACAATCCATTTACAACGCGCACGTTTCTCAAATTATAGTAGTTACTTTCAATTGAAGCTCATTTGTCTTATGTGATTTCGTTAAAAAGGTCACGCGATAGCTTTTGCCCGCGCAAATTCCCGAAGGTCAAACGATACTTGTACATATTTAAACGCCGCAGAACGCCAATTCGTCAATTTATGACACATCTTCACTATTGAACATTCATCAGAATAGAACGTTCGCAATGTTATCCACAACTTTTCGCTCACGATGTTTGGCAAACGAATGTGTGGGAAAATTGTGGGCCGAATTTGGGATTTTTGGTTGGTTGTTTCTTGTATAATCAACCAATGTTTCCGTGCAAAATGTCTATCTCTCCGATTCGGCCCAAAAATTTTTTCTGGACGTTTCAAGATGTCTAGATCAAATGTCCGTCCGCCATCCACGCCGACTTCGGTAGTAGATAATTTTCTAAAAATCTGCAAATTCTTACACACGGGTTGGTTATTCCTCGAATGGGGGAAACAGTGGGTGTGGCGGGTCTCAGACCCATTCCAATCGATTCAGGGTCCAAAATTTAGTGGAAAATGATACCCCACACGCCTAGGTAGCAGAAATCCCGAAAACACATATTCAAAATGGGTAATAAATACCCAATTTGACCCATTACTTCTTCCAGTGGGTGCCAATTGTTCTGGGACCCATTTTATTGGATTCAGCGTCCAAAATTTAGTGGAAAATGATACCCCACACGCCTAGGTAGCAGAAATCCCGAAAACACATATTCAAAATGGGTAATAAATACCCAATTTGACCCATTACTTCTTCAAGTGGGTGCCAATTGTTCTGAGACCCATTTTATTGGATTCAGCGGCCAAAATTTAGTAAAAAATGACACCCCACTCGCCTAAATCACCCAAAATCTCGAAAATCCATTTTTCAAAAAACACATTTTGACCCCTACCCCCTCCAAATTTGGTCCGATCGGGCTGAAAAGTTTCGAGGACCCATCTCGGCTGGGAACAGACCCCTGACCCAAATTTCAGATTTTTAGAACATTTTCTACTACCAAAAACGGCGTGGACAATGGACGGCGGACGGCGGACGGCGTACGGCGTACGGCGTACGGCGTACGGCGTACGGCGTACGGCGTACGGCGGACGGACATCAACCTTTTTTGATCAGGACATCATGAAACGTCCAGAAAAAAATTTTGAGCCGAATCGGAGAGGTTGACCATTATCATGAAAACATAGGTTGATTATTCAAGGAATAACCAACCAAAATCTGAAGTTAGGGGTCAAAATGTGTATTTCGAAAAATTGATTTTTGATATTTTTTGCAATCAAGGTGTGTGTGATATCTGTTTCCACTAAATTCTTGACGCTGAATCCGATGAAAATGGTCCCACAACGATTGGCACCCACTGGAAGAGGTAATGGGTCAAAACGGGTATCTATTACCCATTTTGAATATGTGTTTTCGGGATTTCTGGTGCCTAGGAGTGTGGGGTTTCATTTTCCACTAAATTTTGGACCCTGAATCGATTGGAATGGGTCCAGGACCCACCACACCCACTGTTTCCCCCATTTTCCCCATGTAGAAGAAATGAGTCTCCATGCGGCTGGTCCGAGGAATAACCAACCCGTGTGTAAGAATTGTAGCATTTTTTTCTGGGCGTTCCAAGGTGCCTAGTTCAAAATACGCAAATGTCTGTCCATATTCCAAACTCCACCCTGTTAGGCGATGTTGGTGTTCTTTGAAAAAGAACGGGGTACGTTATACACCCCACCACACATTCACCTATGCAAATCGGGCTCCTTGTAAATCATAGCGTCACTCGTCCTCCTATGCCCTGTCGATGGCGGTAGTAGAGAGAAGTGAACAGCGTTTCACTGAAACGAATTTACTTAATATTGGTCTTTGGTATTAGAGCAACAAGCAGCGTCCTATCCCAAAATCCGCACGATAAACTGAATGGGAAAGGAAGGGCCTCCACTGGTAAATAGTGGCCGACTATTAGAGGCAAAGTGAGCAAAGTTAGAACAGTTACCCAGGGCTGTGACGGAGTAGACTGAAGTAAACTGCCAACTCGATCGTTTGAGTTAATTAATTTGATTTCACCCGATTGGCATCGGCATCTCCTCCGAGTTCCCCTCCCACCCAACAGGCTAACTGGATTTCCTCTCAGATAGTTCCCTAATTGGAAGGCCGTTTCCGGGCCTGTAAGTCGACTTTCGGCCAACGGTCATCCCCTAGCCTGTCAACGCCAAGTGCGTAAATATCGAATGGGGTTGTTCTCGATGGCCAGATAGTTCCTCGACTGCCTCAAAAATCCAAATCCTGACTTCGAGCCAGGTAGGTCGACTTATCTTACCTTTTTATAATATTAACACATCAATTATATTACTTGATGATGATCCTGCTCACATTATCGCAAAAGCTGGTTTTGGATTGGTAAACTCAAGATCAGCGGGGGGTAAACTCACAGTTCAAAAAGTAGGTTTCATGTTCAAAATGAGGAAACTTGTAGGACAAAACATTGGCCATGGCTGCCAACACCACAGTTAAAATTTAACTGGAGATTTAATCTCCATCGCTCTCCAGAGCAGAGTGCCGACTCCTTACGTATAACGTATGACGGTAATTGTTAAGATTTTCGCATACCGGTACAAAACTATTTTGATTTACCTTCATCATTCATAGTATTCAGAATCATAACAGAATGTGGAAGCGCACAGACAGCTTTTATTCAGCACGAAGCCATTGAACGAGAATGAGAAAAGGACAAATCCATGCCGTAAATATTTGCTAATTATCAGCTGACTTATAAACTAATATTTCGCGTAGTGATTGTTCGAGAGTCTTAAAGAGTTCTCAAATGCTATTCCGTACATCGTTGCTTCATAGATCGCCAGTAGTTTGTAGTCCGCTGAATACCAGATGCCCAGGACGAAGCAGGAAGGTTGTGGATTGCGATGGGAGATGTTACTGCGTTGCTAGGTCACGTAGATTCTTGCGCCTCTTGTCTTCTAAAGCTGGGTTCACATAGACGCGGTTTCTCCGTTAGAAGCAACTGTGGTAGAATGGTGGGGGAAATACGTTTTGTGTTTGGGTGTTCACATGGATGCGGTGTGGCAAGCGCGTTCATGGAGCTGATTGGTGGCAAATCGGAGATAACAAAAATGAGATGACAAAAACGGCAAGGAGAGCTGTGCTGACACCCACTGTGCATGCGTGACTGCGGGAAATATCAAAATAATTTGATGTATACAGACCGCTTCAAAAGTTTACCTGCGGCAGCTGTGATAGACCCGTGGAGCCAATCAGATGGCCAAACGCGTTTGCCCCCCAACGGACCAACGGAAAAACTGCGTCCATGTGAACCCAGCTTTACCTACTAAAGCTGGGTTCACACGGACGCGGTTTCTCCGTTAGCGGCAACTGCGGTAGAATGGTGAGGGAAATAAGTTTTGAGTTTGGGTGTTCACATGGATGCGGTGCGGCAAGCGCGTTCATGGAGCTGATTGGTGGCAAATCGGAGATAACAAAAATGAGATGACAAAAACGGCGGGGAGAGCTGCGCCGAGACCCACTGCGCATGATTTGATGTATACACGCTCTAAAAGTTCAACTGCGGCAGCTGTGATGGACCCGTGGAGCCAATCAGATGGCCAAACGCGTTTGCCGCCAACGGACCAAAGGGAAAACCGCGTCCATGTGAACCCAGTTTTAGATTCAAACATACTCTAGGATGGGTCAGAATGCGAGTAACCTTAGGGTTTTATTCCGACAATGATCTTATGCAGCTAAGGCTCCTCAGGTTAGATGGAGTGGAGAGTGGTCCAGCAGGACTAAACCGACTAAACCTCTCTAGATTTGTAAATAATGATATTCATTCGTTGATTCTACACGTATTTTGAGTTAAAAAGTAGGTCTAAGCAAATGACATGGCCGGTGCTTTACAATGTCTCCTGCACCACTGTACAGCGAGGGAGCGATTACTGTTATAGCGGGACATCAACGCCCGTCCGAATGATTTACTGTGCTCGGCGTTCCCGTCTCCCAATTCCAGCGCAACGTCATTTCTCCGGTTTACCGCC
This sequence comes from Cyrtorhinus lividipennis, assembly GCA_019603395.1. Lineage (NCBI taxonomy): Eukaryota > Metazoa > Arthropoda > Insecta > Hemiptera > Miridae > Cyrtorhinus > Cyrtorhinus lividipennis. The sequence continues at coordinate 23,598,758 of CM034004.1, forward strand.
GGATCTCGGTGTCATTAGGTTCGAGATGAAGCAATTAGACGGCAACTGAAGTGAAGAGATGAGCAAATGTTTGTCGTTGGAAGCTGAGAACGGGTTGTGGCGGGAGAGCCTGGTTTAGGGGAGGGGGGGCTCTCACGCGAAGCTGCAGTCTTGACTGTTTGGCTTGTATGCAAATCAGTATCTAACCACCGCTGTCATTACAAAGGGAAATTACCCCGACACCCAGTTACCCCGCCAATAATGCGTTTCAACCACGTTCGATCCCACGCTTCTGGGTGGTCGCCAAATCGAGTGGGCGGATCGATTTCAGCTTAACTGGTAGAGCTGAATCCGCGGATCAGAGCCACCGTGTTGCTGTCGATAGACCTTCAGGAATACTTCGTGTGTCCCTAATGCGCTGGATTCGGCCATTTGATCGCCGAGAGCGGACAATCATCACTAACGTTAGTAAACATGGTACGGCAAGTCATAGGCCGGAAAAGGGATTTATTTCACGTGACACCAGGTGCACTCAGATCACCAACCGTTGCCAACGGAAAATGAGACAATGCACCTTTTTACCGGACCATGTGCAATACATTTTGTCTACTCGTCATCTTTTGGTTTGAAATACATTTGAACAATCGCTTACTTGAAGTAAAGAGATACTCAGTCACCAGTTTTGATTCCGACAGAAACACACAACACTTTATGGAATTCCTGGAATTTTAATATCCTTGAAAAGAAGACTACAAAACCATTTTGGTTGGTTATTCCTTGAATGTGTATTTTGAAAAATGGATTTTCGAGATTTCTGGTACCTAGGCGAGTGGGGTATCAATTTCTACTAAATTTTAGACCCTGAAGCTATTGGAATGTGTCCAGATCCTGCCAGACACACTATTTTCCCCATTTTGGTTGGTTATTCCTTGAATAATCAACCTATGTTTTCATGATAATGGTCAACCTCTCCGATTCGGCTCAAAATTTTTTTCTGGACGTTTCATGATGTCCTGATCAAAAAAGGTCAATGTCCGTCCGCCGTACGCCGTACGCCGTCCGCCGTACGCCGTCCGCCGTCCATTGTCCACGCCGTTTTTGGTAGTAGAAAATGTTCTAAAAATCTGAAATTTGGGTCAGAGGTCTGTTCCCAGCCGAGATGGGTCCTCGAAACTTTTCAGCCCAATCGGACCAAATTTGAAGGGGGTAGGGGTCAAAATGTGTTTTTTGAAAAATGGATTTTTCGAGATTTTGGGCGATCCAGGCGAGTGGGGTGTCATTTTCCACTAAATTTTGGACGCTGAATCCAATAAAATGGGTCCCAGAACAATTGGCACCCACTGGAAGAAGTAATGGGTCAAATTGGGTATTTATTACCCATTTTGAATATGTGTTTTCGGGATTTCTGCTACCTAGGCGTGTGGGGTATGGTTTTCCACTGAAGTTTGGACGCTGAATCCAAAAAAATGGGTCTCAGAACAATTGGCACCCACCGGAAGAAGTTATGGGTCAAATTGGGTATTTATTACCCAATTTGATTATGTGTTTTCGGGATTTCTGCTACCTAGGCGTGTGGGGTATCATTTTCCTCTAAGTTTTGGACGCTGAATTCAATGATGTGTGTTCCAGAACGATTGGCACCCACCGGAAGAAGTTATGGGTCAAAATGGGTATGTATCCACCCATTTTGTATGTGTCAGGATTTCTGGTGCCTAGGCGTGTGGGGTATCATATTCCACTAAATTTAGGACCCTAAATCGATTGAAATGGGTCTAGGACCCGCCAAACCCACTGTTTCCCCCATTCGAGGAATAACCAACCCGTGTGTAAGAATTTGCAGATTTTTGAAGAAATGAGTCTCCATGCGGCTGGTCCGAGGAATAACCTACCCGTGTGAAAGAATGTGCAGATTTTTTTTTTCTTTTTTAGCATCTGAGAAACCAAAAATAACCCCTGTTCCCTTTCACCATTATTTTTAAGAATTTAATGGTCCCCAGAGAAATTTCACATTTATGATTTACCATGGTTCATGTTTATGGTACGGCTGATTACCAACCTTCACCATTTTTGCTTACTTAGGTCGCTCTTAACCGTCCTTACGCTGTATTAAAATGAGTGGAAATCCTTATCACCATCTTCCTAAAAGTTAAGGAAGAACTTTTAGTGCGAGAACTTATAATGATGATAATTATGTCACGCTTGATGCCAACAACATCCGAATCGCGATAGTTGAGTACGTTGGTAGCTATTCATTGTGAAATATGGCCACGCAGACAAAATCCTGCAAAGCGGACTGCGGAACCAGGGAAATGAGGAGGATCGAAAACAATCTGTGCGATGTCGACTATATTAGTGCGCAGAGAAAATTTGATGGCTTCACCAGAAGTTAGGAACGAGCCCTGCGGTGAATGCGAGGCTGTTGGAACTTGGGGAGTTAAGTCGGTGAACAGCAGAACCCTCACGTTTCTCATTTTCCGAGAGGTTCGTTGGAATTATAAACCTTCTCCTCTCTGAAACGTAATCACAGCAAAACGTTTTTGTAACAGTAGTGCTTCAGAGCAATGAGCGGTGTGCATTGTTTTTCAATTTTGTTGGCGCATACAAATTATTTGACTCACCTTGCACCTCCTGCTCTATTTTGCGGTTTTGCCAGAGTCGCCAGCAGCTCGACCAAGTAATGTTGGTCACAATCCTCAGCTTAGTTTTAACCTGAACTCTTGAGGTCATCTCTATGATATTAGTAATAACGTAAAGTTGTTAAAATTCAACGCTGCAAATTGTTTCGCAGGGGTTGGTTATTCCTCAAGCAGCAAGGAGACTCATTAGAATGTCGAAAACACATTTGAAATGGGTGGAAAGATATCTATTTTGACCCATAACTTCCTCCGGTGGGTGCCAATCGTTCTGGGACCCATTAGATGGATTCAGCGTCCAAAATTTAGTGGAAAATGATACCCCACATGCCCAGATCGCTTAAAATATCGAAAATAAATTTTTCGAAAAACAAATTTTGACTCCTCTCCCTCTCCCCTCCCCTCCCCATCCCCCTCTCCCTCCCCCTCCCCATCCTAATTTGGTCCGATCGGGCTGAAAAGTTTCGAGGACCAACTGAAGCCTGGAACAGATCCAGGACCAAAATTTCAGATTTTTAGAAAATGTTCTACTACCTACCTAAGTCAAAAACACTTTTTGGGCGAATCAGAGAGATTGACTTTTTGCATAAAAACATGGGTTGATTATTCTGGGAATAATCAACCAAAATCTGTCCCTCATTGCAACATTTTTTTTTTGAAACTCAAAAGAAGAGTTTGAAGAAATGGATGACATAAAATTTACTACGCATGACACACACCTCTGGTAATGTTGGCGTTACTGATATTAAAAAGGCGCCTAACAAAAATTGTGGAAGAATTTGCGGTGTTTTGGTTGGTTATTCCTTGAATAATCAAGATATGTTTTCATGCAAAAAACAATCTCTCTGATTCGCCTTTCAAAAATTCGAAAATTTTTTCCTGGACGTTTCAAGGAGTCTAGATCAAAATTAGCAAATGTCCATCCGCTGTCCACGCCGACTTTGGTAGTAGACAATTTTCTAAAAATCTGAAATTTTGGTCAGGGGTCCGTTTTTGGCTCTAGTTGGTTCTTGAAACTTTTCAACCCGATCGGACCAAATTTGGATGGAGTAGGGGTCAAAATGTGAATATAGAAATATGGAGAATTGAGATTTTTGACAATCTAGGTGTGTGGGGTATCATTTACCACTAAATTCTGGCCGCTGAATCCAATTTATTGGGTCCCAGAACGATTGACATCCACTGGAAGAGATTATGGGTATCTATTACCCATTTTGAATATGTGTTTTCGAGATTTCTGGTACCTAGGCGTGTGGGGTATCATTTCCCACTAAATTCTGGACCCTGGATCGATTGAAATGGGTCCGGGACCCGCCACACCCACTGTTTCCCCCTTGTTGAAGAAATGAATCTCCATGCGCCGGGTCCAAGGTTCAAATTAGTCTCCATGCGCCTGGTTCGAGGAATAACCAGCCCGTGTGTATGAATTTGCAGATTTCTTGTTATATGAAACGCTCTACAATATCGCTGAACTCCTGAATCAATAATTTGGTAATTGAATATTGACGCTCATCAGCCCCTAGACGTTCAGACTACTATTTGTGATGAACGTTCACAAAACTTTCTACTTACGGTGCCGTTTCTTCATTCTGGCGAGAGAAAACCCATAAAAGCCATGGGAAACGTGATAGGCCAGAGATGAATCGTTTTTACTATCATGCAGTCGCTTAGAGCGAGTTGATTGCCAGTGTTTCATCCAAGGGAATGGTTTCGAGAATTGAGAAAGGATCGCTGGGTCTAATTTGAAAGTGATGACCGAGCAAACTGTAAATGCACCTTCATCGGTGGTCACGGGAGCGCATCGTCCATCTGGAGGCCGGTCAGAGTTTCGCGTTCCAAGCCAATACAGATGCGCTCCAGTTGCTCTATCTCGCCACTCTCCTTTCAACGGTCATCTGCAATGCAAATGAAGAAGACTTTCCCCGATCTCGGTTGAGATAGTAATCCCGTGAAACTCGGTTTTCTTCTGTATTCAGTAACCGACCGGTTGAAATGTGAACTCCCAACACCTGAGCACGTTTCTTGAAGATGTGGTAGATAAGGGTTTCTGCTCACTAGAAGTAGGTACTTATATTAGCGAAAGCTCCGAGTGAGCTATTTATTTGCGGATAAAGGGAGGGTGTTGGTAACAGACATGTTGAAACCATTCAATTTACTTCTTAATGTTGTGCTGGTCGTCCACATCCTGAATGAATTTTCGTTGGTTATTCCTTGAATAATCATAGGTAAATAAAATGAATAAAACATAGGTCTATGTTTTCATGCAAAAGGTCAACCTCTCCGATTCAGCTCAAAAATTTTTTCTGGACGTTTCATGATGTCCAGATCAAAAGAGGTCAATGTCCGTCCGCCGTCCGCCGTCCGCCGTCCGCTGTCCACGCCGACTTTGTTAGTAGAAATTATTCAAAAATCTGAAATTTCGGTCAGAGGTCCGTTCATGGCTCTAGTAGGTCCTAGAAACTTTTCAACCCGATCGGATCAAATTTGGGCGGGGTAGGGGTCAAAATGAGTATTTCGAAAAATTGATTTTCGATATTTTTGGCGATCTAGGTGTGTGGGGTATCATTTCCCACTAAATTCTGGACGCTGAATCCAATGTAATGGGTCCCAGAACGATTGGCACCCTGTGAAAGAGGTTATGGGTCAGAATGGGTATCTATTACCCATTTTAAATATGTGTTTTCGAGATTTCTGGTACCTAGGAGTGTGGGGTATCATTTTCCACTAAATTCTGGTCCCTGGATCGATTGGAATGGGTCCGGGACCAGCCACACCCACTGTTTTCCCCATGTTTGAATATGTGTTTTTGACATTTCCACTACCTACTTTCCACTAACTTTTGGACGCTGAATCCAATGAGACGGGTCCCGGAACGATTGGTGCCCTCTGGATGAGGCTATGAGTCAAAATGGGTACCTATCTACCCATTTCGAATGTGTGTTTTCGAGATTTCTGGTACCTAGGCGTGTGGGGTACCATTTTCCACTAAATTTTGGACGTTGATTCCAATGACACGGGTCCCGGAACGATTGGTGCCCTTTGAGTGAGGTTATGGGTCAATATGGGTGCCTATCTACCCATTTTGAATGTGTGTTTTCGAGATTTCTGTAACCTAAGCGTGTGGGGTATCATTTTTTACTAAATTGCGGACCCTCAATCGATTGGAATGGGTCCGGGTCCCGCCACACCCACTGTTTCCATTTTCCCCATGTTGAAGAAATGAGTCTCCATGCGTCTGGTCCGAGGAATAACCAACCCGTGTGTAGGAATTTTAGCGTTTTTACTCCGTTGACGAATTGGGCGTTCAACGCGCACTCCCTGATGTGGAAATTTCTTCGAAAAGGCGCTCGGGACAAGGTTCTCTATCGAAAAGGAGTAACACCCACCATCTACCGAGGCGACGCTTTTGGTAAAACGTTTAATAGCAGCGCCAAAGAAAAGTACTCCCTCCCACCTCGAAGCCGTTCGCATGGAAGTGTCTAATATGGTATTAATGGTAGGAAGCGAAACGGTTCCAGAAGAAAAGGGCGGGAGCGTTGCTTTCTAACAAAAGCGTCTTTCACAGTGTAAGGCAGGAACGAGCCTCTTTAGTCACATTGCCAGCACAGTCAACCTCCCCATCATACCCCATCTACGACTCAACCCCTTTACAATTAAGACAAATGACTTCAACCGTTACTCCACTTCTTCTTCGGCTCTTTGCCTTCATTCACTATACAAATCAACAAACCCGGTTTTAGTCTTACACTCGAATCGCGTTGGCTCTATCGAAACCTCTTTGACTAATTCTGAGATCGAAGTGGAATGACTGGCAAATGAGGACGTAACAGCGAATGATGAGTGATGAACTTCTTCTCGACGTGAGATGTTCCGCGTTCAGTGAATATAAATGTTATATAATATTGATTTCGAAAGTTCTTGTGGAAACACAATCGTCCTGGACAGGCCAATAGCAATTTACGAAACCTGGTCGGCTGCACAACGGCATTAATGCCGCATTTACCCAATACATCTTCCAGTGGGTGGCAATCGTTCTGGGACCCATTTCATTCGATTCAGCGTCCAAAATTTAGTGGAAAATGATAAGTTTCGAGGACCAACTAGATTTTGGTTGGTTATTCCTTGAATAATCAACCTATGTTTTCATGCAAATGGTCAACCTCTCCGATTCGGCTCAAAATTTTTTTCTGGACGTTTCATGATGTCTAGATCAAAAAAGGTCAATGTCCGTCCGCCGTACGCCGTCCGCCGTCCGCCGTACGCCGTCCGCCGTCCGCCGTCCACGCCGTTTTTGGTAGTAGAAAATTTTCTAAAAATCTGAAATTTGGGTCAGGGGTCTGGTCCCGGCCTGGGACGGTCCTCCAAGCTTTTCAGCCCGATCGGACCAAATTTGGGCGGGGTAGGGGTCAAAATGTGTTTTTTGAAAAATGGATTTTCGAGATTTTGGGCGATCTAGGCGAGTGGGGTATCATTTTCCACTAAATTTTGGACGCTGAATCAAATGAAATGGGTCCCAGAACGATCGGCACCCACTGGAAGAAGTTATGGGTCAAATTGGGTGTAGTAACAATTTGTAGTAACCTTTGGAAATTAGGCTTTATTATTCACAATAAACGTAGAACAGAAATATGAAGTTGTTACAGAAATGGAAAGAGTACAAACATATGTTACTAATAAGATAGCAACTGATAACCGTTGTTATAATAACTGGATGAATCATAACATTCTTCCATCCTTTTAAAGTTTTAGTTCATAGTCTTTCAAACGGACAGGAGTATATCGCTCTCTTGCAGAACGGCGCAGATTTGTGTCGGTCAGAATTTCTGGACCCCTTTGCTGATTTTTCTTCTGGTTGCAAAATAGGGTCGGAGTCGTGTTGCTCAGCTGTGTCAGTTTCCACTGATGCTGGTACCATTGTCGTCCCACCATGAGGGAGATTTTGATTTCATGAAAAAAGAAATTGAAAAACTACTTGCTGACGACATTATTGAGGAGAGTAGGTCTCCATGGAGGGCTCAAGCTTTCGTCGTAAAGAGTGATAATCACAAGAAGCGAATGGTAATTGATTACTCTCAAACCATCAATCGATATACACACCTTGACGCGTATCCCCTCCCTAATCTAGAGGATATTGTTTCTAAAGTGTCCAAAAATTCTATTTTCAGCACGATAGATTTTAGAAGTGCATACCACCAGGTCCCTCTTCGAGAGAAAGATCGGCCTTTCACTGCATTTGAAGCGTGCGGCCGACTGTACCAATTCCGACGTCTGGCTTTTGGCTTGACCGATGGGGTACCCACATTTCAGCGAGTCATTGACGACGTCATTACACACGAACGACTCAATCAAACATATGCATACCTCGATGACGTTACGGTTTGCGGTAAAACCCAAGAGGAGCATGATCATAATCTCAGGCGCTTTTCAGATGCAGTTCAAAAATACGGTTTCACGATTAATCAAGAAAAAAGCAAATATTCACAAACTTCAATTAAGTTACTAGGCTATAAAATTGAAAATGGAACCATATCTCCTGACCCAGACCGCCTTAAGCCACTGCTCAGTCTTCAACCACCAGCCAGTCGAAAGGAGCTCGAGCGTACAATTGGAATGTTTGCACATTATTCCAAATGGGTTCAAAACTACTCCGACAAAATTAGACGGCTTCTCAATTGTAGTAACAGTTTGTAGTAACCTTTGGAAATTAGGCTTTATTATTCACAATAAACGTAGAACAGAAATATGAAGTTGTTACAGAAATGGAAAGAGTACAAACATATGTTACTAATAAGATAGGGATGGCGTTGTTATAATAACTGGATGAATCATAACATTCTTCCATCCTTTTAAAATTTTAGTTCATAGTCTTTCAAACGGACAGGAGTATATCGCTTTCTTGCAGAACGGCGCAGATTTGTGTCGGTCAGAATTTCTGGACCCCTTTGCTGATTTTCTTCTGGTTGCAAAATAGGGTCGGAGTCGTGTTGCTCAGCTGTGTCAGTTAAAATAGGGTCGGAGTCGTGTTGCTCAGCTGTGTCAGTTTCCACTGATGCTGGTACCATTGTCGTCCCACCATGAGGTGCCAGGTGCTTCAATGACACTGTCGTCTCCCGTCCATCATCAAGGAGAACCTTGGCGTACTGTGGGTTGACTTCCAGGATCTCGACTTCCTCGACTAGTGGATCATACTTGCTAGTTCGTACGTGCTTCTTCATTAGCGCTTTGTTCGATGGTGAAAGCCAAGTCGGAAGCGAAGTACCATTAGCCGATCTCCTGTTGTGGCGGAACATCCTCTCGTGAGGCGTTTCGTTTGTTGCCGTGCATAGTAGGGATCGAATGGAATGCAGTGCGTCTGGGAGCACCGATTCCCAATCAGAAGGGTCCAGTTTCCTGTGTTTGAGAGCAAGTGACACCGTGCGCCAGATAATGCCGTTTTGCCGCTCGATTTGGCCGTTTCCTGTAGGGTTATAAGGGGCCGACATGGAAGTGGCCACTCCTCGGGTGTGAAGAAAGTCCTGCAGCTCCTTTGATGTGAATGAGGTTCCTCGGTCAGTGTGCACATAGGAAGGTAAACCAAAAGTGGTGAAAAGGTTAGTCAGGCAGTCAATTACAGTTGAAGAGTTCATGTTGGGACAAGGATAGGCAAAAGGGAACCTTGAATACTCATCAATGATAGTTAAGAGGTATTTGTTCCTTGATTTTGATGGAAGTGGGCCCTTGAAATCCATACTGATTCTCTCGAACGGATGCATGGCTTTCACTAAAGTGAATTTTGAATTCTTGTAAAATTGAGGCTTTATAGTGTTGCAAGATGGGCACGACGCTGTCATCTTTTTAATGTCCTCGACTGAAAAGGGCAAATTACGAGTTCTTACCCAGTGAACCATTCTCGTGACTCCAGGATGACATAGGTCACAGTGAAGGGAATATAATAGGTTTGATTGAGTGGCGTTACATGCTCTAGAGAATATATCCGCTACCTGGTTCTGTTTTCCCGGCCTGTATATTATCTCATAATTATAGCATGACATCTCCAACCGCCACCTCTGTATTTTCTCATTCTTGATTTTATTTTGATGTGCCATATTAAACATGAACGACACAGAACGTTGGTCAGTTATGATTTTGAAGAATCTTCCGAGTAAGTAGTATCTCCACTTTTTCAGGGCGCTTACAACGGCATAAGCTTCTTTTTCGACGGCTGAATGTTTACGCTCGCTGTCATTCAGTTTTTGTGAGAAGAAAGCCACTGGCCGCCCACATTGAGATAAAACGGCAGAAATTGCGAAATCAGATGCGTCCGTTTCGACTATAAATGGTTCTGTATCGTCTATGGTGCTCACTACTGCCTTAGAGATCTCAGTTCTGACCTGGTCAAAGTCTGATATAGCTTCCGGAGGCAAGGGGAAACTTGTTGAATTGAGAAGCCGTCTAATTTTGTCGGAGTAGTTTTGAACCCATTTGGAATAATGTGCAAACATTCCAATTGTACGCTCGAGCTCCCTTCGACTGGCTGGTGGTTGAAGACTGAGCAGTGGCTTAAGGCGGTCTGGGTCAGGAGATATGGTTCCATTTTCAATTTTATAGCCTAGTAACTTAATTGAAGTTTGTGAATATTTGCTTTTTTCTTGATTAATCGTGAAACCGTATTTTTGAACTGCATCTGAAAAGCGCCTGAGATTATGATCATGCTCCTCTTGGGTTTTACCGCAAACCGTAACGTCATCGAGGTATGCATATGTTTGATTGAGTCGTTCGTGTATAATGACGTCGTCAATGACTCGCTGAAATGTGGGTACCCCATCGGTCAAGCCAAAAGCCAGACGTCGGAATTGGTACAGTCGGCCGCACGCTTCAAATGCAGTGAAAGGCCGATCTTTCTCTCGAAGAGGGACCTGGTGGTATGCACTTCTAAAATCTATCGTGCTGAAAATAGAATTTTTGGACACTTTAGAAACAATATCCTCTAGATTAGGGAGGGGATACGCGTCAAGGTGTGTATATCGATTGATGGTTTGAGAGTAATCAATTACCATTCGCTTCTTGTGATTATCACTCTTTACGACGAAAGCTTGAGCCCTCCATGGAGACCTACTCTCCTCAATAATGTCGTCAGCAAGTAGTTTTTCAATTTCTTTTTTCATGAAATCAAAATCTCCCAGGGAATGCTTACGAGATTTGGTGACTATATTGGCTTGACATCTTTAGTTAAGAATTCAAAAAGGGGAGGAGGTTCTATTTTTGCTGGAGCCAAGTAACTGATTGTCAACGGAGGTTTAGTTCCACCAAAAGAGACTCTAAGCTCTGAATGCTGTTTTAATAGATCATGCCCAACAATAATGTTAGCACACAAATCGGGTAGCACACTGAGTTTCGTTTCAGCATAATGGTGACCCAACAGCTCCAAGTGAGCTACACAGTAATTCGAAATAGGCTTACTTAAAGATGTTGAAGCCATGGAGACACTACCAGTAGTGGGGTACATTGTTAGCTTACAGTTATTTGCAAAGCTCTGTGATATGAATGTCTCTGAGCTCCCCGTGTCTATCAAAGCAAAGGTAGAAGTGTTATTTACCTGAACAGGTACTGTAGCTTTGTCAAGGACTGCCGAGGCGGCGATGAGTGCAGCTGATGAGGGATGTGCCTTCGTGTTGACAGTTTTAGGTTATTTGCAGACAACTTGCCAGTGACCCGTCTTCTGGCACCTTTCACAAGTATCATTTAGAGCGGGACACTGCCGACGATTTGTATGCCGTTGCCGACCACAAAAATAGCATTTTTGATTGAAATGGGAATTGTTGGGCCTGGCAGCTGCCAAATTCGCGGAATCTTCAGATGAATTCTCAATATCATGAGGGAAAGAGGCATTAAGAGTTAGTTCGGAGGAGTATGAAGCTGACTGGTTCTTGGCAGATTCCAGAGCACGCGCTTTCTCAACAGCCTCATCAAGAGTTAGCATGTTGAACTCCAATAGTCTCAACCTAATTTGGTGAGAACTAAGACCGCGAATAAACGAGTCGCGAACATATGTCTTCCGATGAGTTTCTGCATTGACATCCGCAAATTGACATGTTTTGCTCAATTGTTCCAGAGCTTGGTGATATTGGTCGATTGATTCATCGGGAGACTGCTTACGAGAGGCGAGTTTGTGTCTAGCAAATATTTCATTAATTGGCTTAACGTATGTAGCTTTTAGTACTCCAATAGCAGTTTCATACGTAGTCTTATCGGCAATCAGGAGGTACACAGAATGCGAAATGAAGTTAGTTAGCAACCGCAACTTACTTTGTTCGTTCACCTCTTCAAACGATGCGATAAAGTTCTCAAATGTTTTCAGCCAGTGGCTCCATTCTTGGGTAGCAGTAGGGGAGTGCGGATCACCGTCAAACTTTTCCGGTCTCAGAAATTTATCCATTGTGAATAATAAATTGTAGTAACAGTTTGTAGTAACCTTTGGAAATTAGGCTTTATTATTCACAATAAACGTAGAACAGAAATATGAAGTTGTTACAGAAATGGAAAGAGTACAAACATATGTTACTAATAAGATAGGGATGGCGTTGTTATAATAACTGGATGAATCATAACATCAATTCAACAAGTTTCCCCTTGCCTCCGGAAGCTATATCAGACTTTGACCAGGTCAGAACTGAGATCTCTAAGGCAGTAGTGAGCACCATAGACGATACAGAACCATTTATAGTCGAAACGGACGCATCTGATTTCGCAATTTCTGCCGTTTTATCTCAATGTGGGCGGCCAGTGGCTTTCTTCTCACAAAAACTGAATGACAGCGAGCGTAAACATTCAGCCGTCGAAAAAGAAGCTTATGCCGTTGTAAGCGCCCTGAAAAAGTGGAGATACTACTTACTCGGAAGATTCTTCAAAATCATAACTGACCAACGTTCTGTGTCGTTCATGTTTAATATGGCACATCAAAATAAAATCAAGAATGAGAAAATACAGAGGTGGCGGTTGGAGATGTCATGCTATAATTATGAGATAATATACAGGCCGGGAAAACAGAACCAGGTAGCGGATATATTCTCTAGAGCATGTAACGCCACTCAATCAAACCTATTATATTCCCTTCACTGTGACCTATGTCATCCTGGAGTCACGAGAATGGTTCACTGGGTAAGAACTCGTAATTTGCCCTTTTCAGTCGAGGACATTAAAAAGATGACAGCGTCGTGCCCATCTTGCAACACTATAAAGCCTCAATTTTACAAGAATTCAAAATTCACTTTAGTGAAAGCCATGCATCCGTTCGAGAGAATCAGTATGGATTTCAAGGGCCCACTTCCATCAAAATCAAGGAACAAATACCTCTTAACTATCATTGATGAGTATTCAAGGTTCCCTTTTGCCTATCCTTGTCCCAACATGAACTCTTCAACTGTAATTGACTGCCTGACTAACCTTTTCACCACTTTTGGTTTACCTTCCTATGTGCACACTGACCGAGGAACCTCATTCACATCAAAGGAGCTGCAGGACTTTCTTCACACCCGAGGAGTGGCCACTTCCATGTCGGCCCCTTATAACCCTACAGGAAACGGCCAAATCGAGCGGCAAAACGGCATTATCTGGCGCACGGTGTCACTTGCTCTCAAACACAGGAAACTGGACCCTTCTGATTGGGAATCGGTGCTCCCAGACGCACTGCATTCCATTCGATCCCTACTATGCACGGCAACAAACGAAACGCCTCACGAGAGGATGTTCCGCCACAACAGGAGATCGGCTAATGGTACTTCGCTTCCGACTTGGCTTTCACCATCGAACAAAGCGCTAATGAAGAAGCACGTACGAACTAGCAAGTATGATCCACTAGTCGAGGAAGTCGAGATCCTGGAAGTCAACCCACAGTACGCCAAGGTTCTCCTTGATGATGGACGGGAGACGACAGTGTCATTGAAGCACCTGGCACCTCATGGTGGGACGACAATGGTACCAGCATCAGTGGAAACTGACACAGCTGAGCAACACGACTCCGACCCTATTTTAACTGACACAGCTGAGCAACACGACTCCGACCCTATTTTGCAACCAGAAGAAAATCAGCAAAGGGGTCCAGAAATTCTGACCGACACAAATCTGCGCCGTTCTGCAAGAAAGCGATATACTCCTGTCCGTTTGAAAGACTATGAACTAAAATTTTAAAAGGATGGAAGAATGTTATGATTCATCCAGTTATTATAACAACGCCATCCCTATCTTATTAGTAACATATGTTTGTACTCTTTCCATTTCTGTAACAACTTCATATTTCTGTTCTACGTTTATTGTGAATAATAAAGCCTAATTTCCAAAGGTTACTACAAACTGTTACTACAATTGAGAAGCCGTCTAATTTTGTCGGAGTAGTTTTGAACCCATTTGGAATAATGTGCAAACATTCCAATTGTACGCTCGAGCTCCTTTCGACTGGCTGGTGGTTGAAGACTGAGCAGTGGCTTAAGGCGGTCTGGGTCAGGAGATATGGTTCCATTTTCAATTTTATAGCCTAGTAACTTAATTGAAGTTTGTGAATATTTGCTTTTTTCTTGATTAATCGTGAAACCGTATTTTTGAACTGCATCTGAAAAGCGCCTGAGATTATGATCATGCTCCTCTTGGGTTTTACCGCAAACCGTAACGTCATCGAGGTATGCATATGTTTGATTGAGTCGTTCGTGTGTAATGACGTCGTCAATGACTCGCTGAAATGTGGGTACCCCATCGGTCAAGCCAAAAGCCAGACGTCGGAATTGGTACAGTCGGCCGCACGCTTCAAATGCAGTGAAAGGCCGATCTTTCTCTCGAAGAGGGACCTGGTGGTATGCACTTCTAAAATCTATCGTGCTGAAAATAGAATTTTTGGACACTTTAGAAACAATATCCTCTAGATTAGGGAGGGGATACGCGTCAAGGTGTGTATATCGATTGATGGTTTGAGAGTAATCAATTACCATTCGCTTCTTGTGATTATCACTCTTTACGACGAAAGCTTGAGCCCTCCATGGAGACCTACTCTCCTCAATAATGTCGTCAGCAAGTAGTTTTTCAATTTCTTTTTTCATGAAATCAAAATCTCCCAGGGAATGCTTACGAGATTTGGTGACTATATTGGCTTGACATCTTTAGTTAAGAATTCAAAAAGGGGAGGAGGTTCTATTTTTGCTGGAGCCAAGTAACTGATTGTCAACGGAGGTTTAGTTCCACCAAAAGAGACTCTAAGCTCTGAATGCTGTTTTAATAGATCATGCCCAACAATAATGTTAGCACACAAATCGGGTAGCACACTGAGTTTCGTTTCAGCATAATGGTGACCCAACAGCTCCAAGTGAGCTACACAGTAATTCGAAATAGGCTTACTTAAAGATGTTGAAGCCATGGAGACACTACCAGTAGTGGGGTACATTGTTAGCTTACAGTTATTTGCAAAGCTCTGTGATATGAATGTCTCTGAGCTCCCCGTGTCTATCAAAGCAAAGGTAGAAGTGTTATTTACCTGAACAGGTACTGTAGCTTTGTCAAGGACTGCCGAGGCGGCGATGAGTGCAGCTGATGAGGGATGTGCCTTCGTGTTGACAGTTTTAGGTTATTTGCAGACAACTTGCCAGTGACCCGTCTTCTGGCACCTTTCACAAGTATCATTTAGAGCGGGACACTGCCGACGATTTGTATGCCGTTGCCGACCACAAAAATAGCATTTTTGATTGAAATGGGAATTGTTGGGCCTGGCAGCTGCCAAATTCGCGGAATCTTCAGATGAATTCTCAATATCATGAGGGAAAGAGGCATTAAGAGTTAGTTCGGAGGAGTATGAAGCTGACTGGTTCTTGGCAGATTCCAGAGCACGCGCTTTCTCAACAGCCTCATCAAGAGTTAGCATGTTGAACTCCAATAGTCTCAACCTAATTTGGTGAGAACTAAGACCGCGAATAAACGAGTCGCGAACATATGTCTTCCGATGAGTTTCTGCATTGACATCCGCAAATTGACATGTTTTGCTCAATTGTTCCAGAGCTTGGTGATATTGGTCGATTGATTCATCGGGAGACTGCTTACGAGAGGCGAGTTTGTGTCTAGCAAATATTTCATTAATTGGCTTAACGTATGTAGCTTTTAGTACTCCAATAGCAGTTTCATACGTAGTCTTATCGGCAATCAGGAGGTACACAGAATGCGAAATGAAGTTAGTTAGCAACCGCAACTTACTTTGTTCGTTCACCTCTTCAAACGATGCGATAAAGTTCTCAAATGTTTTCAGCCAGTGGCTCCATTCTTGGGTAGCAGTAGGGGAGTGCGGATCACCGTCAAACTTTTCCGGTCTCAGAAATTTATCCATTGTGAATAATAAATTGTAGTAACAGTTTGTAGTAACCTTTGGAAATTAGGCTTTATTATTCACAATAAACGTAGAACAGAAATATGAAGTTGTTACAGAAATGGAAAGAGTACAAACATATGTTACTAATAAGATAGCAACTGATAACCGTTGTTATAATAACTGGATGAATCATAACATTGGGTATACATCACCCATTTTAAATATGTGTTTATGAGATTTCTGGTACCTAGGCGTGTGGGGTATCATTTTCCACTAAATTTTGGACCCTGAATCGATTGGAATGGGTCTGGGACCCGCCGAACCCACCGTTATCCCCATTTCCCCCATGTTGAAGAAATGAGTCTACTTGCGCCTGGTCTGACGAATAACCAACCCCTGTGTAAGAATTTGCAGCGTTTTTAGTAAATTGTCTACTACCATAGTTGGACGGCGGACGGACATTTGACATTTGGCTGGTTATTCCAATCTAGGTGTGTGGGATATCATTTCCCACTAAACTCTGGATGCTGAATCCAATATAATGGGTCCCAGAACGATTGGCACTCATTGGAAGAGGTTATTGGTCAAAATGGGTATCTGTTACCCATTTTGAATGTGTTTTCGAGATTACTGGTACCTCGGCGTGTGGGGTATCATTTTCCACTAAATTTTGGACCCTGAATCGATTGGAATGAGTCTCCGTACTCCTGTTCCGACAAATCAAGTTTTGAATAGGAACGACCAAATTCGTTTTCCTTGCAAGTCAGCGCATTCTGGATACGGAGACGTGTGCAAAGCCGTGACGTCAAACAATCCTGCTGCCGAGTATTCTGGCTCGTCTACCTCATTTTATTTTAAACTTTGCTGAGCTAACGAGTTTCATTTGAATTTCCGTCCGCCGCAACTCCACCACTTTTTGGCCTATCATCGGACGAGCGCTGGAAAAAGGAAGGACTTGTGTTGGCCCGGGAAGTGGGAGTGATGGTAGGGGGGGGGGCTAATTTAATTAATTTCTTGGCTGACTTTTCAAACAAGAGGAAGCGAAGCGGCGTCGCGAATGAAACAGCTCGAGCGGTTTGCCTTGGTGGAGTACAAAACCGAGGATTTCGCCTGAAGCACAAGTTGAGGCAAAGCCGGTATCCAGTTTTCATTACTCGCCTAACTACCTACATCTTCTTGTAAATTCGAAATGTACGAGTTAGGTTTCGAATCACTTTTCAGCGTAGGTAGTTAGACACTATTTATTTTCTGGAGATTCATTTCATTCGGGAGAGAATATAATCAAGGCCTTCCCGACATTACTTGGTAAAATGCGGTACATGTCGAATCTTGAATAAATATTTTCAACACATTCATTTCCATTCGTTTTCGGCCTCCATACGTGATCTAGCCGAAAATTAGCCAGGTACTATAGAGAAAGGAGTGAAGTAAAGAAAAAATGCGAAATAAATATATTTTTCAGAACGTTTTGGAGATTCCATTTGGCCTGACGGCGAATGTCCTGTTGGCATTTTGGGTACCTTGCAACCTAAAAGGTTTTTAGGGGGATTACCGAAATATTCAGATAACAAGGTGCATTTCAATCAATCAATTCAATTCATGATTTCCCACCGGATATTGGGCGCCTAATCGATTGGGATGAATTCCGGATCGAAAGTCAGAGTTGGGAAATGGTTGAAATACATTTACAAATAATTGTTGACCATTGTGGGAGAGAATTCGTAGCTCAAAGTTGTATTGGCCAGCCCAGCCCACTGTTGATTCCTCTACCTACATTCAGGTTTCTATGTATAGTACTGAATGATGGACCAGTTCACTGATCAGATAATGTCAATAATGAATTTAAAACTCATAAAAAATGTGACTGATGTAATTCCATAATTGGCCATAGCTGTGTAAGCCTCTCTCGAATTAAAATGTGTTATGAATTTTACTATGATTTAATTCGGGTTTCTTCGGAGAATTTGGAAGCGACCTAGCGAGAGGATACAGGATGTAAGTCCAAGACTTACGACTGAGCAACTAGGGATACCAAGGATGAACATAAAATACATTGAAACAAAATGAATTATAATTAAAAACAAGGACTCGTTGCAAAGGAAAATATGCCTCAACCTGGGCTAGAATTGATACAAGACAAAGTAATTCGACAAAGTAAATTAGACAACATGTGGAGCATAAAATACAATTAATACAAGTGACATGAAATTGTAATGTACATGAAATACAATTTAATGAACAAGTGCAACGATACCGGCTGACGAAAGAAAGAAGGAAAGACGTCGAAGGAAAAACAGGAGGGGGCAAGCTGTCCCGCAGGTACACAGCAAGGCTTATTAACTTGAGTCCTTTATCTCATGGGGAACACAATATTACAGCTTCAGTCGACTTCAGCACGGTAGAAGAGTTCACATCAGAGCGAGCACAGGACGAAGCCAGGATGGACTGAGTGAGAAATCTCTTGCACGACAGGGTTACAAAAATATACTCCAACATGTTGGGCGCCTCGGCCCCGAGGGGCGCCTCGACGACGACCGCCTGGTTGGACGCCTTTGGAACGAGTGAGCGCTGGGCCTCTCTAAATGCGACTTCCAGGCAGGAGCTGCGCGCGCATTTGGCGCATGCTCTCTCCCTTCTGGCCTTCTGGAGGCAGCAAGCCTGGGGGCTTACAGCTGTATTGTAATTAAGTAAATAAATAAATTAGTAGTAGTATATGAGCTCAGCTTAGGAAAACGGATCTCCTTCGATACATAGTAAGCTGCTTCACCATTAGTCGAAAATAATGGTTCATGTAAAATGGGGGCACAGCCGGTTCAAGATAAATCTCCTACGGTATCACAGTGACAAAAAAACTCCTGGCTTTTCCACGGAAGGTTTATCATTTCAATCTCGTCTCCCAATAGACGCACCTATGCGCCAGACATGCTTCAATCAAGCGGCTTTTCGAAGGACTGCGCTATCGTTGCCACTAAACGGGAGCTGCGTTTTTAAGCCTCCGAGAGGAAAAACGAGGTATAAATCGTTTAGGATCTCTTGGTAAATATTGCAGGTTGAATAGACGAGAACGGTCTCTGAGGGCCGTGTCAGTGGAGTATTAGTTGTTCAGTTCTATCACCGTTCAAATATTTGCGGAACAACGGGAGGCAGGGAGCCTCTTCTCTTGTTCTTCTGCGTTTATTTCCTCCCTTTTCACCTAATCCCCGACGAGCGGCCGAATCAAGTCCAGGTCCTTGGGTTGAATCAACCATCAGGCAAACGTACTCCTTCAACAATAATGCCACGGGTTTTATTGAAGTTTCATACGTTTTGTTATGTAATAATGGACGCTTGAGGGGGATCGGAGACCTGTTGACGAAGTTCTAGTGTTTTGATATTTTAGGTTTTCAGCCCCAATGTACATGAATGGTTGTAGCATTGAGGGATCATTATAATTTATAATAGGGGGGTTTATATTCAAATAAGAAGATGTGAACGCCAACTGCATCTCAGTCTCTGCGAATGTTGATGGGTCGGGAGAAGCGGCGTCACGATCAGTTAGGCCTACCTAATCATGATCATGATAAAGAATAATCAACAAGGTAACTTAGCTTATTATTATTATTATTATTACTATAATTATTATAATAATAATAATAATAATTATTATTATTATTATTATTATTTTTTTTTGCTTAACGCTTGTCTCTTTATTGACAACGCAGCCTCCTTTAACGACGCCTCCCTGGTAAACCACTTTGTAATTATGAAAACGCCAATTTTTCACGTCCACGTTTGGATGATTGGGATCAATAGGAAGAACATTCGATTAAGAATTCAAGGATACCAAAACGACATTGGTGGATCGAGCCAATCAGCTCTTATTCACAGAAATAATCATCAAAAATTGATATAAAAACGCTGCAAACTCATTCACAGGTGTTGGTTATTCCTCGGACCAGCAGCATGGAGAAAGTGGTGGGGGGGGGGGGGTCATTCTAATCAATTCAGCGTCCAACATTTGGTGGATAACGATACCTTACTTCCGAAATCAACTGAGATAAGTATCAAATAGATTGAGATTACTGATAAGAAAAGACTAAAAACTTTCGCTTTTGCTAATCATTTCTGTATTTTATTGTTTTTGACAAAGGAGTTAATAAATATTAAACCTCACTGCAGCCTCAGGAGAAGAAGGCTTTAATGTTCCATGATCCTTTTACGATGAGTCAGCAGAGTATGCGGCAGCATTCATAAGCTCTAAATTTGACCAATCCTGATGAGAATCACACTGATATTGAATATCAAAAATGTTAAATTTTGTTCTCCCTGCAAGATATGCGTTCTTTCTGCCCGATCCAATGGAAATTCACGAACTTCATAAAACGTTGGCCCGGCTCGGTACCGTGATAACAACTCTGTACAAATCGTAAACGGTGCTCCACAATGAGTCTGCGGTGTACGCCTCTCGAGGATGGAGGATTTTCTGGGTATCTGGCCGATACAATAGGAAATCACAACAATAAACTTTGGAAAACCTCAGCTACATGTGATGTAAATTCTATCTTCAACCGCCTTAATTGACTGCCATAATTGGCGTGATATTGTATCAAAAACGCTGCAAATTTTTTCAATAGGGTTGGATATTTCTTGGACAAGGATCATTGGGAAAACACTGAGTGTGGAGTGTTCCGGACTCATTTCAATCGATTTAGTGTCCAACATTGAGTGGAAAATAATAACCAACACGCCTAGGTACCAGAAATCTCGAAAACACATTCGAAATAAGTAGATAGGTGCCCATTTTGACGCATAACATCATCCAGAGGGTGTCAATCGTTCCAATACCCATTTAATTGGATCCAGCGCCCCAAATTTAGTGGGAAATAATACTCCACATGCCTAGATCACCAAAAACCTCGAGAATTCCTTTTCGAAAACACATCTTGACCCCCTGCCCTCTCCCTCATATTTGGTTTGATTAAACTGAAAAGTTTTGAGGACCAACTAGATCGAGAACGGATTCCGATGACCGATATTTCAGATTTTTAGAATATTGTACTAAATCTACTACTAAACCGTATACGGCGGACGGAAATTTGCTCATTTTGATTTTGACACCTTGAAACGTCCAGGAAAAATTTTGGGGAAAGTCGGAGAGGTTGGACATTGCATGTTTGTTCAAGGAATAACCAACCAAAATAGGAAAAACAGTGGGTGTGGCTTGTCTTAGACCCATTCCAATCGATTTAGTGTCTAAAATTTAATTGAATGATACCCCACACGTAGACAGCAGAAATTAACACATGTACAGCACCATCATATCAAATCATCCTGGGGTGAAGAGGGGGGAAACGCTCATCGATCATCCTTCCGATTACATGGTGGTCATGTTCCGAATTTCCACGCTATATTATATTCTATGAGCCGGAGGTTGTACACACCATAATAAACTAAGAAATGTGACAGTGCTGGTAACATTGCATGTACGAATCAAAACCCGTCGAAATACTTAAAACATTGGCGTTAGAAACGTTAGAAAAATAACCTAACCACCCTGTGAGTAGTGACATCTCGTTGTTTTAAAGATTTCTCTTCCCTGGGGTTTCTTCATTTTGGTTGGTTATTCCTTGAATAATCAACCTATGTTTTCATGAAAATGGTCAACCTCTCCAATTCGGCTCAAATTTTTTTCAACTTTGAGCTGAAACTTTTCAGTCCGATCGGACCAAATTTGGGCGGGGTAGGGGTCAAAATGTGTTTTGCGAAAAATGGATTTTTCGAGATTTTGGGTGATCTAGGCGAGTAGGGTAACATTTTCCACTAACTTTTGGACGCTGAATTCAATGAAATGGGTCCCAGAACGATTTTCACCCACCGGAAGAAGTTATGGATCAAAATGGGTATGTATCCACCCTTTTTGTATGTGTCAAGATTTCTGGTGCCTAGGCATGTGGGGTTTCATTTTCCACTAAATTTTGGACCCTGAATCGATTGGAATGGGCCCGGGACCCGCCACACCCACTGTTCCTCTCATTCGAGGAATAACCAACCCGTGTGTAAGAATTTGCAGGGTTTTTTCACATTCCAAGTGTACAAGATCATACTGGACCTCTATTCAATTTACCTTTCATGACAGTTATTTTCACTTATTTTCAATAATTTTTATTCAATTACTAACAAAAATTGAAATATTACTAGAAAATCCTTGAAATTGTATTTATTTCCTTGATACCAACAACCGGGATTCCTAATTCGGACAAGGACGAGATAATGGGCACTCTTAGAAGAAAAAAAAATTCATATAATCCCATGTTTAACGTTCAACTTTCAATTTTCGCTCTCTTTACCATAACGTTATCAACCATAACTTTAATTGTATCGGAGGAAGGTAGGATGTTGGATGATCCTCTCTATCGTTCGATGAAATTTGAATATTCATCAGTAATTGAATTGATAAAATGTGAGAGTAAATCGATATTTTGAAGTATTGTGACTCGTCTATTCGGAAGAAAAGAACAACTTGAATTACCCCCTCTCCTAAATCACATCAATCAGATCAGACGTCGAGTGGTAATAAGAGCGAATAGAAGGAAACTTGGGCTTCGAATCCATCAGTACTCATTAATTCGGAAACGAGTGAAATAAAAATCTCCTTTTTATCCAGTTGGATTCTGTGCATTGAGCCAATAAAAGTGTCAGATATCTGAAGAACCTAAAAGGGGGATCGTAGTGAAGAGGTTTTGTAATTAAATTCTAACGGAACGTGATGTAATCAATGGGATGATATCGCCTGGGAGGAGATCTCAACAAGGTCTTTTATTTCTGGGGTTTTAATTGCTCATTAAACTGTAATACGATTAAAGGGGTGCGATTAAGACGAGAGCGGAAGAGTGAGGTAAGGAAAAAAGAAGTTTTACCTGCGTTGGAGCGTGTGGTGAGAAAGGTCGAGGAAAAAAGTGGGGGAAAAAATTTGGGTTCGGAAGGATTAATCTCATGGAGAAAAAGGGCGTAAGCGGTGACCCAGTGAAAGTAGATCCTTTGTCCCCGACCAACATATGAATGTTGACCGTTTACTCAACGCCCCTCTTCAGTTTCCTGGAGATCTTTTATTGCCAGAGACTCTTCAAGAACCACCGGACCTTCGGGTTCCATTTCTTCAACCGAAAAGAACAAAAAGAAAGTTGGAAATGGAGTTGTGGGCGATAGTGTGTGTGCGTGAGGCTTGGATGAGGAGTGGGGAGGGGGTATGAAGAGGTTAGGTTATTACTGGACAGTGACTCTTGGTCTACGGCTGCAGTTGGAGGGAATCATGATGCTTATCATTTTCTATCTCCATTTCTGAACTCAAAGTGAAGTTGGTACGAGTTTTCAGAGTGCGAATTCTAAGAACGCATCCCTTACTGGGTAAATACCAACTCAGTAATCTCGCGGGATTGTTGAAATATTGTAGTCCACTCCACTACCTACTCTCTCTAGTGGCGCCATGACAGTGGGCTTGTCACTGGACTTGAGACTTCAAGATAAACCATTTGGGTACACCTCATAAATTCCTTGGATTTGAGATCTCTCGTAATATTGAAAAGCAGACAATCTTCATCAACCAAAAGGCATTCATATTGAAAATGTTGATACCTACCCAAGGATTCTGATACCTTCTAAAGTTCCTATGAGCCCAACAGTTGTTACCTTGTGTCATCACCTTGAAAATGGATTTTTCGAGATTTTGGGCGATCTAGGCGAGTAGGGTATCATTTTCCACTAAATTTTGGACGCTGAATCCAATGAAATTGGTCCCAGTACGTTTGGCACCCACTGGAAGAAGTTATTGGTCAATTTATCGTTCAGTTTATGGGTAAAAAAAAAAAACTAAATCAGAGAACAAAAAAATTCGCTCCCGGGGTGGGGCTCGAACCAACAACCTTTCGATTACTGCCGAACGTGCTAGCCATTTGCGCCACCGTTTAATGTAGTCTAGAAGGAATACAGAATACAGAACTTTTTTATTGGTGGAATATTTACAATAGTACATGTGTCATAATTCTTCACAATTTACAATTCCAGCCAGTTTAGGCTTCTAATGTCCAAGTCTTAATGTTCTATAATTTAATAAATCATAATTATAAAATGAAGAGTTGAATGAATTATTGAAGGAAAATAAAGGAAAAAAACCTTACATCATGATTTACAATTTTAAAATACTACTTAACGACTATCTTAACAGTAAATCTATCATACATTATTTACACTATGTCCATTCAACCCATATGTACATAATTATTTACACGTGGAGGGTCATGAGAGCACAACTCCTCTTGATCCCCAGCGGGGTTTGATGGAAATCTGGAGGGGGTGCAGGAGTGGGTTTTGGTGTGAAGGGAGTGAGGATTGGAGTCTTTCAACAGATTTCTGGATATGGATGTGGAGTGGGTCAATCTGAAGGGAGGAGTGGAGGGTTTCCAGGTTGGTACGGATTGGGCTATTGGTGGCAAGGCGGATGCATTTGTTTTGTGTAACTTGTAGTTTGTGGAGGTGGGTGTTGGCTGTTGTGTGCCATATGGATGATGCATATGTCATGGTCGGGCGGATGATGGCTTTATAGATAAGAAGTTTCATGTCTTGGTGTAGTGCGTGGGATTTGAAAAGAGGGTAGAACCTGCCGAGTTTTCTGAGTGCTTTTTTGTTTGTTTGTTGTACGTGTTCGTTGTAGGTGAGTTGCTTGTCAAGGTGAAGTCCTAGATATTTAACAGATGGAGAAAAATTATTATTGATTTAATATTGATGTATTTGGGTGTGTTATGTTTTTGAGTAAATAATATGGCTTCTGTTTTGGAGGTGTTGACTTTAATTTTCCATTTAGTGAGGTTGTGAATGATGAGGGTGGCTGCGTTTCGTAGTCTGTTACAGGCTTTTTCGGTGGATGGGCTTGAGGTATAGAGTGCCAAGTCATCAGCAAAGCCAGCTATGGTGACATTTGGTGGAATGGTCTTAAAAACCTCAGAGATGTAAATATTGAACAAGGTGGGGGATAGAACTGAACCCTGTGGAACTCCTGCAGGGATAAGGTATTTTTTTGAGCTGGCGAGTTTATTTTGAACTTGGAAATATCTGTCGGTCAGATAGGAATAAATGAGTTTGCACATTCCAAGGGGGATTTTGTAGGCATGGAGCTTGTGAATAAGGCCTTCGATCCAGACTGAATCGAAGGCTTTTTCACTGTCTCATAGACCATGGCTGTTGAATGTTTTTGCTCCATATTTTTCTTGATACAGTGAGTTACGCGGGCTAATTGATGAGTCGTGGCGTGTTTAAAACCCATTTGCGTTTGCGGAATGATTTTTAGATTATCAATTTCTTTTTGAAGTACAATTTTGAAAGGGTGGGGAGGAGGCTGATGGGTCTGTAGCTGGCTGGATCATTTGATTTTTTATGTGGTTTTAATATTGGGGTGATTTGAGCAATTTTCCACGACTCTGGGAAGTATGATGATCTGAGGCATACGTTGAATATATTTGTGAGCATTACTATTGCAATTTTCGGGAGATTTTTGAGTACTATGTTTTGGATTTTGTCATGCCCAGGTGCTTTGTTGTTTTTCATTCGGGAGATGATTTGTCGGACTTCTTTGGGAGATGTAAATTTGATACTTTGATTAGCGGGCGTGGGCGGCGAGATTTTTTGACTTGGGAGTTTATTTGTTCTGAAAAGGATTTATTACCCCTGGTATGTGCTTCTGTATGGATGTTGATAAATTGGCTGGCAAGGAGTTCCACTTTGTCCAGTTCTGAATATGCCGTTTGACCGTCCTTCTTTAGTACAGGAATTGCATATTAATTTTGGGAGTTGAAAAATTTGGTTAATTTCCAGATTGAGTTGTCTTTAACATTGATTTTACTGAGTTTGTCGTCCCATTTGGTTTGTTTCCACAAATCAATGGCGCGGTCTATTTTACGTTGCATGATGTTAAAAAGTTGCTTGTCTTCAGATAGTCTATGGTTTTGCCATCTCCGTCGGATTTTGTTTTTATCCCGTATGGCTTGCTTGATTTCGGGGGCTAGAAGGAATGGCGTGTGGGATATCATTTTCCACTAAATTTTGGACCCTGAATCGATTGGAATGAGTCCGGGACCCGCCACATCCACTGTTTCCCTCATTCGAGGAACAACCAACCCGTGTGTAATAATTTGCAGGGTTTTTTAATCTAGACATCATGAAACGTCCAGAAAAAAATTTTGAGCCGAATCGGAGAGGTTGACCATTTTCATGAAAACATAGGTTGATTATTCAAGGAATAACCAACCAAAACGCACAATTCGTTCTGTCTCCTCGTATTCTATGAATCTCCAGTGAACCTAACCCAGTATGCGTTATCATCGGCACTTGGTACTGAATAAAATACAACTTCTCTCATGAAAGGAAGGACGTAAAATCGAGGTGGTCGTTTTGGTTCACTGTGCGATAGGTAAACATGACGCGGCCCACTGGTCTGGCAAAATCATTGATGTGACCTCCATCTCATGCCCGTTTTGTTATTGGAAGCACGTTGCTCTGTCCCGTATCTAAACAACAAAAAATTGTGTTATATTTATAAAGGAATTATTCAGAAACATCTAGAATACAGCAAAGTCGCTAGCTTCAGCTGAGGAGAGGAGCCGCCGGTTAATACACATGTATATTATCACGGTTAAAGGTTTCCAGTAGTGAAGATTAACTATTATAAAAACTATATTAACTATATATTATATATATTTGAGGTCGGACGGACGAAGGTCAAGATCAAATCCGGGGGAATAATTCCACATAATTAGTCCTTTTACTTTACTCCCCTATTCATTTATTTCACAATTTATTTCCTGAATAATCAACCTATGTTTTCATGCAGAAAGCCAATCTCTCCGAATCGGCCCAAAATTGGTGTCTACATCGAAGAAGTCAAATGCCCGTCCGCATACAAAAATTTATAAGGATTTGAAATTATGACCAGGGACCTTTTTTAGGGTCTAGTTGGTGCCCGAAACATTTCAGCCCGATCGGACCAAATTGAGGAGGGGGAAGGGGAGTAGAGGTCAAAATGTGTATTTCGAAAAATGGATTTTCGAGATTTTCGGCAATCTAGGCGTGTGGGGTATTATTTTCCACTGACTTTCGGATGCTGAATCCAATGAGACCAGTCCCGAACCGATTGGCTCCTACCGAATGAGGTTATGGGTCAAAATGTGTATCTGTCTACCATTCTTTAAAGGGTGTATTCGAGATATCTGGTACCTAGGCGTGTGGGGCATCACTTTCCATTACATTTTGGACCCTGAATTGATTGGAATTGGTCGGGGACCTGCCACACCCACTGATCCCCCCATTTTTCTCATGTTTTGAATATGTGTTTTCGAGATTTCTAGTACTTAGGCGTGTGGGGTATCATTTTCCATTAAATTTGGGCCGCTGAATTGATTCAAATGAGGCTTCATGCTGCTAATCTGACGTATAACCAACCCCTGCGAAGGAATCAGCAGCGTTTTGGTTGGTTATTCCTTGAATAATCAACCTATGTTTTCATGCAAATGGTCAACCTCTCCGATTCGGCTCAAAATTTTTTTCTGGACGTTTCATGATGTCTAGATCAAAAAAGGTCAATGTCCGTCCGCCGTACGCCGTCCGCCGTACGCCGTCCGCCGTACGCCGTCCGCCGTCCACGCCGTTTTTGGTAGTAGAAAATTTTCTAAAAATCTGAAATTTGGGTCAGGGGTCTGTTCCCGGCCTAGGACGGTCCTCCAAGCTTTTCAGCCCGATCGGACCAAATTTGGGCGGGGTAGGGGTCAAAATGTGTTTTTTGAAAAATGGATTTTCGAGATTTTGGGCGATTTAGGCGAGTGGGGTATCATTTTCCACTAAATCTTGGAAGCTGAATCCAATGAAGTGGGTCTCAGGACGATTGGCACCAACTGGAAGAAGTTATGGGTCAAATAGGGTATATATTACTCATTTTGAATATGTGTTTATGAGATTTCTGGTACCTGGGCGTGTGGGGTATCATTTTCCACTAATCATGGACACTGAATCGATTGGAATGGGTCTGAGACCCGCCGCACCCACCGTTTTCCCCATTTACCCCATGTTTTTAAATCAGTTTCCATGCGCCTGGTCCGAGGAATAACCAACCCCTGTGTAAGAATTTGCAGCGTTTTTATAATTGTATTTGAGAAGAAGCAAGTATTTTTCCGCTTTATCGATGGAAACATGGTAATCAATTCAAAAGAGTTTAGTCGAAGGAAGGAAAATATCACTATCAAGAAAATGTATCAGGTACTGAAAAGTAACAGGAACAACTTGTACCTGTGACTAGAAAAAACTGGCACAACCCTAGGCACGACCCTTTCTAATCACGATTGTGTGCATTCTCCACGTGAGTCGCCAGTTCTCAACCTCGTTCCACAACAAACTGTAAAATTATGCAGATGAAATGGAAATCGATACAGGTTTCCTCATAGGGTTGATATACTCACCTAAGTCCAATCAGACACAACAGCAGAGTTTGAGCCGTTAACTGTGATGGGATTTAGGCGCTAAAGCCCTCGCGGCCGTAGCGCGGTTTCACAATCACAACTATGTAATCACCTGGAGCGCCACAGTGCCTCCTGACACATAGCGTTACCTTCGCGGACACCGGACAACCATAAAGTTAATTACAGCTACGAAGAATTGTTCCGTTGAGTTGACTAGCTACAATTGTTCTAAGCTTAAAACCCCCAAGAAAACGCTGCGAATTCTTTCACACGGGTTGGTTATTCCTCGGACCAGGCAAATGGAGACTCACTTCTTCAACATGAGGAAAATGGAAACAGTGGGTGTGGCGGGTCCCGGACCCATCCCAATCGATTGAGGGTCCACAATTTAGTGAAAAATGGTACCCCACACGCCTAGGTTACAGAAATCTCGAAAACACACATTCGAAATGGGTAGATAGGCACCCATTTTGACCCATAGCCTCATCCAGAGGGCACCAATCGTTCGGGGACCCGTCTCATTGGAATCAGCGTCCAAAATTTAGTGGAAAATGATACCCCACACGCCTAGGTACCAGAAATCTCGAAAACACATCTTCAAAATCGGTTATATATACCCAATTTGACCCATAATTTCTTCCAGTGGGTACTAATCGTTCTGCGACCCACTTCATTGGATTCAGCGTCCAAAATTTAGTAGAAAATGATACTCCCTCTCACCTAGATCGCCTAAAATCTCGAAAATCCATTTTTCAAAAAACACATTTTGACCCCTACCCCGCCCAAATTTGGTCCGATCGGGCTGAAAAGCTTGGAGGACCGTCCTAGGCCGGTAACAGACCCCTGACCCAAATTTCAGATTTTTAGAAAATTTCCTACTACCAAAAACGGCGTGATCGGCGGACGGCGTTCGGTGGACGGACATTGACCTGTTGGTTGGTTATTTGATCTAGACACCATGAAACGTCCAGAAAATCCGGATCGGAGAGGTTGACCTTTTGCATGAAAACATAGGTTGATTTTTCAAGGAATATTCAACTGAAAATCATTGTCCATTTTCTTTCATTGTAATTTGTATTTTTCATCGCTTCGTCCAAGCGATTCTGGTTGCATCTGAGCATTTCTCTACCGAAACGTCGCTAAAGTCATAATCACAGCCGGTTGGGTCAATGTTCAATCGATTAAAAATTTCTCTGGAGATAGATGTGAGTTCCACACGAGATCTGATAAGTGTACTGGCTCAGAGAGCGTGAGAAATATCAACAGTGAAAGTTTCCGACAATAAAAATATTGCGTGGCGTGTTTCCTTCGAGGGAATACTCCGTTCCATTTTTCCCCGTTATTCCCGCGAAAATGTTAAATAATCTATGAATAATCCATGGAGAATCCACCAGGTGCATCAAGGATAGGTACTCAATTATGAAGTACTTCCTCCAATTTGCAGCAACATCTGTTTTTTGCGTCAACAAAGCACTTCTCTCACGAATGAGTCCAAATTGGGGTGAGCGGACTGGAGGTCACGAATGAAATGAATCCTGTTACCGATGACCGGTAATGCTTTTATCCCAAACCTTTTGGTTGGTTATTCCTTGAATAAGCAAATAATGTTTTCATGCAAAAATTCAATTTCTCCGATTCGGCCCAAATTTTTTTTCTGGGCATTTCAAAGTGTCTAGGTCAAAATGAGCAAAAATGTCCGTCTGCCGTCCACGCCAATTTTGGTAGTAGAAATTATTCAAAAAATCTGAAATTTTGGTCAGGGGTTCGTTCATGGCTCTAGTTGGTCCTCGAAACTTTTCAACCTGATCGGACCAAATTTAGATAGAGTAGGGGTCAAAATGTGAATTTCGAAAAATGAATTTTTGAGATCATTCGCAATCTAGGTGAATGGGGTATCATTTTCCACTAAATTGTGGACCCTCAATCGATTGGAATGGGTCCGGGACCCGCCACACCCACTGTTTCTGTTTTCCCCATTATGAAGAAATGGATAACCGAGGAATAACCAACCCGTGTGTAAGAATTTGCAGCGTTTTTGGCTCTCGTTGATCCTCAAAACTTGTCATCCTCATCGGACCATATGGGGAAGTAGGGTCAAAATGTGTCTTCAAAAATGGATTTTCGAGATTTTTGGCGATCTAGGTGTGTGGGTGTCATTTTCGACTAAATTTTTTACGCTGAATGGATTGGAATTGGTCCGGGACACGTCACACCCACGGTTTTCCCCATCTTCCCCATGTTCGGCATTTTCGACGACTTTGGCGTGCGGGGTATTGATTTTCACTATTTTTTGGACGCTGAATCAATTAGAATGAATGTGCATGCTCCTGGTCCGAGGAGAGAGAGAGAGAGAGAGAGAGAGAGAGAGAGAGAGAGAGAGAGAGAGAGAGAGAGAGAGAGAAAAGATATTTATTCACCACAAAAATTAAGAGACCACTTACAAACCAAAAATTACCCGAATAATAAGGCCCGTCTGTAGGCAGTGCCTGAATTGACGGGCCTGAGTTGTTCTCCGACAAATTAAAAAATACAAAATGAGAAAATTAATAAATTAATACATTAAAGTAATAACAAACAAAAAAAAAAATATATATATATATATAATCTTCTAGCTCGTAGTCTAAACATATAAACTCATGAGGAATAACCAAACCCTGTGAAAGAATTTGCAGCGTTTTTTCAATACGTTTCAAGATGTCTAGATCAATAACGCTGCAAATTCTTACATAGGGGTTGGGGTTCCTCGGACCAGTAGCGTCAAGAAAATGGAGGGAAACAGTGAGTATGGATTGCCCCAGACTCATTCCAATCGATTCTGCGTCCTACACTGGCCGTCCAATTGTATTTCAAGTGGTCTTTTCCTTTTTGTGATGCACCTATGGTGTTCGCCATAACACATAGATACAACCGGCAGGAACTCCCAAATTCAAAACTAAATGACTGGATATTATCATCTAACAAAGACGTAACGAGATACAGTCAATGATTTGATCAGGTTTGAAGATGAAGCTGTACGTAAAATCGGAAGATGTTTCCTTTACTAAATGGATAAGGGGATGTTGAGCCTGAAAGGTGTTGGAAAACGCAGCGTACTTTGAGAGAAATGTGCAATTTTGATTGTTGTTCCAATAATGATAATGCGGTAGCGCAGATCATTACGAACTCTGGATCGGTACGGATTTGCCTTAATCCGGAGGATAAGTCATTTTGTGGTCGCCTAGATTTTTGTTGTTTCTGTTTCTTACGAATGTAGGCCTCGAAACCGACGACATCGCCCAGGGAAACCGTAAATTTACTCCATATGGATCATACTTCACCCCGTCAAGCCAAGACACTTTTTAAGTGCATAAGAAACCCTCAAAATAAGTGGATGATCAAAATCAATTTTACGAATAAAATAGAATAATGCTAACTGAGGGTGAAGGGAAGGTTCAGAAGCTGCGAATGGGACGCTGGATAGAACAAAACGGTCGTAAGAGGGAGTGGGGAGTCCGCAGTCTTGTTAATTAAGGCAAAGAACATCGAAATTTACAACACTTTAAAACGAGGGAAGTTTTGCTTCCCGGCAAAGAAGGGATCTTCCCGCCCTCGTAAAAGTTTCCGAGCCCTTAAGATTTAGTCCAGTGTTTAAGAAGGGAAAAAATCTTCATTTCACCCCAGTTCTTTGATTATAGTAATCAGGTTGAAGCGAGAATAATTAGAAACTGAATTGTCGAGTAGTAACATCGTCTTCATTGTTATGATAATAAAGTATCCGGCGATGGAATTTGCATTCTACCCAGTTCGTTTCCTGAGCGGAAAATAAATCATTATTATTGTGAATAACGTTAGAAATTATAACCCATCTGGTACAATGAGGCAGGATGTATGTGGCTGGGGTGGTGATCATTTTTAGGAGTCTTGCCTAATTTAGGGCCACCAAGTGCAATGTGGCTAAGGTCTTGATGGAAAAACAACAACACCCTTGTGGAATAGATCTTCACGTTCGTCCTCAGTAGGGTCAAATGCGATAGTTACCGCTCGTAAATAGATTATTTTTCGACCCCGACAAAATGTGTGAGCTATCTGCGTTACGCAGAGGACCCCAATAGGAGGTTGAGTTAACAATGAGTGCTGACCACATTATGACGACCTCTTCCGGCCCCTTCCTGTGTGGAAAATTTTCTAAAAATCCAAAATTCAGGGTATCATGGGGATCTGGGTTGGGTATCATTTTCTACTAAATTTTGGACGCTGAATCCAATGAAATGGGTCCCAGAACTATTGGCGCCCACTGGAAGAACTTATGAGTCAAAATGGGTATATTTCAAATGTGGGTTTTCGAGATTTCTGGTGCCTAGGCGTGTGGGGTATCATTTTCCACTAAATTTCGCACCCTGAAAAAGATTGGAATGGGTCCGGTACCCGCCACACCCACTATTTCCCCTATTTCCCCATGTTCGACGATGTAGGCTTCTGGGGTATCGTTTTTCACTGAATTTTGGCCCCTGAATCCAATGAGATGGATACCAGGACGATTGGTGTCCACCGGAAGGCGTTATGAATCAAAATGGGTATCCATTTATCTACTTTGAACGTGGGTTTTCGAGATTTCGGGTACCTAGGCGTGTGGGATATCATTTTCCACAAAACTTCGGACGCAAAATCTATTGAAATGAGTCTCCACGCACCGGGTCCGAGGAATAACTATTTTGTCTGTTCTGATTTACCCACGAAGTCGTGGAGTTGATTGTAACGCGACTGTTTGTCAAAATCAATTTACTTGCTTAGAGTGACTGCTATTATTTCTTCACCAGTTTACTAAAAGCATGGGATCCGTGGCGGTGGGAGAAAAGGTTTAGCCAAGGCTTGTGGAAGCAGTGAAGGCCTGGACAGTATGGCCAGGTTACTTACTTTAAGGTGACGTTAATGTTATTATTAAGGGAATGGACGGTAGTGCTACTGTTTTGGCGAAGGGGTGCGATGGTGATAAGGTAATCCAGGGAATGCCGGAGTGGTGGTGGTGGTGGTAGGGGGGGTGCTTTGCTCCCAGTCCACCAGAGATTAGCTCCCCTACCTCCCGAGTCAACGTCAACTTGTTGGAATGTAATGGAGTTTGGTTTTGGAAGGAGCCAACATCGAGTGGAAACTGTACAGGCTGATTACCAGATGACCGACTGAGCGAGCTAATAGGCTACCGCCCAACCTACCTTCCATTTGCCTGCTATTCTCAGACCCTGTCCCGCACCTGTTCCTCTCTTATGAGGTCCTACCTCAATCGATACCCACCTCGATATCTCCTTCATTTCCATTCTCCCACTGTTTACATTCATTTCACATCGCTGATAAGTGCTCTTGCACCAATCTCACGGCTCCTCTTAATCAGCCTGCTCTTCATGCAGCCACTCAAGCTTGACCGACCGAGGAAGAGCCGCTGCATTTAGAGGTGCTCATCATCATCATTTTGGTGTACCTAATCTCTTATTAGCGACGCAGACCAGGCTTCACTGCAGCTCCAAATGCTTTTAATGGCATTCTGTGATTTCCCGCTCATCTTCTGGTTTCCCTCTCTCTCCCACTTTATCCCATCAATAACCGTACCACCATTGTTTGCTAGGAATACTCGAAGATAAGAATATTTCGCAAGATATTCTCTCAGCATTTACAAATTCCTTGTGACTTTCACATAAATCACCATATTAGATTCACATAAAACTGGAGTCCACATGTTCAACATGCATGTCTGCTAACTTGCCGTCATTATAAAATTATAGGTAGCACCTCATTATACTTTCCTAAAACCTGAGTTACATTCATAGTGTTGCGAGCTCGCACCGGCGCCAGTCAAATGGGCTGCTGGCGTTGCAAGGTCAACGACCTGTGGAGGATTAAGGGTCTCGAACATTCGGGAACCTCCCCGTTCGTTCCAGAACGTTCTCGGCCAGGCAGCAGGTATAAAACGGGCCCAGAAACGCCGCGGAGTTCAGTTCAATTCGGAGTCCGGATATAGACGCTTTGGGTTATAAATTGTGCCGTGCCGCGTTATAAATAGTGCGACAACCGCGTTACAACTGTGTATTGCGATTCTGTCATTGTGTAAGTGCGCGAATGTGAACAGTGTATTCAAGTGAACAACGATTGTTAATAAATTATTTACTAAGAACATAAATCGTTACAATATACACTATTATATACTTCACTAGAAAATTACGTTTTGTTTTTACTTCGTACGTGGAGGAATTTGATAGGTAGCGCCAAGGCTTAAAATGTTGATTTCAGTTCATTAAGCGAGCTTTTCGTTACCTCTAGAAGGTGAACTGATTAACAAAATAATATTATTCTCATCGCTGACCTTATAGCAATCAGAGTTTCAAATTGCATTTGCTGGAGGACTTTTCCAGCAGGGTAAAACAGAAGGGATGAATAACTGCGGAGCGGAGGGTAAATTGCGTTTGAACCCAATTAATTTCTGGGAGGCTTGGTGTATATGGCTGTCTTGAAAAGGCTGGAAACTCAGTTTTTCATTGTTGTTTCCCCTCACTGTTCTGATGTTCTGGTACGACGGAGTTCGCGTTGTGCGCAGATACCGATCGCAAGTGTTTTTTGTTGCTCTGATTAATTTGCGTGATTGATCAGTTATGAGGACGTTTTTAACGGCAATTTTTAATAGACAAGTTCAGCTAAGTACCGGCCATTCGATAATCAAAATATCCTATAAAATGTGCACATATAACACGTAAAATCAACGATATATGATTCGGATATTTACAGTGAAACTCTAGTCGATCTTGCTGGAAAATTTGAAGTGTTCAAGGTTAAGCCCGTGCGATTTTGTACAACTGACTTGGTACGCAGTCATTGGTTGAGCTGATCGCCAACAGATTTCGTGAGTTGACCTCAAAGGAACCTGTAGGCTTAACGCTCCGTGCACCAAAACGCCCTGTAGATCTTGATTCCAGCACTCATTGAGATGTATCGAGATGTCTATGAACGAGATATTGAAGCGTCGAGAGAAGCAGTACGTCCTAAACGGAATGGATTTACCTCTAAAACATCATTCGTCATCATTCGCAGCTGAAAAACGCTGCAAATTCTTACACAGGGGTTGGTTATACCTCGGACCAGGCGCAGGGAGACTCATTCCATCAACACGGGGAAAATGGGGGAAACAGTGGGTGTAGTGGGTGCTGGACCCATTTCAATCGATTCAGGGTCCTAAATTTAGTGGATAATGATATCCCACACGCCTAGGTACCAGGAATCCCAAAAACACATTCAATCACTCGAAATGGGTAGATATGCACCCATTATGACCCATAACCTATCCCAGAGGATGCCAATAGTTACGGGACCCGTTTCATTGGATTCAGCGGCCCAATTGTAGTGGAAAATAATACCCCACACGCCTAGATCGCCAAAAATAAATCCTTCGAATAAATATTTCGAAATACACATTTTGACCCCTACCCCTCCCATATTTGATCCGATCGGGTTGAAAAGTTTCAAGGACCAACTAGACCCGGAAACGGGCCCCTGACCAAAATTTCAGATTTTTAGAAAATTTTCTACTACCAAAATCGGCGTGGTTGGCGGACGGACATTTGATTATTTTGATCTAGACACCATGAAACGCCCAAAAAAGATTTTGGTTCGAATTGGAAAGATTGACTTTCTCCATGAAAACGCGCCTTGATTACTATTCAGAGCATTGTATTGCTGCGTTGTTGAGGCTGAGTGAACATTTGAGTACCCTCCCCACGTTCACTCGAAATTAGGGACTTCCAAGGGGAGGGTAGGACTCAACTCATCGCCAACGTTTATGAATTGCGCACGGAGTTAATCACCTGACGATGCACTCAATTGTCCACTCAGTCTTGCTAAGGCCGTTAACTTCACGGCTCAGTTGAGGATGCACTTCAACTCGAGCGAGGATCACGAATCCTGCTCTTAGAGACTTATTAGAGGTTAATTACGGAGAGGTTCCGAAAAATAGAAAAAAAAGAAATTCTTTCACACGGACTGGTTATTCCTCTGACCAGGCGCATGGATACTCACTTCTCCAACATGGGGAAAATGGGGGTGTGGTGGGTCCCGAACCAATTCCAATCGGTTCAGCGTCCAAAACTTAGTGGAAAATGATACCCCACACGCCTAGGTACCAGAAATCATGAAAACATATATATAAAATGGGTAGACATTCCCATTTTGACCTATAACTTCTTCCGGTGGGTGCCAATCGTTCTGGGACCCATTTCATTGGATTCAGCGTCTAAAATTTAGTGGAAAATGATACCCCACTCGCCTAGATCGCCCAAAATCTCGAAAATCCATTTTTCAAAAAACACATTTTGACCTCTACTCTGCCCGAATTTGGTCTGATCGGGTCTGAAAAGTTTTGACGACCGATCTAGGCCGGGATCAGACCCCTTTCCCAAATTTCAGATTCTTAGAAAATTTCCTACTACTGAAAATGGCGCGTACGGCGGACGGCGGACGGACATTGAACTTTTTTGATCTAGAAAAAAGCCGAAATTGAACCGAATCGGAGCGGTTGACCTTTTGCATGAAAACATAGGTTGATTATTCAAGGAATAACCAACCAAAAGAAAAGTGGAATGAATTATAGTACATAGTGGAGTCAATTCAGAGAAGCTATGGTAGGTATGAACATGTACCAACATGTATTTCTATATTTTGTTATTAGATCTTGTCGCTGTCTTCTTTTTGCTACTGCTGCGCCCCTCTGTTAAATAATTTCTCATGGAAATAAGCTCAGTAAAGCGAATTATTCTGGAAATGTCATCCATGTTTCAGAGTCCCTCACAATCACCAAAGTGATCTTAATGAGTGAAGTGAAAAGTTCCGAAACCGTGACTTGTTGACCGAATTATATTGATCGTACATCACATCCAGCTATCTGCATAATAAAATTTGAGCCAAACGAATTTAGTGACTAGTGTTTTCTCATCAGTCCTCTATCTGACAAGTTTTCTGTTTCTCTCTTAACAGTTTCTTTGCCATACAGACGCTGGGCACCTACCGGACTTCCCTCGGGGGTGAAATTTGTCCACCACCTCGAAAGCGTGACTTTCTTTTCAATTTGCACGCCACCTAAAACTTTCCAAGCGTCTCAAGGTTGAGTAAAGAAGCCAGTTTATTTTGAATTCCCGGAGAAGAGAAAAGGAGTCTAAGGAGCTCAAAGGAAAGGTAAGTGGGGAAACCAAAGACGGTGGGAGGGATGAGGAGGAAAAAAAAGTTTAAGAGACGATCCGAGTTGGAAGCAAGTGAGTTTTTGGAGTGAACGAAGCGCTTCGTTGCTCGCATGGCCGAGGTGATTGTCAAAGTTTTAATCAATGTGGACTGAGATCGGGGGCGACTGTGCTGCTGGGTTGTGACTTGGTAAGACGTGGAGGGTGGGGGGAGGTTTCAACCTGGATCGGTTAGCCGCTGCCTCTTCCAATCCACGAGTAGCCAACGGCTGAGGTGGCAACTCGACTTGGCCGTTTTTTTTCCACCACCTTCAACCGTAAAAATTTCATTCAACTCCTGTCTACAATCGTGAGAAGTTACCACTTGGAACTCGATCATCTTCCTGCAGGGCAGCCGCCTCTCAACACTTGCATGGCCGAGAAAAAGGTTGCTTCAGTTGATTAAAATTGGAACACGAAACGCTTGGAGATCAAAAAATCACCCACCTCAATCGATCCAAAATATCGTGGAAAAATAATAAATTTTCACTCCAACTAACCAAAGGATTTCGTCTGGAAATCCGAATCTGGCGAACATGGACCGGCAAACCTTGATCACATGATTGATAAGAATCAATCCTATCAAGTACAGCATGCCCTTGAATTCAAGTATGTCCTTGCTCAATTTTGACGATGGACAACGTGACGATGGCATATTTGTCATGACGAGATGAAATTGCCGATGTCTTCAGATATCCCCTCCAGAAGAATGATCGGCCAGCTTTCGTACGGGTGTTCTTCCGTACCCTCATGAAGCTTGTTGAGCAACAGTTTTCTTCTGCTACAGGAATTTTAACGCGATCTTGAAAAACAGTAGGTTTTCGTTTGAGGCTATCATTTTGGTTGGTTATTCCTGGTATTCCTCAAACCAGGCGCATGGAGACTAATTTACATCGATTCAGCGTCCATAACCTCTTTCGGTGGGCGTCTTCCAGGCGCTTCCAGGACCCATCTAATTGGATTCATCATTCAAAATTTAGTGAGAAATGATACCTCACATGGCTAGGTACCAGAAATCTCGAAAATCCATTTTTGGTCAGGGACCCATTTCTGGCATTAGTTGAATCTCGAAACATTTCAGCTCAATCGGACCTCGGAAACATAGGGGTGGTAGGGATCAAAATGTGTTCTTCGAAATATGAATTTTCGAGATTTTCGGCAATCTAAGCGTGTGTATCATTTTCCACCTTATATTTTGAATCCAATTCGATGGTTCTCAGAACGATTGGCGACCACCGGAAGAGGTTATGGGTCAAATTGGGTATATATTACCCATTCTGAATATGTGTGTTCGGGATTTCTGTTACCTAGGCGAGTGGGGTATCATTTTCCACTAAATCTTGAACGCTGAATCCAATGAAGTGGGTCCCAGAACGATTGGCACCCACAGGATGAGGTTATGGGTGAAAATGGGTATCAATTACACTGTTTCCCCCATTTTCCCCATGTTGAAGAATTTGGGTCAGGGGTCTGTAACCGGCCTGGGACGGTCCTCCAAGCTTTTCAGCCCGATCGGACCAAATTTGTGTGGGGTAGGGGTCAAAATGTGTTTTTTGAAAAATGGATTTTCGAGATTTTGGGCGATCTAGGCGAGTGGGGTATCATTTTCCACTAAAGTTTGGACGCTGAATCAAATGAAATGTGTCTCAGGACGATTGGCACCCACTGGAAGAAGTTATGGGTCAAATTGGGTATATATTACCCATTTTGAATATGTGTTTTTGAGATTTCTGGAACCTAGGCGTGTGGGGTATCATTTTCCGCTAAATCTTGGAAGCTGAATCCAATGAAGTGGGTCTCAGGACGATTGGTCCCCACTGGAAGAAGTTATGGGTCAAATTGGGTATACATCACCCATTTTAAATATGTATTTATGAGATTTCTGGTACCTGGGCGTGTGGGGTATCATTTTCCACTAAATTTTGGACCCTGAATCGATTGGAATGGGTCTGGGACCGCCGCACCCACCGTTTTCCCCATTCTCCCCACGTTTTTAAATTTTCCATGCGCCTGGTCCGAGGAATAACCAACCCGTGTGTAAGAATTTGCAGCGTTTTTATTCTCTGTTCACAGTGTTTGAATATCTTCATATTGAATGTTATATTGGATTGCTTTGCTCTGTTGAGTACCTTCGTTAATATTTTGTCATTTTCGTGTTTTGTGGACCCAGCGATAATTATGTCTTCAACGTAAATATTCACCCCTTCTTTGTAGCCAAATAAGTTCAAAGACCGGGTTTTGAACGAAACAGGTGATGATTAGGTGGTCTGATTCAACCGCCTTTTATTGAATCAGGCGGGGTGGAGGGGATCACGGAGAAGGTGGAGGCGGGAGCGTCCTCGTTAATCACAGTGACGTCATCGTGGTAATTCGTACCGCCACTGTCTGTTACAAAACGATGTGCGAATCGTAGCATGTGGATCGGACAATTACTCAATGTAATTGGGAATATACCCTTAGCCTGCCTCCGTTCGCGGTCCATAACACATCTCAATCAATGAAGGTACTTCCAATGATTGAGGAACTGACCAATTTCTACCCTTCCAGCCTGAAGTGATGTGCCTAAAGTAGCCCCTACACGATCAGTTTTACTGGCAGTCT
Source organism: Cyrtorhinus lividipennis (assembly GCA_019603395.1). Taxonomy (NCBI): domain Eukaryota; kingdom Metazoa; phylum Arthropoda; class Insecta; order Hemiptera; family Miridae; genus Cyrtorhinus; species Cyrtorhinus lividipennis. The sequence goes on from CM034004.1 coordinate 23,638,992, forward strand.
GGTCCCTCAGTTTTACTGATAGCACGCGGTGGTGCTTCACCCAATCTGTCAGTATTCATTTGTAGTCGAGTTTCCGTGCTGTCTTATGGAGCCTCCTCGCCGCGTTTCGCACCAATGGCATTGTTTTAATCAGTATGCCTTCGAAACGTGAGACGAACTGATCTCCCTCAATCTCCCTCTACACGATCAGTTTGCCACTTCACTCAGTCCGAAAATGTAGGTTTCATTCAATCACCTCCCAGCACTGACTCAACCATCACTCACGCCTCTAGACGATCAGTTTGCTCCTTCACTCATCTCGCGTCAATCTCAGAGGGACCAGACTGTCAGTACAACTGATCGTGTAGGGGCTCAGTTCCTGGCTGGGTCCCGTCGTGGGAAGATAAGGTGAGGTTATTAGTGGGTAAAAATCTCCCCATGCCTGGGTCATTGATAGCGGTCCCCTCTTATACCTTATGATTTCTCCCACCTTCTTCAAAAAAAAACTAGGCAGCACAGGGAATTGCAGATCCCGACACATTTTGCCCCATAACCTTATCCAGAGGGCGCCGATCGTTCAGGGACCCGTCTCACTGAATTCAGCGTCAAAAATTAAGTGAAAATTCATACCAAACACGCCTAGTTCGCCGAAAATCTCGAAAATCAATTTTTCAAAAAACTCACTTTGACCTTCTCCCACTTCCCTGAATATTTGTTCTGGAGATAATTTTCAAAAAATTTGAAATTTGAGTCAGGGGTTTTGTTTTTGGATTTTCGAAATTTTTTGCGATCTAGGCCAGTGGGGTATAATTTTCGACTAAATATTGGACGTTGAATCCAACAAGACGGGTCCCAGAACGATTACCGCTCAATGGAAGAGGTAATGGTCAAAATGGGTATCTACCTACCCATATCAAATTTGTGTTTTAAGGATTTCTTGTACCTAGGCGGGCGGGATATCATTTTCCACTAAATTTTGGACGCTGAATCGATTGGAGTAAGCCCCCATGCTCCTGGTCTGACGTTTTGATCTAGAAATCTTGAAACGCCTAGAAAAAAATTGTTGGCCGTATCGTTAATTATACAGTTTTCTCGAGTAATTCATATTAAGGCGATCTAATAAGGACTCAATACGTACCTACACAAATTCAAGAGGAGTGATGGCAATCATTATTTCAGATCGTGGTCTCTTCCCCATCGCCCAACATGAGAGAATAATTATTGCCGAAGTCACCTGACTTGGGTTCCTATTCGAGTGTTTGAGAAATACTGGATGAAATGCCACCAATAATAACCTGTTTGAGTACCAACTTCTCAGCACTAGCTCAAGAGAATAAGGAGCTTTCAAATTAAAACGCCAACCCTTCAATAGTTGGTCGTCTCGAATACTTGACTGTTCTTCGTCAATTTCTCTCTGAAGATTAAAGGACGGCCATCAGTGAGGCCCCAAGTGACGAACAAAGAAGGGAAACTACCGGTTTATTGAAGAGCCTGGTTGAAGAACTGAGAGGGAAAATGAACGAGAAGTAGAAATGAACGGTACAAAAGGCAAATTATGGCCGAAGATGATTAATCCGCGTCAGTTGTTGTCAAGGAGTTGTTTTCGAAAACGGAGGTCTTGAGAAGCTTGAGAGCTCGCCGTTTTTATTTCCAGTCTCCTTTCGAATTATTTACTCGCCCTTACGATTCCTAAACGCAGACTCACATCATGCTGACTCTCGAGTGAATTGAACGTGAAACTTCTCGATTCATTTCTTTCCATTACCCAACATTATAAAATTTTTATTCACAATAAACAACCAAACACTCGTACTACTGACCGAAAAACTATTTTATCTGAAACATGAGTTTCAATCCACGGAAAATACAATCTGGATGGTTGGTTATTCCTAGTGTAACGATTCATGTTCTTAGTAAATAATTTATTAACAATCGTTCACTTGAATACACTGTTCACATTCGCGCACTTACACAATGACAGAATCACAATACACGGTTGTAACGTGGTTGTCGCACTATTTATAATGCGGCACGGCACAATTTATAACCCGAAGCGTCTATATCCGGACTCTGAATTGAACTGAACTCCTTGGCGTTTCTGGGCCCGTTTTATACCTGCTGCCCGGCCGAGAACGTTCTGGAACGAATGGGGAGGTTCCCGAATGTTCGAGACCCTTAATCCTCCACAGGTCGTTGCCCTTGCGACGCCAGCAGCCCATATGACTGGCGACGGTGCGAGCTCGCAACACTAGAATAATCAACCTGTGTTTTCATGCAAAAAGTCAATCCAATTCGGCCCAAAAATTTTTTCCGGATCAAAATTAGCAAATGTCCGTCCGCCATCCACCGTCCACGCCAATTTTGGTGGTGGAAAATTTTCTAAAAATCAGAATTTGGCCAGGGACCCGTTGCCGGTTTAAATATCGAAACTTTCAGCCTGATCAGGCCAAATGGAGGGGGGGGGGATATGTATTTTGAAAAATAGATTTTCCAGGTTTTCGGCGATCTAGGCGCGTGGATTTTTGAGTTTTTTGCAATCTACGAGTGTGGGGTATCATTTTCCACTAAATTCTGGACGCTGAATCCAATGTAATGGGTCCCAGAACGATCGGCACCCATTGAAAGAGGTTATGGGTCAAAATGGGTACCTATTACCCATTTCGAATGTGTTTTCGATATTTCCAGTACCTAGGCGTGTAGAAAATCATTTTCCACTAACTTTTACTACTTTTGTCGTAAATCAAAATTTTGGACGTCGAATCTTATGGGACGGGTCCCAGAACGATCAGCACCCATCAGAAGAAATGATTGGTCAAATTGTCTACCTATTTACCTAATTTGAAAGTGGGTTTTCATGATTTCTTGTACCTAGGCGTGTGAAGAATCATTTTCTACTAATTGTTGGATGTTGAATCGATTGGAATGAATCTGGGTCACTCTCAGTTTTCCGCCATTTTCTCCATGCTCCTGATTGTGAATCATTTTCTACTAATTGTTGGATGTTGAATCGATTGGAATGAATCTGGGTCACTCTCAGTTTTCCGCCATTTTCTCCATGCTCCTGGTCCGAGGAGCACCAACCTCCGTAAATGAGTTTGCAGCGTTTACTTTGGTGATTCCATGTTTGATGTAGATATCATAAAACGTGTACAGTCAAATTTTGGGGGTAATCGGAGAGGTTGACTACTGGCATGATTACATTTCAACCAACCAAAACCACTCTTTGTCGTCGTATTATGGTGGATGAGACACCTCGATTCCAAATTTGTGTAGCTGCCATGTTGTCTGCCCTGCCAAATTGGCAAGCCTCTAACTTCAGTCTGTTGCTGTGTCCTCATTCGTCATTCACTTAAGGACTGAGAACGGCAGCATAGAGTAGCTGACATCTGCAGGCATCACGAGCTGAACTTACTTCCTCGTACTGTCGTGAAAACGATGCTTCCTTCAAGTCATGGAAAACAGTAAGAATAGAATGTGTTCAGATAACGGACTATTACTTCAAGCACTCTTTTCCTGAACAACGTATTTCAATGACTATCATAATCTAACTATAAATTCAGTTCTGATGATGTGGTCGTTTGTATGTTTGTTCTTGGCATAAGTTTTCTGCAGGAGACCAACGGATGAAATATATCGCCTTTTTCTCTATTTTCCCTTCGACAAGATGTGGGTGGTGGATGCGAATTGGCGAGGGAGTGAGGGGAGGGATAAAAAATAGTGGCCGCTATTAAGCGAACGTTAGTGCATAGCCGGAGTTCGCGAGGTACCCGACGTTTTCCTGGGAATGAAATATCGCACCTGACTAAAAAAATATCATCGGGACCTAAACGGTTGTGACAAGCTCTACCTTGGTAAAAGTAATGTTTAACAGCCTACGGGGACTGAAACTTTATTTTGATTTACGGGTACAATTTTGACACATACCGGCCGGTGTTCGTTTGTGTAACTTGGTGCTGATTCAATAATATTCCGCAGTACAGTGATAATACTACATATACGACAGTTGACCCCAGTTCATAGGAGGAGGGCGATGTACGGCAAGGACTACTTGATTATTTTGAGACTGGGTGCTTTTAGATCAAGACTTAATCAAAGCTTTATACGCGAACGGCATTCAGAGTCTAGATGAAAACGCTGAAAATTTTTTACTTAGGTTGGTTATTCCTTGGAGCAGAAGTATGCGAAAAGCATCAAGTGTTGAGTGTCCCACGCTCATTCCAATCGATTTGTCGTTCAACATTTGTTTTATGGTAAAAATTAATACCCCTAGTTACCAAAAAAAAAAAAAAAAAAAAGCTGCAAATTCTTTTACACGGGTTGGTGCCTGGTCCTCGGGCCAGGCGCATGGAGACTCATTTCTTCAACATTGGGCAAATGGGGAAAACCGATTCCAATCGATTCAGGATCCAAAATTTTTAGGAAAATGATACCCCACACGCCCAGGCCCCAGAAATGTCGAAAACACATATACAAAATGGGTAATATATACCCAATTTGACCCATAACTTCTTCCAGTGGGTGCCAATCGTTCTGGGACCCACTTCATTGAATTCAGCGTCCAAGATTTAGTGGAAATTGATACCCCACTTGCCTAGATCGCTCAAAATCTATAAAAATCCATTTTTCAAAAAACCCGCCCGAATTTGGTCCGATCGGGCTGAAAGAATTCGAGAATCGATTGGAGCTTGGAATGAACCCCTGACCTAAATTTAAGATTTTTAGAAAATTTTCTTTTACTAAGTACGGCGGACGGCGTACGGCAGGCGGCGGACGATCATTTGACTTTTTTGATCTAGACACCTTGAAACGTCCAGAAAAAATGTATGGCTACAACATTTTTTTTTTTTTTTTTTTTTTTTTTGAAACGGATATTTGAGATTTTTAGTAATCTAGGCGTAAGGGGTTTCATTTTCCACTAAATTTTTGACGCTGAGCGGATCGGAACGGGTCCCGGGTCCGATTGGTGGCCACTGTATGTGATTATAGGTCAAAATGAGATCCAACCAACCTATTTTGGATACGGGGTAACGAGATTTTCGGGAACTTGGCATGTTGGGTATGTGATCTTCACATCACAATTTAGGGGCCAGTCAGAGAGGTCCATGACCTTGGGCACGGTAGGAAATGACGATGCAAGGAATAACCAACCAAAAATGTGTTTAGTGCTAATGTGTGCAAAACAAACGACCTCGACACAATAACTCCCCCAACCCGGGTGAAAAGTCGATTACCGAAACGTCGATAATGATGAATTTCAATATCGTCCGTTGGAAAGCGCAGTTCTAACGCGCTTAATATCGTGTACGTAGGCGATAGCACTAGCGTAACAACAATCGGCGGCTTATTTGTTCAATCACTTCCTTGTCAATGGGCCATAACCGCCCTGTTCGCAGGGTGACTGTCATTATTGGATTCTGTAATGACTCGCCCAAAGGCATCAGTTCCACGCAGCTCTACGACCATTCAGAGGACGTGAATTGCCGCGCTCATCCCGCCTTTTTTCAATTAGTTCCAAACAACACGTTCCAATCGCAACATTAGTTTTATTTTTTGGCGCAGGAAGACCCATTCGCGCAAAAGTCGCATCATTGCACTGTCGTTCATTTATATTTGCCAGTTATGCAATGAATCGGCAAACAACGGGAAGTTTTCGCTTTGCATTGAATTTCAGATCCTTCACTGTTTTCTGGGGTGTTCTCCATCATGAAACGGCCCCAAAAATGTTTTTTGGGATGGTCGACTCTCCATGACCTTGAGCATGAAAACGTGGATTGATAATTGTATCTATCAAGAAAATAAATCGATAGTAGTAGTAAACCAGCAGGAGATGGCCATTTCAGTCATACTTTGTATCTTAACACACAGGATCTTGCCATAACTCGCAGTGGCGAACTATCAAATTTTTTATCCAATGGAAAGTTTGCAAATGTTTCCATTCTTTTGGTCACTGAATTAAATATAGTTTGAGGAAGTTTTAATTCCATGATGTCGAACACTTTTACTTCTAATGCTGCCGCACTGCACAGCAGATGTTTGTATACTGAACCGACTCTGAAAACGATTCTTTATATGAATAAACGTACATAAATTGAAGCAGAAAGGTTGCACTTACTAATGACAGATCCACACATGTGACATGGGCGTGGCATAGCCTATGAGGCCTATGTCCAGTTTTACCCTCTTGCATTATCCTTATAAGGGCTTTTTATTTATTTATTTATTTTTTTGCAACGATTTATCGTTTAATGATACAGAAAATGACAAAAAAGGCTCGCAGTCTAGACAGTGTCAACCAGGACGAAGCCCTTGCACCAGAGCAGTCTTCCCCCTGCCTTGGGAGCAGGTTTCTTGGCAAGATCGTGTGTGTTAAGATACAAAATATGACCAAAATGGCCATCTCCCGCTGTTTTACTACTACTATCGATATCAGTATACATTCCTACGTTGTGCGTTCAACGACTCCTCCCCTTAACACAAGCCTGGCTTACAGACGGGAGTAGATACACACCTCTAAGGCCGGGTACACACATTGAGGATTCCGGAGAGGATTCCTCGTTGATCGATTCCTCTTTGGCCAATGGACCATGTGGACGGGTTGAGGCCTTCAGTTGAGGCGGACCCAATTTTTGGAAAGGCCTGGCTACCTGCTACCTGAGGCCGGGGTTGCGGTTCCCAGAATTGAACCCCTTCCTTCACATGTATGAGGTGATCGGTTGTAGGTATTGCTCGAGTATCGTCACAGTGGTCGTAGCTCCTCGTTTTTCACAGTTTTCCTCGAAAGGCCTCTCGCGTGTCGAACCCTCTGGCCAAAGCCTCCTGGTTTTCCCGTACGTGTGGATGCTCCATCCGGCTCCGGCCGCCTCAGAGGTTTTTCTCAGAGGAATCCCTCTTTGGAATCCTCAACGTGTGTACCCGGCCTAACAGATGTATTTATATGGTTGCTTCTAAACAAAACGCAATAATGGGGAAAAAACCTTATTGATTTAACCTTAACCTTAAAATATTTTTCTTGGGTTGTCCATTGAGGAGTCAAAATGTGTACTTCGAAAAATGGGTTTTTGAGATTTTTTGCAATCTAGGTGTGTGGGGTATCATTTTCCACTAAATTTGGGACGCTGTATCACACGAAAAAGGTCACAGAATGATTTGCATCTACTGAAAGAGGTTATGGGTCAAAATGGGTATCTATGCCAATCGTTCTGGGACCCTTTTCGTTGTATACAGCGTCCCGAATTTAGTGGAAAATGATACCCCACACACCTAGATTGCAAAAAATCTCATATATCTATTTCTCGAAATTCACATTCTGACCGCTACCCCACCCAAATTTGGTCCGATCGGGTTGAAAAATATCGAGGAACAACCAGAGCCATGAACGGACCCCTGACCCAAATTTCAGATTTTTAGAAAATTGTCTACTACCAAAGTCGTTGTGAATGGCGGACGGACATTTGCTAATTTTGATCAAGTCACCTTGAAACGTCCAGAAAAAATTGTTGGGCCGAATCGGAGGGATTGACTTTTTGCATGAAAACATAGGTTGATTATTCAAGAAATATCCAACCAAAACAACTGTTTGTGAAGCTGTATGAGGAAGGATTTTCTGTAAACGATACCGCTCAGAAGTCAGATATAATTTACACAAAATCCTGAAGTAATTTTATGTGTTTGAGCATCATCCTTGTTTTTATCCCAGCTTATATTTCTGAAGATGCAAATCAATGTGAATCATTAAACAGAAAATAAATAAACAAAAATTGCAATATGCTCTATTGAGCTACACTGGCGTGACTAGATTGATGACCTCTAACCGAAGAGTAGCGTATGACATTTTCCACACAATACTAAGGCAATGATAATGTTGTATAATCCTTCAATATCAGATAGAGTCATTTCGGGCGCTATTTCATGCCACAGATTGACTGGGGTTTCGGTGGATGAAAACAGGGACGAGCCCTGATCGGAGTAATGGTCGACTGCACTCAGGCTTTATTAAGCCTTTTCACAATCCCTGCTCGGCTCCACTCTCGGCTATGGTGCCCCCAGCTGAGGCTATCAATTACTGCTGACATGACGTTACGGGGAACCGCGCTCTCTATTGTTATATGGATTTTCTAGGTATTGAACTCACTCGCTCGGAAAGAATCAAAAGGCCAAACTTTCCATTATGTGCTCCCAATTCTCATAGCCTGTAAAATCCAATAAAGAGGAGCAACTAAAGTAATTTTAGGAATACACTTTCTGTACGGTCGAAACCGAATCCAAATTCTAGCTGCACTTCAACTCCAGTTATGGACGGCCTGGTCGGCCTCGACCAACCAGGTTTTAATCACGAAGTGCATCTCGAGCGAATTCACTGATGAGATTGCTCAGTGACTACGAAGAGAAACCAGGTGAGCATTTGGAGTAGTTTGCTATGGCAATGCCTCTTGAATGTTAGTAGGCTGCACAGGAAATGTTTGCATGCAGGAGAGATGGAGTCCAATGTAAAATGAGGTGGCATTCATATTTGTCGTAGTATTGATCAGCTGTTCCTTTCCTCGCATCACTCGGAAGAACAAGTTTTTCTGATTACGTGGATTGGAATTGAAAACGCTGCAAATTCTTTCACAGGGGTTGGTTATTCCTCGAATGGGGGAAACAGTGGGTGTGGCGGGTCCCAGACCCATTCCAATCGATTCAGGGTCCAAAATTTAGTGGAAAATGACACCCTACTCGCCTAGGTAGCAGAAATCCCGAAAACACATATTCAAGATGGGTGTATCTCAAGATGGGTGTATCTATGGGGCACTACGACACTAATTTACTAATATAATATTGAGAAAATGTAGGTAATTTAGAAGGCTATATTAATTGTATTAAATTGAATTGAATGGTACGAATAAAAAGCTCGGACAGTAAAAAGAATTGTAGGCAACTGCTCAAAATTGGTTGCTAAGTTTAACAGCTGGTTATAAACAACAGGATATGACGATGTGTTTTGTTTGTCTATTCGGCTGAAGTCACCCACATGGGTAATAAATACCCAATTTGACCCATTACTTCTTCCAGTGGGTGCCAATTGTTCTGGGACCCATTTTATTGGATTCAGCGTCCAAAATTTAGTGGAAAATGACACCCCACTCGCCTAAATCACCCAAAATCTCGAAAATCCATTTTTTAAAAAACACATTTTGACCCCTACCCCCTCCAAATTTGGTCCGATCGGGCTGAAAAGTTTCGAGGACCCATCTCGGCTGGGAACAGACCCCTGACCCAAATTTCAGATTTTTAGAACATTTTCTACTACCAAAAACGGCGTGGACAATGGACGGCGGACGGCGTACGGCGTACGGCGGACGGCGGACGGCGGACGGCGGACGGCGGACGGCGGACGGCGGACGGCGGACGGACATTGACCTTTTTTGATCAGGACATCATGAAACGTCCAGAAAAAAATTTTGAGCCGAATCGGAGAGGTTGACCATTATCATGAAAACATAGGTTGATTATTCAAGGAATAACCAACCAAAACAAAACGCTGCAAATTCATTCACAGGGGTTGGTTATTCCTCGGACCAGCATAGAGACTCATTTCTTCAACATGGGGCAAATGGGGAAAACAGTGGGTTTGATGGGTCCCGGACCCATTCCAATCGATTCAGGGTCCAAAATTTAGTGGAAAATGATACCCCACACGCCTAGGTACCAGAAATCTCGAATACACAGATACGGAATGAGTAGGTAGATAGGTAACCATTTTGACCCAAACCTCATCCAGAGGGCGCCAATCGTTCTGGGGCCCATTTCATTGGATTCAGCGTCCAAAATTCAGTGGAAAATGATACCCCACACGCTTAACTTACCAGAAATATCGAAAACCAATTTTTCGTATTTAGACATTTTGACCCCTTACCCCGCCCAAATTTTGGTCCGATCGGGCTGAAAAGTTTTGAGGACCAACTAGGGTCGGGAACGGACCCCTGATCAAAATTTCCTGATCGAACTTTGTTTGCTTCGTTTTCAACGGAAAGTAAGTCATTCGACTGAGGTAGATCCAGTGTGACCAGACGGAATTTTCATCTCGAATAATGATGCTTAGCGAATTTCGAAGGGCAAAAAAGGGTGCCAAGATGGGAGCACTTAGCTGCTTTAATCGGAAGTGACTTTCTTCCATGAGGGTAGCTCCCTTAGCCCTTCCTCAAACCAGTTGAAAGTAAAGGAAGCGAAAGAATGAGTTTTCCCGAGCAAAAGGAGTTAATCAACTCTCAAAATTAATTTTCGATTCGCCAAGTATCGCAAAGTGAGTGAAGTTTCATTTAGGGTCGCTCCAGAACTGGGGGTGGGATAACACCCCTTCTTCCTTTCTCTCATTCTACCCGATTCTTGTTTGTTCATGCAATATGGACGACCCTCGTCATAATCTATGGGGAAATGAGGTTCTCTTTCACACGTAACCTGAAGCCTAAGAATCTATTATAGAGGAGACGGTGATAAAGACAGCTTTGCCAGTTTCTTGACTCAACACAAATTAACTGTCAGGTTAACTCTGAGTTATATTTCATTGCTCGGTCTTTCAGTGATCCAAGTTTTCTGAAGTAAGTGAGTGGACATTATTTTCTCTTGGACGGACAGATAGCAATTTCCCGGGATTTCCCAATTTGAATCAATGTGTTCCGAACTTCCCTTGAACGGATCCGAACACTTGAAAATGCCAGTTTTTGGCCCAATAGTAAAATAAATTGTGGAATTCTTGAGGTCGTGATGCAGTTACCGGCATAACGCTGAAGTGATGATGGTGAGGAAGCCTCATGCGCCTTCTTGCTCTGAAACCAGGGGACCGATTTGGAACTGAGGCCAAATGGCGTCTGATTGTAGGGGCGCAAAGTTGTTCAATGCGTTAAGTGAGAACATTCGAACATGTTACTCGCTTTCGTAATTCAAATTTAAATTGAAAGCCCACTATATTGGCACCTAATGGATTATTTGTTGGGTTTCATTTTTACATTTCTAGCCTGAGTGTTTCTTTTCCTTTTCGTTTTATTGTATAGGTTGACAATTTTGAATGATCATTTTTATATTTTATATTAATATGAATTCCTATTGTACTAGTCACAGAAGGACAATTGTTGTTGTGTAAGAAGTGTTGAGCATGCAACTCCTCCCCACAGCACAAGTCTACTTATAGTGGGGAGTAGCACTGTAAGTTGTAAACAATGTATGTCTCATGTTTTCAAGTCTACGGACATCTTATGCTGAACTCAAGCCTAGATGAGAAAAACGCTACAAATTCTAACACACGGGTTGGTTATTCCTCGGACCAGGCGCATGGAAACTCATTTCTTCAACATGGGGAAAATGAGGGAAACAGTGGGTGTGGCGGGTCCCGGACCCATTTCAATCGATTGAGGGTCCACAATTTAGTGGAAAAAGATACCCCACACGCCTAGGCTATAGAAATCTCGAAAACGCACATTCGAAATGGGTGGATAGGCACCCATTTTGACGCATAACTTCTTTCAATGGGTGACAATCGTTCCGTGACCCATTTCATTGGATTCAGCGTCGAAAATGTAGTGACAAATGATACCCCACACACCTAGATTATCAAAAATCTCGAAAATCCACTTGTCGAAATACACATTTGACCCCTATCCCGCCCGAATTTGGTCCAATCGGTCCCAAATTTCAGATTTTTAGAAAATTGTCTTCTACCAAAATCGGCGCGGACGGCGGACGGTGGACTGACATTTACTAATTTTGATCTAGACACCTTGAAAAGTCCAGAAAAGAAAAATTTCGGCCAAATCGGAGAGATCGACTTTTTGCATGAACCAAAAGTGGTTGATTGAAATCATCAGGAACCATATTATGTTTCCACAAAAATTGATGTCAGCTTTTGGGCCGTTAGTAACTACACTAATATTATAAATGGATTAATGATAAATAAGTACTGACGATGCCCTTACAGCTGAAATCGATGACATTGTCTCTTGTACTTTATTTCTAACAATTTCTATCTGCATTGGATTTCCAACATTTCTCGACGAGCGACGTCGTAAAAGAAAAGCGGTGTTAGTTACGGTATAAGACTTCGTCTTACAGGTTTGGACGTCACGGTGAGTTAGTAGATTCCGAACGGAAAGCCTAGGGGCGAAAGGTGGACCTAACTTGAAACCAAGTAGTGGCAACTTCTATAAATTATACCGGGAAAGTTATTATTAGTTGTGACAGAAGATGGAAGGTGGGAACACACTGAGACGCTGCCGCTGTCCAGAAAGAAGGAAGATGGGAAGGACGAATGGGAACAAACCCTCCCTTTCCGCAAGCCGATACCCTCCGACAAATACCCCCAGCCGTGCCCTTAGGTCATACAACCCCCCCCCCCCCCCCCGTTATCTGAAGGTTGGTTGGGACGAGGTGGAAGGGAGGGATCCACAGTTGCGACCCTTCTTGCTCAAGTTATGCCGTGCTCAGGCATAATTACAGCCTCGGCCCCACTTGAGCTCTTTCCTGACACCGAGAATTTATAGGGGCATCTTCTTACCTCCGACCTGTATTTTTAATTCGATGAGTAATGAGAGTAATAAGCCTATTCCTCTAATTCCTGTATTTACAGTCAGAAAGGCAAGTGAGGGGAAATAAATAGTAGAAGCAGAGAATTCAAATTATTATTGAAATCTTTCTCGTTCTACGCCAGCAACAGAATGTTCATAAATTAATCCTCGAACGGGATTGTATGTCCTTTTCAGGCGTCATGATTATCACCTTCACTCTAGAATGGAGCTGTTTTGGAAACGTTTTAGTACTCCCTTACTGCCCCTGATGGTGAAAAGTCGTTCTTTGGGAATTCAAACACTTATAAATCATAGCACGATAATAACCTTTATTGAAGAAAAAAAACCATCGCCCAAAGTTGCCATATTTGGTGAAAATAAACTTCATAAGTGTAAAATTTCCTCTAACGCTTAAGCATATTTAGTTATATATTTATATATTGTTGCGAGGTCGCACCTGCGCCGGTCAAATGGGCTGCTGGCGTCGCAAGGTCAACGACCTGTGGAGGATTAAGGGTCTCGAACATTCGGGAACCTCCCCGTTCGTCCCAGAACGTTCTCGGCTAGCCAGCAGGTATAAAACGGGCCCAGAAACGCCGCACAGTTCAGTTCAATTCGGAGTCCGGATATAGACGCTTCGGGTTATAAATTGTGCCGTGCCGCATTATAAATATTTCGACGACCGCGTTACAACCGTGTATTGTGATTCTGTCATTGTGTAAGTGCGCGAATGTGAACAGTGTGTCAACAATTGTTAATAAATTATTTACTAAGAACATAAATCGTTACAATATTGTCAAAGTAACATAGAACAATTGTACATACGCTAGAAATTATAGCATTCATGAGAAGACTCATAAAAATCACAGAACGTTTAATATTTTGTGCAAATTTATTTTTCTCTTACCTTCTAATTTTTTAATAATGAACGAATGGTTCGTAACGAAAATTAAACTGAGAACAGGCTATGAATAGATTCACCATATCACAAATAGTTGGATTGCTTTTCTTCTAAAAATATAATTATTATATTTGCCTTGGACTTGAAATGAATTGAACTTGAACTTGAAATCCTTACTCATCTTGATAGGGCGCAACCTGAAGCAATAAGAAATTTTTACTCAGTCTAGAGAGGTGGGAACAGAAGGAATGAGGTATAATTAGTCTCATCCATCCTACGTTGTTGGAGGTGATGAGCAAGAATTACTCACTATCCTCGAGAATTGACCTTCAAATCTTGGTGCAAGGAGCAACTTCTCGCACCAAACTGTCGTCAATGTTTCTCTAGGAGTAGGGTCAGGCATAGCAGGGAGGGGGAAGCTAACCTCCCTTCTTTTTTCGTGGGAGCCGGTAAAATTGACGAGAATGAACAGATTTTACACATATCTTCCATTCTAGGGTTAAAAGCAGTTTCGTCGAACACGTGAGTTGTGCTGATCGACCCGCGAACGAGAAATGAGTTGATGGTGGGACCTACAAAAGGAACGCCTCATTCAAGTCGAGGTGTACCTGAATAGCCAATTGAACAATCAGGAGTGTGGTGGCTCGTTAGCTCTTCAACAGGCTTTTCACCACCACCCCCCCCCCCCCTCTCACCACCATAGGACTTTTCTATCTTTTGATCCTTGTCTTCGTCCGGGCCGACGTCAGCATTCTCAGGTTCGACCCCGGACCGGAAGAAGCTCAGCCCAACTGTCCCCTTCAAATATTTACTCTTCCCGTAGTTGAACGAGGTCTTTTCCTTGAGTCGAGGCTCTGGATAGCGCTTCTCGCTGGGCTCCTAACCACCGGCACCATAACGAAATGCAAATAAACAGTTTCCACCCAACCTACTATTCTCAGCCAGCTCTCGCTTATATAAACAAGTTTTCCACACTTTTCCAATTATATATACAGCAGAGAGCTGTATATATTCTATCGGGCGGATTTGAGTTTTTTTTATGAGTTTGGGAGTAACGAGCCGTTTATTTTATCATCCAAAATCCGAATATAAATATGCACCAAGGGATAAAATCATTATGTATTTTCCCACGAATCATAAGCCAGAACTAGGCCTCATTCGACAAGACTTGATATAGAAATTTTATCAAATTTTCAGAATTATTTTCATCCTATACAAAATGATTATGATCATGGACGAAGACAATATTTGACAGTTTTAGTGAACTTGAAGGACGAGAGTGACAATAAGGGTGGATAAACTAACAAATTCTTTCACACAGTTTGGTTATTCCTCGAACCAGGTACATTGAGACTCATTTCTTCAACATGGGGAAAATGGGGGAAACATGTGGATGTGACGGGTCCCGGACTCATTCCAACCGATTCAGGGCCCTTTATTTAGTGGCAAATGGTACCCCACACGCCTAGGTACCAGACAACTCGAAACCACACATTCAAAATGGGTGATTAGGCACCCATTTTGACCGATAACTTCTTCAGGTGGGTGCCAACCGTTCTGGGACCCATTTCATTGGATTCAGCGTCCAAAATTTAGTAGAAAATGATACCTCACACGCCTAGGTACCAGAAATCTCGAACACACATTCAAAATGGGTAGGTAGATACCAATTTTGACCCATAACCTGTTCCGGTGGGCGCCAATCGTTCCGGGACCCTTCTCATTGGATTCAGCATTAATTTAAAATTTAGCCGAAAATGGTACCCCACACCCCTAGATCGCCGAAAATCATGAATATTCATTTCTCATAATACATATTTTGACCCCCTCCCCCTTCCTGGTCAGAATGGGCTGATTACCAATGCTGCAGGTCCGAGGAATAACCAACCCCTTGAAATAATTTGCAGCGTTTATCCTAAAAAAGGTGTGGTCCTTTCATAATTCGGAGTTTAGAATTAGCAGGGCATTAATTGAAAAACATCTCCTTTCGTGTCGTTTCTGACATTACTGCAATTAATACGTACACCTTAGCTAAATTATAGTGTTGCCAGCTCGCACCTGCGCCGGTCAAATGGGCTGTTGGCGTCGCAAGGTCAACGACCTGGGGAGGATTGAGGGTCTCGAACGTTCGGGAACCTCCCCGTTCACTCCAGACAACACGTCGAGTTCCCGGAACCAGGGAACGTTCTGGAAGGTACTCGACCGAGAGGCAGCAGGTATAAAACAGACCCACGAGCGCCGCCCAGTTCAGGTCAATTCAGAGTCCGGATATAGACGCTTCCAGTTATAAATCATGCCGTGCCGCGTTATAAATAGTGCGACAACCGCGTTACAACCGTGTATTGTGATTCTGTCTAGTATTGACCGGTCATTGAAAAAAGGTAAAACTATATTTTGACTTTTATTGCCATAACTTATAACCATCTTACATTCTTGCTGCGTGGAAAATGGAACATACGAGTAGTAGTATAAATACAAACGGTCAGTGCCTGCCACAAATGTAGAAATGATAATAATGGGTAGAAATAATTTATAGGGCGCTGTAATCAACTTTTAATATTGCACACATTATCGTTCCTGTATGCCTAGATGAATAAAGCTCCGACTATATTACATTTTTTACCTCGACTGCCGTGATTGATGGAAAATTAATCATTGTAATTTCTCACATCCGGATCTGGGTACGTATGGATCAGGATGAGTGATTGACCGTCTGATACGTAAAAAGCGAATAAATATCACTTCAGCCATTATTCTAATGTTTCCATTTCCTATCATTAGGTACCTCCTGTTTTGCATGCAGTGGCAATAGATGGGGCAAACTGGGTTACGCTAATGACAGGTTTCACCCTAAAAGAACTTTCGAAGCGCCCGAGGGTAGAGTTGGGGATGGTGGAACAGCCAAAATAGCTCCTGCCGGTTAAGTCGAGCGCAAATCGATCTGACCCTGTAATCACTCTGCTCTTATTATAATGGAAACCAATAAGAAAAAAAAAGAAAAAAAGGAGCCCATGTTGAATTGGAGCAAGGTTAACCGGTGAGTAACTTTACGACGTTATTAGCTTTCAAACTCTTCGAGAGCAAACAATCCGTATAGCAGGAAATGGATAACCATTACGACAACTACTTAATGTCCGCCATTGAAGCCATTCGTAAGACAGTGTTACTCTGCTGATTATTGGCCCGACTCAACAAAAACAACTCCTGCATAGTGCTAATACTTTTCCTGTATGAAGCCTCTGAGGTCCACTTGGAGGTTCCCTTGTTGTCCACGGATGTCCAATATGACCATTTTATTGACGTCAATCAATCAGCAGGCAGACCTGGGGCCTACTCCTAAAAACCCTTCAGTCCTCACTCTCCACTCTGAATATGCAAACCCCACCCTACAAGAACTTTTCGTTCCTACTGTAACGATTTATGTTCTTAGTAAATAATTTATTAACAATCGTTCACTTGAAAACACTGTTCACATTCGCGCACTTACACAATGACAGAATCACAATACACGGTTGTAACGCAGTTGTTGTCGCACTATTTATAACGCGGCATGGCACAATTTATAACCCGAAGCGTCTATATCCGGACTCCGAATTGAACTGCACTCTGCAGCGTTTCTGGGCCCGTTTTATACCTGCTGGCTAGCCGAGAACGTTCTGGAACGAACGGGGAGGTTCCTGAATGTTCGAGACCCTTAATCCTCCACAGGTCGTTGACCTTGCGACGCCGGCAGCCCATTTGACCGGCGCCGGTGCGAGCTCGCAACACTACAAAGTGCAGAGTGTAGAATCAAATGAGGAGTCAAGAGTTGCAGTGTTTACAGTGTTCTACTGGGGTTCTGTTCCAAGAAACTCTTCACACTCGTCTGAAGAGTCGATGCTGAGGATTTCAAATGAAGATTCGTCCATTTGTAGAGTATCCAATGACTTTGCCAAATAGATGAGTACTCTCTAAGTATCATTTAGGAGATGATTGACATTTAAAATATTATTTCGGATGGATTTTATTGGAATAGGAAAATAATCCTAAATCATTTGATTGCTAATACGGCTTTTTTGTTGCAACAACAATATATTTTTACACACAATTATTGTCATGAACCCGCTTTTGGCTTTAGTTGGTCCTCAAAACTTTTCAGCCCGATCGGACCAAATTTGAAAGGAGTAGGGGTCAAAATGTGTATTTCGAAAAATGGATTATCGAGACTTTTGGCGATCTAGACGTGTGGGGTATCATTTTCCACTTAATTTTGAGCGCTGAATCCAATGAAATGGATCCCAAACCAATTGGCACCAACCGGAAGAAGTTATGGGTCAAAGTGGGTATATATCTACCCATATTGAATATGTGTTTTCGAGATTTCTGGTACCTAGGCGAGTGGGGTATCATTTTCCACTACATTTTGGACACTGAATCGATTGGAATGGGTCCGGTCCAAGGAATAATAAACGCCTGTCAAATACAGCGGTTTATCAGCGTTTTATTCATCAGTCAACAATATTGTAAGTATGCCCTACGCACAAATTTATTTCTTGTCCAAGGATTCGGACTAGGATGCTCCCCCTGGTGTTACGTTACACGATGTTACGGTACACTTACGCACAGAGTATTAATTTCAACTTAAGCAATCGTGTGCCGTTTTTTACAACAAAAATCCGGAATTCGCATGGTACCATTAGTTTAATTACTGTGGCACGTACGTCAAGGTATCGGGAGAAGAATGAAATCATTTATTCACCTAGGTACCTTTCTAATAACAACTCTTTTTCTTTTTTGACCAATTCCTACACCTCCTATTTCTATTCTTGATTATTTTTCCTGGCATAGTTAAGAGGTGAAAGTTGTAGGAAAGTCAGAGAGTTCAATCACGTTGAACCACGTTGAATCACGTTTTCATTGAAAATAACGGCGCACGGTTCCTTATTTTGGTTCCCTCAAGTTGAAATTAACACTTTCTGTGCGTAGATGTACCATAACATCGTGCAACGTAACACCCGGGGAAACATCGTCGTTCGAATCCTCTCGAGAAATAAATAATAATAATAACGCGTTGGGCATACTATCCGTTCGTCATCATAACATGAAGCGCCATTGCAGTGTGGCGGTAGAAGTCTTGAGTTTTGCTCGTTTAGGTGTCCTAAGGAAAGTTACAACAAAATAGATACAAAACAACAACTCACTCTACATTTTGTGAAGAACAAGATAGTTGTAGTGAAAGGTTTCTAGGAAGTTCTCCTAATTTGCAAAGTAAAGAGTATTGAGTCGAGAGTTGCAGAGTGAGGAGTGAATGCTTTTTGTTTCAAACAGACAACAATATCATTAATTATTTTTTA
This sequence comes from Cyrtorhinus lividipennis, assembly GCA_019603395.1. Classification (NCBI taxonomy): domain Eukaryota; kingdom Metazoa; phylum Arthropoda; class Insecta; order Hemiptera; family Miridae; genus Cyrtorhinus; species Cyrtorhinus lividipennis. The sequence continues at coordinate 23,657,741 of CM034004.1, forward strand.
TAAATTATTTCTTCCCCTCTGATTGTAGTTTTGGTTCTTGACCAAATCATACTATTACAAGAAGAGACTATTTGATTGATAAGTTGAACTAAAATGAGGGCAGCGACTCGGGAAATTTTAGATTGAGGACCTGCACACGTCATTGTGTCATTGCCCATTCTACTAACGAAGTGGGAACAATACGTAATTTTGAATATCCACGAACTCGGAGGAAATAATTTACGTCGGACATTTTTGATACCAGTGCCGTCGTGGGGGTGTTTCTGTGGCAATACCAATTAATTAACAACATTCCCTGAATGTACGCTAGAAGGTTTGCCGACGTGATTGAAGAAGGTGGTTTCTCCCCTCAGGAAAAGTATAGTTTTTTTTTCTAAATAAAAGTTAAAAGGCCAGACACGTATTGGTCCAAGAGTCCGATGTTCTCGAGTCTTGCATGAAAGCACCGTCGCACCTATTGGTTCAAAGGGTTCAATCAAATTCGATACAACAAGATGTTCATATTTGATGAATTCTTCCTCCATTACAAGCCTATTGATCCTCGGGCGTGATGACTGTTCCCATTCCGTCAAACCATCGCCATGAAGCTGGTCCTTTCAACAAGGTTGATTATTCATTGTATTTGATGAAATTCGATTCCCGGTGGTGATTGCGCGTTTGAAACTTGACTGGTATAGTGTTCTCTCTTGGGTGTATCACGTGATTATTATTCAAGAGAAATAGAGAAGGGTGTTCGAATGATGGCGCCGCTTCGGGCACTTCCTCACGGGTTGTTATATTATAGAATCGTTTCAGAAGTAGATTGTCGTCTCCATCAGGTCGCCGTTGGTTGAACCTAGATCAGTCAGAGAGGGTTTCTGGACGGTAATAAATATGAATATGATAGCACAGAAGATCGAGCGAGGCTTGAATTTTAGTAGAATGACATTTTGACTTGACCTTCACGAAACTTGGTGGTTATTCCTAGAATACTGTAATCCTGCCCTAGGTCATGAGGGGTCAACGTTCTCCGATTGGCCCCAACATTGCTTTGTACACGTATGTTCTATGACGTCTAGATCAAAAACGCTGCAAATTCTTACACAGGGGTTGGTTATTCCTCGGACCAGGCGCATGGAGACTCATTTCTTCAACATGGGGGAAATGGGGAAACAGTGGGTGCGGCGGGTCCCAGACCCATTCCAATCGATTCAGGATCCAGAATTTAGTAGAAAATGATACCCCACACGCCCAGGTACCGGAAATCTCGAAAACGCATATTCAAAATGGGTAATATATACCCAATTTGACCCATAACTTCTTCCAGAGGGTGCCAATCGTTCCGGGACCCACTTCATTGGAATTAAGCGTCCATGATTTAGCGGAAAATGATACCCCATACGCCTAGGTTCCAGAAATCTCAAAAAAACATATTCAAAATGGGTAATATATACCCAATTTGACCCATAACTTCTTCCAGTGGGTGCCGATCGTTCTGGGACCTATTTCATTGGATTCAGCGTCCAAAATTTAGTGGAAAATGATACCCCACTCGCCTAGATCGCCCAAAATCTCGAAAATCCATTTTTCAAAAAACACATTTTGACCCCTTCCCCACTCAAATTTGGTCCGATTGGGCTGAAAAGCTTGGAGAACCGTCCTAGGCCGGGAACAGACCCCTGACCCAAATTTCAGGTTTTTAGAAAATTTTCTACTACCAAAAACGGCGTGGACGGCGGAGGGCGGACGGACATTGACATTTTTTGATCTAGACATCATGAAACGTCCAGAAAAAAAATTTGAGCCGAATCGGAGAGGTTGACCATTTGCATGAAAACATAGGTTGATGGGGGTTGGTTATTATTTCTTGGATCACGAGCTCGGAGAACCAGTGGGAAAATGGGAAAACAGTGAGTGTGGAGTGCCTTGGACTCATTCCAAACAATTCAGCCTCCAACATATAGTCGAAAATGATGCCTAGGTGCCAAAAATCTTGAAAACCCACATTCATAATATGTAGAATGGGTAACCCATTTTGACCCTTACTCACCTCCAGTGGGCACCTATTGGTCCGGGGCACATCACAATGGATTTAGCGTCCAAAATTAAGTAGGAAATGATACCCCAAACGCTTTTCAAAAACACATTTTCACCCATACTCCTAATGTGGGGTGAAGTACATACCTAGGCGGGTGAGGTATCACCTTAGAATCAATACCCCACACGCCACACATTCGAGATTTCCGGCGATCTAGGAGTGTGGGGATTTTTCACTAAATTATGCGACGGTACCATCGATTGGAGTGAGTCCCGATGCTCCTAGTCCGAATAATAACCAACCCCTGAGATGGAATTTGCATTGTTTTTGATCTCATGTTTGTATATATTAACGTAAACGTAAACTTTCAAGCTTTTAAAGGCAATCAGAGAGGTTGAACTCTCATGATTACGAGGGTTGATTATTTAAGGAATAACCAACCATAACGAAACATGGATTGTTTCATTGTGCTTTCATGTAGCTTATTTTCCCGCTTAGTACATGGTTTTGATCCGAGAAATCGAACCGACCGTCCCTGAAAGACGTGCCCTAATTGGCCGACGCTATTAGCGTCCCTAGTCTGCTTTGGCTTCCATAACTGATTCGCACGTGTGGCCGCTATCTTCGAACAGGCAGTTCATTACGTCCTAGGCCGTCCATCATTCGCCTTGTTTTGTTATCACTAGCCTACACCCCTCCCACCGCTCCTCATTCGTTATCTAGAATAGGCACCACTTCATCAGCCGTCATGCATGCTGTTAGGCATGCCTTCGCAACGAATACATGTTGACCTACCGAGTCGTACATTTACGTTGTAAAGGTGGTATTTTTCTTCGACTGAGTCATGGCTTCAATCAAGAACTATAATTCGGTGGTATTTAGATGTGCCGCGATATCGCGTGTTATTCGCACATTTAAGTCATCACTCAAGGATGGGACAAGGAGGGCAAAGGAGTGCCTGAGCAGCCTGCTGAACAAGAAATCTGTGAAGATTGTGAGTGGGCCAGGCTGAACCCAAATTATATGATAGAAAACGGAAGGTGTCCAGTTCCAGCAAGAATGCCTGGAAGCGGCCGCTGTTAGCACCAGGGGCTGGCTAAATTAAATGAATAACCAATTGCTAACAAGGGTTGGTAATTCCTCGGACCAGGCGCATGGAGACTCATTTCTTCAACATGGGAAAATGAAGGAACCAATGGGTGTGGCGGGTCCCGGACCCATTCCAATCGGTTCAAGGTCCAAAATTTAGTGGAAAATGACACCTAGGTACCAGAAATCGCGAAAACAAACATTTGAAATGGGTAGATGGGGACCCATTTTGGCCCATAACCTCATCCAGAGAGCACCAATAGTTTCCGAGCCCATTTCATTGAATTCAGCGTCCATAATTTAGTGGAAAATGATACCTCACACGCCTAGATCGCCAAAAATCTTCCAAATTCGGTCCGATCGGATTGAGAAATTTTGAGGAGCAACTAGAGCCGGAAACGGGTCCCTGACCAAAATTAAGCATTAGGCAATTAGGTAACGGATCCAAACGATCCAAGCAGAACTACCTATTCGCCTGACCTAGCCTCACGTAACTTAGGCTGGCCGTCCACTGGACGCGAATTCGCGCGAAGAGGCGAAGAGAATCAAACATGTTTGATTCCAAACGCGCGAACTGGCGAACCTGGCGATGGAAATCGATAAATCGATCATGGCGCTTGCAGTGGACGGGGTCCTATACGAATAATAGTGTTTGTTAAGAGGCGAACTCTTCGTTTGAAATCGCGTACTTCGCCTCTTCGCGCGAATTCGCGTCCAGTGGACGGCCAGCCTAACATGAGTATGTTTGATGCAACAAAGGGGAGAATTCCGTTGCCACTTGGTTTCTTCAATTGTCTATACCTCCCCTCCCCTCATAAACTCACCCAATCACTCGCATGAAATTCAACCGTGCAAAAATGGTCGCTCAGAGATATAGAATTAGGATGAAAAAAAAACCGCTTTTGTGTTTTCTACGATGAGAGCACACATTAATTTGAACAGCTGCGATGATGTGACATACACAAATTACTAACGTTCGCCGGGTTTTCAGAAAATTTTATTTGTTACAAGTTCATTGTGTGCCCACCCAGGAATGGCGATTTACAGCTTTACATCACAAACGCTTTATATACAGTTACACGTGGGTAGCACAAAACTGGGGATGTTCATCTCTCGCGAGGCTCGAATATTCGAAATGAGAACGTTATATGGACAGAATATATTCGGCGAATGGGCCGCCGGCGACTCAATTACGCCTCGTCGTCTGTTTATAATGAAGATTCCTCGCTTCTCTGTAATTATTGCAAGGTGTACGACCACTTGAAATATTCACGGTGTCAGTTAGGTAACACCCGCTTCACAAACTTCCTCGTAATGACGTACTTCACGACGGCCTTATCGTATTTTCCTCTTTTTCGTCTTCGTTTCCTGCATCATCCCCATAATTAACGTTAACGAAGCAAACGATTTTTTTCCCATTCATCTAAAAAAGGGCACAATGTCGATGTTTTCTACAATTCTATCGACGGAAAACCCCATTTGCAAGAACCCGCTCGACTTTCCTTTGGGATGAATGAAGAACGACATCGCTTTTATGATGTAGTTGTGCGCTTCACAGAGGAGTACTGCTACTGTATAAAATGCTTTTGGGGACCTAGATGCCTTTAATTTAAAATGATGTTCAACTGCTCCCGCCGCAGCCCCAGCAGCAGCATCGGATGACAGTTAAAGTGGATATCCCACACTGGTGGGAGGGGGGTGAACCCTCTAGTTCCCAAATCGGATCCAGCAGTGGTATGCTCTCCAATGGTCTGCGGTGTGATAACAAGTGGAATGGGAGGGAAAGCTCATCAGTACTTATAGGAAATCTCAAAAATTCACTTATCAAAAAACAAATTTTGACCCCCCCCCCCCCCCCCCACAATAGGTCCGATTGGGCTAAACATTTTGAGGACCGACTGAAGCCAAAAATGGGTCCCTTATCAAAATTTCAGATTTTCGAAAATTTTCTACTACAAAAAAATTAATGGCGGACGGCCACGGTTCAAGGTACCCAAAACCCACTTTTAAAATAGGTTGTTAGGCACCCATTTTGACCAATATCCATTCCCAGAGTGCGCTGGTCGATCTGAGACCACTCTCATTAGATTCAGAGTCCGAAATTCAGTGGAAAATAATACCACACACGCCTGAATTACCAAAAATCTCAAAAATCCATTTTTCAAAAAACACATCATGACCCCTACCCTCCTCAAATTTGGTCCGATTGGGCTGAAAAGTTTCTAGGACCAACTAAAGCCAGAAATGGGTCCCTGACCAAAATTTCGAATTTTTTTTAAATTTCTACAACCAAAAACGGCATGAAATGCGAACGCCGTACAGACATTTTATGGATCGAATCGTAGTGGTAGACATTCTACATGAATACATAGGTTGATTATTCTAGGAATAATGGTCGTGGGAGGAAAATCCAAGTTGAGCAAAAATATGAGGATAATATCTTAACGCCTGGAATTCCCCTCATAGATTTTAGGGAAGTTCAAGGAAAGTTGCCGTATTTAAGAAAGGAATGGCGCTTGAGCCCTATATAATAAGGACTAAGCAGCAACGTAACAAATCGATGTGAGGATCTGTTCACCAAAGTTGACGGGCAACATTGCTGTTGCACTGTTGAAACGTGACAATCCCGGCCAACCCCTAAATAGAACGCTGCAATCGAAAAATGAATGATTCCGTTGGATGCGTGCTTGGAGTAAGCACAAGGTTTTGAGTTCTCACCGAGGAACTGTTTCTTCTACTTAAGTAATGAAGTTAATTCAGTCTTGTATGCCCTCAACAAACCCGAAGTTTTAATGGATGATTAGCCTTGAACGAAAGTTCCTGATCTCTCCATTATACTTACTTACTTATCCGGCAAAGCGGGAGTGGGCCTCGTAACGAAATTAATGGGAAAGAGGCGAACTTCGGGAAATTCCAATGCTAAACACACGGTGCTTTTCTCGTTGAGTTTAATTTAAAGCCACCCGTGTCCTCCTTTATCCGGCTTTCGACGGTTTATCTCTCTAGCCGTTGGGTCCCATTACAAATGCTCGATTACTATTTTTCTCTGTTTATTCACCTAACGAACTCTCTGTGGACTCGATAAATTCAGTGAGGGCCTCCAAGGATAGAGAGCACAATCAGATTCACAAATACAGCGAGAATGTGCGTTGAGGACACCGAGCCGTTTGTTGTTCACCGTGTAAAGGCTTGAATAGAGTCGTTGTTTTCCACAATTCTCATTTCACCCAGACTATAAGCGATTCCCATTCGTAAACTTGAATTAGAGTCAATGGCTTCCTGGTACAGATATTGTAAAATCTTATCGTCCATCAACTAAGGAGGTCAACCTTCACCTGACTCATACGTGCAGGACACAAGAGAATAAAGAGGAATTATACTTTATATGTTATAGAATCCTCACTCTTACAGTGTGGAGTGAACATTTGGAAGCGGACTAATACACACCAAACCCCATTGGTAAAATTGGTCAAAATGTGTATTTCGAAAAATGGATTTTCGAGATTTTTGGCGATCAATGCGAGTTGGGTATCACTTTCCTCGAAGTTTTGGATGCAGAATCCATTGAGACGGATCACAGACCAATCAGCGCACACTGGGGGTGGTATTTGTCAAAATTGGTACCTACCTACTTACTACTCGTAATTCGATTGTGGGGTTTCGATATTTGAGTGTACCTTGACGTGTGGGGTATTAGTTTCCTCTATTTAGAGAACTAGGAATGTGAGGTATCATATTTCTCTACAGTTTGAATCTATTGTGATAGATGACCGGTTTGCGATTCCCCGAATTCAATCGATTCAGGGTCAAAAAATTAGCAGAAAATGATACCCTTCACACCTAGGTACCAGAAATCTCGAGTACACACATTCGAAATGGGCAGGTAGGTACCCATTTTAACCCATAACATCATCCAGAAAGCGCCAACCGTTCCGGGACCCATTTCATTGGATTCAGCGTCCAAAATTTAGAGGAAAATGATACCCCACTCCCCTAGATCGCCAGAAATCTTGAAAATACATTTTTCAAAAAACACATTTTGACCCCTCCAAAATTTGATCTGATCGGGCTGAAAAGTTTCGAGATGATGAATGAAGGAATGAGGTCAAGGTGGAGACAAGGGAGGTACGAATCGGAGATAAGGTACGTGAGGTGGAGGCGGGGCGGAGACCAGGACGAGACAAGGCGGAGGCGAGGCGGAGACCAGAACTGGACCAGGCGGAGGTGAGGTGGAGGCGAGGCGGATACAAATCAGAGATAAGGTGAGGCAAGGTGGAGGCGTGGCGGAGACCAGTACGAGAGAAGGCGGAGCCGAGGTGGAGGTTGTGATCTAGACGTTATGAAACGAATACAAAATGCAGAAAATTATCGTAGTAAATTTCAAATTACAGGGGTTGGTTATTTCTTGAACCAGGCACATAAAGACTCATTTCAATCAATTCAGCGTTCATAATCTCTTCCGGTATGTGCTAATCGTTCCGGGACCCGTCTCAGCGTCCAAAAATTAGTTGAAGATGATACTCCATTCGCCTAGATCGCCAGAAATCTCGAAAATCCATTTTTCAAAAAATACATTTTAACCCCTCCAAAATTTGGTCCGATCGTGGAAAGATTTGAGGACAAACTAGAGCCTGAAATGGACCCCTGACCCAAATTTCAATTTTTTAGAAAATGTTCTGCTCCCAAAGTCGGCGTGGACGTCGGACGGACATTTGACTTTTTGATCTAGACACTTTGAAACGTTCAGAAACAAATTTTGGGCCGAATTTTGACTTTTTACATGATAACATGGGTTGATTATTCAAGGAATAACCAACCGAAAATTGAGATGAACAATTAAATTACCAACAGCTTTCTATAGAGATGATAACACAATAGTTAATAATGAAAGTTCAGAATTTTTTACCATGCGGTAACACTCATGAAATGTTTCAAATTTTAGCAACAAACTGCGAGTGTCCAGCTATGAGTGACGTCACGATTCAGATAATGTTTTTTCTCCGCCCAATAATTTTTATTTCTTTGTTAACGTCGGTGGATTTGGTCTACTTTATATTCAGAAGAAGTTCTCGGCATGTGCTCAAAGTCGTTCCATTCATTAGGACCAGCACAAATAATTTCGATGTCCTGTAATGAATATTGGTTTTCTCTTGGGGCCCTCATCAGAGTAAATTCTCATCGGCGATGATAAGTTATAGCGCCTTAACTCGCAGTTATTACCTTGTGCCGTAGAACCTATTTGGAAAGCAATAAGTTCGTGAGATATATAAATCAATACTCGATATTGTTTATTGTCGATCGGGAAAAGCGTCACGACGTCACTTAAATCTCGGACCGCCACGAGGCAATATAACGTTCAGATTCCTCTGTGAAATGGTTCCCTTTCATCTCGGAGAAAAAGTATTGCCTCTTCAACTCAAGAGCAAACAGTCTCCACCCTAACGTTTAGCTTGCTCAGGGTACCGCTGAAACCGAAACATCAGCCGGAAAGACGAGGCCAACTCGTATTTTCTTTGTTTGTGCTCAGCTCGATTCCTTGTCTTTTCTTCAAGCGGGGAATCTTGAAGAAATTGTGGTGCGAACAATAAAAGTGAAGTATACGTGGATCAACAGGATTGCGTACCGTTATGTGGATAACTTACGTCGATGATATTGGGTAACGTTTCTCAGTCAATGTTCCTCACAATCGAGTAAGTACTTATGAATTTGCAGATATGACCCTACAACTGGATTCCTTCGCCTTAACTAACCATCCTGATTGCACCTTGATCTTAGCCAAGAGGTCGAGAAGTGATCAACGCTGTGACGCTGGCTAAAATCTTATCTCACCAAACTCAAAGAGGGAGATCACAAAGATGGCAAATCAGAGCGGGGGAAGTTGAGGTGGAAACAAAACCAGTTGTCAGGTACTTGGGAATAATGCCAAGATAACTTTTGGGGAGCACATAAGGATGGCAGCAGCCAAGGCCGCAAGGACAACTGCAGCCCTGAGTCGACTAATGTCAAACATTCAAGGACCTAGACCGTGTAAGAGACAACTATTAATGTCAGTTGTACACTCCATCCTGCTGTATGGGGCTGAAGTATGGGCGGACGCTCTGAATGTCAAATGCCAGTAAAAACTGATGCTCGCAGTGCAAAGGAGAGGGGCGCTTCGCATTGTGAGCGCCTACAAGACAGTATCAGAACCAGCCGTGCTCCTCCTGGCAGGAGTGATACCGATACATCTGCTTGCAAGGGAGAGGAAAAGGATGTACGAGCGACGGGATGAGGAGCCCTGGCCTCAATTAGCCAAACAAGAGCGAGAACACATACTCGACTCCTGGCAGGAAATCTGGGAGACAGAAACAAGAGGAAGATGGACGGCTCGACTGGTGCCCAATATACGTCCCTGGCTAGAGAGGAAACACGGTGAAGTTAACTATCATATAACGCAATTCCTCTTGGGCCACGGGATGTTCTATCAGCATCTTCATAGGATGCGTATCGTGGAATCTCCAGGATGCCTACATTGCAACAATGAAGAGGACAGCGCTCAACACACATTTTTCGAATGCGAGAGGTGGGAGAGAGAGCGATGGCAGATTGCTAGAAATGACCAGCCCTCCCACCTCCGAGGATATGATGACCAGGATGCTCGAGAGCAAGTCAAAGTGGAATGCCGTGGCAGGGTACATCCAAAACATCCTGGAAGGCAAGCTCGTCGAGGAAAGGGCCCGGCAACGGGAATTTCAGGCAAACGGGACCAGCTAGCAGGCAGAAATCGGAACCCAGCCTGAAGTAATGTGTCAAACAGTTCCGGGCTGGGCCCCAACGTGGGAAAAGGAGGTGAGGTTTTTAGTGGGTCCACATACCTGGGTTTTTGGTTGTGTTCCCCCCCCCCCCCCCCCCGATATCTTATAAAGATTTTCCTCACCTTCCTCTGGAAAAAAAACTCAAAGAGGGCAAAGACCCTCCTCACATTGGGCAGGAGGGAGCTCAGAATCCTCACCTCTAAGTACACTGGTCACCGCCCTCTCAGGTCCAGCTTTCGCCACCACTCGGCAGCAGATCTTCGGTAAAGGGCTTCCCAGCCCAGCTGACATCGCAAAGATGGCCCCTTACGAGATCCTCCGCTTCCTAGGGGCACGTACAGAGTGAAGCGGAGAGCAAAGAGGAAAGAGTAAAGCGTAGATATCAAACACTAGCCGAGGAAGGCAGGTCAACAGAGTGGAGCGTGATCCGAAGGTCGGGCAAAGCGTGCAAGTGGAGAACTCAACCTGGTGCCTATTTCTAGAAGCTCTTCACTCCTCACTCTCCACTCTGAATGTGTAACCTTCCCACTCTACGAAAACTTTTCGTTCCTAGAAAGTGCAGAGCGTTATGAAGATTTAGAGTGAAATGAAGAGTCAATGTTGGCAGCGTTTTCAGTGTTCTACTCGGTTAGATTTCTCCGCTCGCGCGCTTTCCTCGGCCGGTCTTCATCCACGTGTTCCTAGTAAATGTCTTGTTTTCCTTTTTTCCTTGGAAAAAATGGATGTAGAGTGTTGATTACAGAGTGGCAACCTTTTTCCACAGGTTGCATTTTTGCAACGTAAGTGATTTATTGCTTTTTTTTCTTATTCAGTGCGGAAGCAATTCGGCAATTATTATTAAGTAATTTTATTCTGCTTGGAACACATTCAAATTGTTCAAAAACATCCCGGACGAAAAAAGCCTTGCATGTGGCTGTTGGCTATTGTATTCCTCACATTTGACCTCGATGACAAGGAAAAAATTATTCGTTCACTTCCAGGCTCATGGGCTGTTGATTCCATTCTCTATCGATAATCATATTATGCAAAACACATACGCATTTTATGATGTTTTATGAACTCAATTTACACTGCGGCGGGGGGGGGGGGGATTTCAAGTGTCACTCCTAGTTTTTCACTCTGTGTTGGCTACATCCTTGCTCTCCGCATACACTATACGTACCCTTAAGGACTATACTACTATACGTACCCTTATACTACTATACGTACATACCCATGAGGGGGGCACAATGAACCCATGGAGGTCGCAGCACTGCCCTCTGCTCTCATCACAAAGGAAAAAAATAAATAAATAAAAAGAGCATAATAATCAACCTATGTCAACCTCACTAATATTCCACAAATTTGTCAGTTGTTGTTGTTCTGATAAAAACCAGGAGAGGAGGACAAAAATCGGTTTCACATGAGAATGATTTATTTCATAAGCCACATTTAAATTATGTTTGAAATCACTTCAGTATGCAATGAAAATGTTGAAACAATATAAAAAGTCAGGATGAATTTATTTGTAACTCCATGAATTAAAAAGTCCTTGTTACTCAGGAGGCCATTCCTGGAAGCAATGTAGTTACCCTGATCACAAGCACACTTCATGGGCAATGGTGTGCTCTCATCAGGTGCCTTTCTAGGCTCCCTGCCTGTGCAGCCCTGTAGTCACACTGGTCACAAGCATATGGTTTGGCGCCTGTGTGAGTACTCATGTGGCTTTTCAGGTTCCCTGCCTGTGCAGCCCTGTAGTCACACTGGTCACAAGTATATGGTTTGGCGCCTGTGTGAGTACTTTTGTGGATCTTCAGGGTGCCTGCCCGTGCAGCTCTGTAGTCACACTGGTCACAAGCATATGGTTTGGCACCTGTGTGCGTACGTAAGTGGCTCCTCAGGCTCCCTACCTGTGCAGCTCTGTAGTCACAGTGGTCACAAGCATATGGTTTGGCACCTGTGTGAGCACGTAAGTGTGTTCTCAGGTCCCCTGCCCGTGCAGCTCTGTAGTCACACTGATCACAAGCATATGGTTTGGCACCTGTGTGAGCACGTAAGTGGCTCCTCAGGCTCCCTGCCTGTGCAGCCCTGTAGTCACACTGGTCACAAGCATATGGTTTGGCGCCTGTGTGAGTACTCATGTGGCTTTTCAGGTTCCCTGCCTGTGCAGCTCTGTAGTCACACAGATCACAAGCATATGGTTTGGCACCTGTGTGAGTACGTAAGTGTGTTCTCAGGTTCCCTGTATGTGTAGCTCTGTAGTCACAGTGGTCACAAGCATATGGTTTGGCACCTGTGTGAGCACGTAAGTGTCTTCTCAGGTTCCCTACCTCTGTAGCTCTGTAGTCACACTGGTTACAAGCATATGGTTTGGCGCCTGTGTGAGTACTCTTGTGTCTTTCCAGGTACCCTGCCCGTGCAGCTCTGTAGTCACACTGGTCACAAGCATATGGTTTGGCGCCTGTGTGAGTGAACATGTGGATTTCTATAGTCCGTTTACTTGTTGCTCTGTAGTCACAATGATAACAGGCGTGTGGTTTTGCGATTGTGGACATTTTCCTGCTTCTCCTTGCCTCCAAAAAGCCAGAAAGGTCGATTTTTACTTGGTCTTGGTTTCAAAACTCCAATCTAAATAAAACAGAATACAACCCTCTTATGTTCCAAAATGATCAGCAATTATGATGATAAATGAATAAACAAATGTAACTTAAGGCGCCCCTCACACGATCAATATATTGATTCAATATATTGGCTCCATATATTGAAAGAAATTAATATTGACCGTGCCCCTCACATGTGCAATATATTGAATCAATATTAGGTATGTCAGCATTCACAACCTAACGTTTCTGCGAACAACTTGTGTGTTGATTCTTTATTTTTATTTATAATAATTTTCTTATCCATAATTTTATACACAATGAGTGATTTTGATGTGGCATTAATAGCTTTGTCAGTGGCAGTTAAAAAAAGAAATAAGGAACGTAAAAAAAGGCTTGGAACAAGAACAGTTTGGATGAAGCAATGGCTGGAAAGGCGTCCGAGTCATGGACATAGTTCACTGCTACTTGAACTTCGTAACATTCCAGACGATTACAGAAATTTTTTGAGGATGGATGAAGAACTGTTTACCAATCTACTGATGATGGTTTCCCCACTAATAAAAAAAACAGGGTACTGTTATGAGGAAAGCCAGACTTTTTCACTCATTTTTACTTTTTTAATAATAAATTATTAAAACAGTAACAAGTAAATATTAAATTATAAAAATAATAAAGCGGCGTACACAAAAAAATAAATTTACTTGTTTATAACAGCGTGCAGGTTTCAGATTTCAAGGAAAAGGTTATGTTTTGGTTTTAACTTCCCTTGACTGCCACTTCAAGCGCTACTGAGCCATACAAAATATTGAGGAACCTTCAATAAAAATCAAATTCATTTGATTTCTTTCAATATATTGACATCAATAATTATTGCTTCAATATACCCCTCACACCGTCAATATATTGACAGAAATGAAATATTGAATCAATATATTGATCGTGTGAGGGGCGCCTTAGAACGTGCAAAATATTACCTCAAGAATTAAGGTTCTCAGGAGAGTCCAATGAAGATAGCATCAATCGCCATGGGCGCCTTCACTAGAAGCCTTGGGTTTAACTGCATGGAATGAGGGTTCCTTCCACAAGGTGAACTGACTCGTAAGTAACCCTCCACTGGTGTGAGCTGCACGGTTGATGCGAGGTGGGGGTCAGGTCAGATGTACTACCACATACCTGGGCCCTTAGGGGCCCAGAGGGTCGGATATTAGTTCTTACAAAAAATAATTTGGGTAGGAGGTTTCTCAACGAACCTACGTTTTTCGGTGTGCTGAATCCGAACATGAAGATAGCCAACAAAAAAAAAACCTCGGACCAAGCGGAGAATTCATTTCACTTATTCATTTCTAATCTAAAATCTAAAAATAATGATTTCGATTAATCAGAATTCATTTCTTTAACATGGGGAAAACAGTGAGTGTGGTGGAACCCGGACCAATTCCAATCGATTGAGGGTCCAAGATTTAGTGGAAAATGATACCCCACACGCCTAGGTACCAGAAATCTCAATAAACACATATTCAAAAAAGCTGCGAATTCTTTCACCAGTTCCAATCGATTCAGCGTCTAAAATTTAGTGGAAAATTATACCCCACTTGCCTAGATCGCCCAAAATCTCGAAAATCCATTTTTCAAAAAACACATTTGGACCCCTATCCCACCCAAATTTGGTCCGATCGAGCTGAAAAGTTTCGAGGACCAACCTAGGCCGGGAACAGACCCCTGACCCAAATTTCAGATTTTTAGAAAATTTTTCTACTACCAAAAACGGCGCGGACGGCGGACGGTGTACGGCGAACGGTCATTTTGGTTTTTCGATCAAGACCCCTTGATACGTCCAGAAAAAAATTTTGGGCCGAATCGGAGAGACTGACTTTTTGCATAAAACATAGGTTGATTATTCAAGGAATAACTAACCATAAAATGGCTACAATCTTTTATTGTGCTCAATTCTGGGGGTACTCGATGTATGAGAAGGTGGAGAAAGTGATCCTTTTTTGCCTAAAAAAGCTCCTACGTTTACCAATGAACTCCTTCAATTATATAGTCTATAATGAGATGAAGCCGGAGCCAGTCTTCGACTACTTTACGGTGGAATGCAGACTACCTCGCCAGGGTACTCGGGCTGCTGGACGGCAGGTTCAGTAAAATTACTGTTCTTCAGGTGATGAGGGAGGGGGGAGTCGGCTGGGTGGCGAGTGGTTAAGAATGTTCACTCGCTCTCTCAATTCCGTACCCGTTAATCCACTCGACCCATTTATTTATTTATTTAACAACAACAAAACGGACACAAGGTCCAATGAACAAAGGAGAAAAAAATATACATGCTTTATGAGATAAAAGGTATACCACAAAATTAGAGAGCTATTACGAGGAGTACAATGGCATTAACTGTGTCCTTGGAAACCCGATATGGTTGCCCTATAGGCTCGTAGAGAGTCAGCAAAGAGGTCACACGAAGAATTTTGCTGCAGTAAATTCGCGTCTCGCAGAACTCTGAGGAGTGAGAGGTCCCTTAGTAGGTAGTTAGTGGGCGCAAATGGGACACGAAACAACGATTGCGACCGGGCAAAGAACTTCGGAACGTTGAGGGAAATGCAACTGAGCAGAGAGGGGCAGTCGATCTCTCCATTTGTTGTGAAGGAGGCGCTGATCGGCCACAAGACGACGATCCACCAATGGAGTGAGACGACAGGCGCGCAAGATGGAGTAATAGTCGACCTGTTGTTGGATGCCCATCTTGAAAGCGACATACCTTAAGAAGATGTGTTGGACAGTCTCGATCTGGTAAACGTAGGTGGCATAATGGGGTGACCACAAGATGGATGGATATTCCAAAATAGGGCGGACGAGTGAGCAGTAAAGTACTGTAATAGCCGCAACATCAGTGAACTCACGGGTGTTACGCTTAACAAATCCGAGTGCATGAGCATCAAAGAGAGAAAAAGGAGCCTCCTGACAGGTCAGAGGCAGTGCTGGAAAGCTGCACAATTCCACCCATTGTATCAGCATCTCAAGCTGGAGGTGGATTATGTCAGGATTTCATCGCAGTACGAAGCCATGGTCGTTATGAGATGCCGCGGCGCACCCCTGAACCTCAACTGGCAGCCATAGATTCGGGACAGAATCTATCTTTGCTCCCTGTACCACCTCGGCGTTGATGAGACTAACGGACCATTTTCTGGCGGAGTGCCAGATTTTGGAATACGTGCGGATCCAATGTTTTGGCTGGGCTTCACTGACTCGGGAGGAGCTGATTGGGGTCCTGAATTGCCCGGACTGGTCTTGTCTTTGCTCCTACTACCACGAGGCCTGGCGATATAGGAATTTCCTCATTTCTAACATTTTCTTCTACCAAAAACGGCGGACGGACATTGACCTTTTATGATCTAGACACCATGAAACGTCCAGAAAAAAATTTTGAGCCGAATTGGAGAGGTTGACCTTTTGCATGAAAACATAGGTTGATTATTAACCAACCAAAAGGCAGAGCTCAAAATGTGTAATGTGTGTTTATTTTCCAGATTTTTGGCAAGGGGCTAACACTTTCTAATAAATTTTGAACTGAACACTGAATCCAAAGAAACGAGTCTTGGGACGATAGGTGACCGATAACCGTCAAAATGGGTATCTATCTGCCTATCTCGAAAGTGGGTTTTTTATTGAGATTACCAATTGAGGTACCAAGGCGTGTGGGATAGCATTTTCCACTAAATTTTGGACGCTGAATCGATTGGAATGAGTCTCCATGCGCCTGGTCCAAGGAATTACCCACCCCTGTGAAAAAAAAATTTGCAGCATTTTTTCGAATTTTTCACGCAACAAATTTTAAATTTTAGTGCTCAGCGCGTGGACTTCTAACACACAGTCCCGAAACCGATAATGAGAGGTTAGCAGAGCCTAATATATTTCGAATGGTAATATTATTCACCAGTAAGCCAAGTCATCGTTGAAATGAAATGTGCTTGTTATGTGTTCATTTGGTTGCAGGATGAAATTAGAAGAAAAATAAATCGCTCAAGTCGCATATAAACCATAATTATTATCGCCTCAAACCACGCCAATTCTAGAAGAAGCCGAAAACGTTAGAATATTTTAAAGTTGATTGTCAAATCAGAAACTGCGAGCAAATGCCGAATAAAAATAAAATAAGTTGAAAGTTCTACTTTTCCGGAGTAAATGATGAACATTGAAGGAATCTGAAGATATCACAAGCATAGTGCTTGAGTAAAAAGGTGTGGAAGTGCGGAGGTGGGGGTTATCAATGTTCCTGGTTTTCTCTCTTCTGTACTGTACTACTTCCTCTTCCTTCATCCGTGTTTCCCAGAATCGTGGCCCCAGATCCCATTAGGATAACCTCACGAGCTCCCATCTAAAGGACCCCCCCTCCCCCTCCCCACTCTGAACCACTCACCAAGTGGGAGGTTTTCTTTTTGTAAAAAAAGCCGTCCGAGTGGTAATAGGCTCTTGAGCCCTTTTTTGGAGGTATGCAAGAGGTGACACGGATATGTTTCCCCTGCCATGCTCTTTGGTTCGATCCACCTTGGCCGCAGTAGGTATTGTGAGAGAGCTTTTGGCCGAATGAAGTTCGTGGTAAGGACTTTTTTCCGGACCGATCCTTAAGATTGCATACGTTATTTTTTAAGCCGACAAGGAACTTTCTAAATAAATGTGCTTTCAAGTTCCTGCATGAAACCACTTCCTAAACTCGAAAACCCGCTTTTAAAATAGGTAGGTAGGTACCCATTTTGACCCATACCCATCTCCAGGGGGCACCAATCCACCTCAATAAATTTAGATTTTCGAGATAATTGAGTACCTAGGCGTGTGGTGTATCATTTTTCGCTAGATCTTAAAACGCTGAATCATTTGGATTGAGCCCAGGACACTCTACACATATTTTCCCCCCAAATTTGATCTAAATATCTTGAAATGGAGGTTGACTTCTCACATAAAAACATAGGTTGATTATATTCAAGGAATAAATCCAAAAATAGGCAGATAGATACCCATTTTAATCCATAACTCCTTCTGGTGGGCACCAATCGTTCCAGTATCCGTCTCATTGGATTTATCGTCCAAAATTTAGTGGAAAATAATTCATTTTTTTGAAATATCCCTCCCCCGAATTCGGTCTGATCAGGCTGAAAAGTTTCAAAGAACGACTAGAGCCGGAAACGGACCCCTGACCAAAATTTCAGATTTTTAGAAAATTGTCTACAATCGGCGTCGACGGCGGGCGGACATTTGACTTTTTTGATCTGGAGACCTATATGAAAACATAGGTTGATTATCAAGGAATAACCAACCAAATTGATCCACTCTTTATAGAGAACGTGCTTGAGACATTTATTGGCCTGGATATTATCTTATTGCTGGCATTATTTTATTATGTTGTGTATTTTGAATTCGTGTCTCGGGCACATGAATAGGTCATGGCTTCAAAGCCATAACATAGCATACTATCACCTGAGTGGGTAGTAAAACGCCAAGCCACTTCATTATAATACTACGTACAAGTAAGGACATACGATATTGATTGAAATGAGTGAAGTATCGAATATTTCTTTCGATACCACAGATTTGAGTATCAGTACTGGTATCGATACTTCAGCCAATATCGAAAAAAATACAAATATGGAGTCAGATTACAAATGTATTGTTGCGAGCTCGCACCGGCGCCGGTCAAATGGGCTGCTGGCATCGCAAGGTCAACGACCTGTGGAGGATTAAGGGTCTCGAACATTCGGGAACCTCCCCATTCGTTCCAGAACGTTCTCGGCCAGGCAGCAGGTATAAAACGGGCCCAGAAACGCCGCGGAGTTCAGTTCAATTTGGAGTCCGGATATAGACGCTTCGGGTTATAAATTGTGCCGTGCCGCATTATAAATAGTGCGACAACCGCATTACAACCATGTATTGTGATTCTGTCATTGTGTAAGTGCGCGAATGTGAACAGTGTATTCAAGTGAACGATTGTTAATAAATTATTTACTAAGAACATAAATCGTTTTGTTAAATCGTATTGTTCTTTTGTTGTTCCAAGAAAAAAAGTAGTTCAATAACTCCTTCAATTTCGCTACCACCAACAAAACTTCATTCATCTTCAAATTCATATCCATGCTGTCATCATAGCCCGTCCAGGCCTCTATAAAACTTGGAATATTCTGATCAAAACAAGGAACATCTACCACCAACAGGTATGTTCTTCCTATCCTCTTGGTGTTTCTGGTGTAGGGATGGAAGAATGGGACTGTTGTGTTTTTGCCATTTTGAAGTACTTTCTTGAATTAACAGCCTTTTCGAAGTGAAGGAATGTTTGGCGATCTAGGCGTGTGGGGTATCATTTTCCACTAAATTTTGGACCCTGAATCCATTGGAACGGGTCCGGTACCCGCCACACACACTGTTTCCCCCATTTTCCCCATGTTGAAGAAATGAGTCTCCTGCTGTACCGAGGAATAACCAACCCTTGTGAAAGAATTTGCTGAGTTAGTATTTCTTGTGAGTACTCTATGGTATCGATACTTTTGATTCGATACTTGAGTAGTATCGAATATCCGTATGAGTACTGGTATCGATACTTTGAATGTATCGTATGTCCCTACGTACAAGGAGGGTTCCTTTTCAAATAAGGCTATCGTCGATTTCAGTAACGAGTTGTGCTTAGTAGGTGGAAAAAAGGAGTGGGCATCTCCAGCGAGCAACGTCCTTCACCGCTGGATTGACAATCAAATAAACCCAGGACGAGCGTCATAGTGATTGAAGGGGCCTCGTGGGGCCTGGAAGCTTCAACCCGAGCGAGAAGGGCGCAATGTAGACAGGATGACGTGGGTATTATAAATTGGATTATCACGAGGGAGACCCAGTGCGAGGGGTGAATGAGGATTGCACTGCGATTGAGAGGTTTCCACGGGGATACGACTGCGGTGGGTGATGTAAAGCCTTTAGAAGATGTTCTTCAGGCCTTCCCGCATTCGAGTGGGGCCTCCTAATATTCCATGGGAGTCGCTAATGTACAGCCTCCTGATTGTCAGTCAAACACCACCCCAGCTGTCGACCTAATAATATTTTTAGAATAAAATAATCACGAAAAACGTCACTGCCTTCTTGCAAACAACCGTATGAACCCTTCAGAGCTCACACTCCATTCAGACCAGCGAACACTCGCGACGGGTCATTTTTGTCTGAACCGACTTAAATTCAAATTTCAAGCTGAACTGATCCAGACTGGGAAGATGAGTCATGTGCTAAAAGGGAAGGTAAATTAAAATTACCTTTCATTTATAACGAATATTATTCATTCTCAAATTTGCAACCAAATATAACATCTCCGTAGTCTCAAGAATCACAGATGAGCATTGGTTAACACGTTCGATGCGGGTCACGCGCTCAGCGCGTGAGCTCTGTTCCAATCTGTGTGCGTCGCACCCGCCTGGCGTTTTTTGGGGTTCATACGGTTGTTTGCAAGAAGGTAGTGACGTTTTTCACATCAGATCGCTCCCCCAGTATACCAGAAAGTGAAATGGAATATATTTCTACTTCCCGTGCCAGCTTTGAACCTTCTGAAGGTACTGTAAACGTCGGAGTCAGCTGGGGTGTTGGTAAGATGCAAAAAAATAAGTCCGAAATAGGGGACTGGTTTGGATTTTTCTTGCCATTTTGGATCGTTTTCAGTGTTTCCACCTCAAGATTTCTTTCAGTGCTTCGCTTTAGTACACGAAATACTTCGGTGCAAGTAGTTTACTCCAAGGTAAATATCTCATGCTATAGCCGCATTGGGTTAGGAGCTCGCTTCGAATTTCATTCCACATGCGGAGCACGCACCTGGCGCGTTCCTATTTCAGATGACTCCCGCACAGCTGCTCAAACGAGCTCAACAATTCTGTAGCAAACGTGTTAAGCAGATGATATTATTAGGGTAGGTTGAAGGAATATGCCACATACAGGTAATATGCCACAAGTCAGCGGCTATGTACCTATGCTTCTAAAAACGACTGTTGATGGCTCAACAGAAACATATTGACACATCTGATGATTGGCAACTGATACCAGCTTTTTCCGCATTTATCTGAGGCTTCCATGCGTAGTACATCGTCCACATTTTCTGGTTAAATTTGACCTCATTAAAATTAGTCCAGACCGCTGGGAGATATTCAAAGTTACCTATTCAAAGTTTGCGCGCGCGTGTGTGTGTGTGTGTGTGTGTGTATGTCTGAGCAAATGAAAGTCTCTTGGACACATTCCCACCTTGAACGGCCAATTTTAATCAAGAGTAAGGACAGTATGCCCTTAGTACCTTCTTCGGGGGAATACCGTATTTTACAATCGGGTTAATATGCCAGTGAAATGGATGGGGCATATTACCCCCAACGTGGCATATTTCCCATACCTACCAGAACTTCATTGATTTCCAACCGACTTGTAAAAAAAGTTTGTCAGATGGATATATTTTCTACCGTAAATTGCTTTTATAGCAAATATTTGCACTACGTGGATGAGCAGTGTTTTATTGATGACAAATTCAAAAACGCTGCAAATTCATTCACAAAGGTTGGTTATTCCTCGGATCAGCAGCATGACGACTCATTCCAATCGATTCAGCGTCCAAAATTTAGTGAACCAGTTCCTAAATTTGTCTGTTATTTCCTAATATAAAGAGTGTAACCCTTTCCATTCAGCAACTACATACATTCTTTGAGAGTGGCTTATTTCAGCCCACTTTTTCATGCAAAAGGTCAACCTCTCCGATTCGGCTCAAAAATTTTTTTTTTTTTTTTTTTTTTGGCATTTTAAGATGTCTAGATCAAAAAACCAAAATGTCCGTCCGCCGTACGCTGTAGTGGAAAATTTTCTAAAAATCTGAAATTTGGGTCAGGGGTCTGTTTCCGGTCTAGGACGGTCCTCAAAACTTTTCAGCCCGATCGGACCGAATTTGAGCGGGTTAGGGGTCAAAATGTGTTATTTGAAAAATGGATTTTCGAGATTTTGGGCGATCTAGGCGAGTGGGGTATCATTTCCCACTAAATTTTGGAACCTGAATCGATTGGAATGGGTCCGGGACCCACCACACCCACTGTTTTCCCCATTTTCCCCACGTTGAAGAAATCAATCTCCATGCGCCAGGTTCGAGGAATAAACAACCCCTGTGAAAGAATCTGCAGCGTTTTTATCCGTGTTCCTAGTGATACGTCGGGCATTCGACATAAAAGACAAGAGAAAAAGATTTACGGGTGTCGCTACCACTCGATTTAGGTGGCATCGAGACACTCCCCTCAACTTTTCTGCTGGGATTGTACATTGCATGTGGTATGGATGTCCGCGTCACTTAGCGTGAACCATCTTCACCCCCTCCCTGAGAGAAACCTAGGCGGCTGACTGGAATCTCTAAACGACGCTAACGAGGACTTTCTCCGGATACGTTTCTGCTCACCAGAGACCTGGTTCTAAAGTACCCCTGAGGACCATTCGATGTCTTGTCTCCACTGGGGTTCCTGTCTGATTGCGGGCTCTTGGGAGATGCCGATTCTCCTTGTGTGCCACGCTCATGTTGTACACTGCTGATCCTCAATAATGGAACGAATCGAACATAAGGTTCCTCTTTTGAGGACAATCAGATAAGTGAAAGTTGGACGTAAGGTTTTCAGCGACATTATTTAAATCCCAGAAAACACATTCAAAATGGGTAGATATATACCCATTTTGACCCTTAACCTCTTCCAGTGGGCGTCTATCGTTCTGGGAATTTCAAGGTTAATTTCCGGAAGCAATTAACGTAGTACATTTCTATTATAGTGTTGCGAGCTCGCACCGGCGCCGGTCAAATGGGCTGCTGGCGTCGCAAGGTCAATGACCTGTGGAGGATTAAGGGTCTCGAACATTCGGGAACCTCCCCGTTCGCTCCAGACAACACGTTGAGTTCCCAGAACCAGGGAACGTTCTGGAAGGTACTCGACCGAGAGGCAGCAGGTATAAAACAGACCCACGAGCGCCGCCCAGTTCAGTTCAATTCAGAGTCCGGATATAGACGCTTCGGGTTATAAATTGTGCCGTGCCGCATTATAAATAGTGCGACAACCGCGTTACAACCGTGCATTGTGATTCTGTCATTGTGTAAGTGCGCAAATGTGAACAGTGTGTCAACAATTGTTAATAAATTATTTACTAAGAACATAAATCGTTACAATAGGTTCTCACTTCTTAACTTCTCATGTTGGACACCTTGTTCCCTTGTTTTTGCTTCGTAGGTTGATTTATTTAGCGTTGTTTTTGTACAAATTAAGTATGCAAGCGAAAAGTTTTGTTTTTGTAACGTCCTAGTGATGACAGGAAATACTTGTCACTGCGTTTTTCAGGACTGTACTGCGGATAATATACGAGGAAGTCCTTCCACAAGGATGGTGTCAGATTTTTGTCAATATCCGAAGCCATGTCTCGAATTCAGGAAAAAAACTATTTCCCGATACACCTGTCGTCCTCGTCATTCGAGAACCGTCATATTTGATCCGGCTGCATGAGGCAACATCTCGATAGATGTGATACGTGTCAATTGTGTCAAAGGTGGGTCGTCATGTGTCACTTGTCGTCAATGGCGGACATTTCGAGAAATAATTTCGTGTGCTCCCAGCATTTCTGTGGCAATTAGTCTCAAATTGAATACGCTGTGCATTATCCTGGAGAACAAGTAAGTTCCATTATTTAAGGTTGGTTATTCCTTGAATAATCAATATATGTTTTCATGTAAAATGTCAATCACTCCAATTTTACCCAAAATATTTTTCTGGACTTTTGGCACTAGATGGCATCCCAACTTTGGCAGTAGAAAATTTTCTAAAAATCTGAAATTCGGGTCAGGGGTCCGTTCTTGGCTCTAGCTGGTCCTCAAAACGTTTCAGCCCGATCGGGCTAAATTTGGGCGGGGTAGGGGTCAAAATGTGTATTTCGATAAATGGATTTTCGAGATTTTTGGCGATCTAGGCGTGTGGGGCATTATTTTCCACTAAATTTTAGACGCTGAATCCAATGAAGTGGGTCCCAGAACGATACCTCACACGCCATACTGTTTTCATGCAAAAAGTCAATCTCTCCAATTACGATTTTAGTAGTAGAAAATTTTCTAAAAATCTTAAATTTTGGTCAGGGAGCCGTTTCCGGCCCTAAGTTGGTCCTCAAAACTTTTCAGTCCGATCGGTCCAACTGAGGAGGAGGGGGATGGTTAGAGCGATTTTTGGGCGATC